>CAMAPF010000104.1:4200000-4707117 GCA_945859915.1 Cuscuta epithymum
TGAAACAATAGCTCCACTCTTATACCGTCACAAATGTGACATGTATTGCCTCGAAAGCAAATTACCGGAAAGCTAAAAAGACCCGACAACATAATTAGTTTATGTATTTGTCCAATTAGAACAATCTAGAACGCTAGGCAAATAAAATAGAAGGGATTGCCAAAGTAGCACCCAAAATCCCATGCAAACTAGTCATCCCATGCAAACTACAAACTAATCTCATGCGTCCGTTTGTGTGAAATTAATGGCATCCGTATGAGATCCATGGTAAGAGTCTATGGATGACATGCATGGAATAATAATAAAATCATCAAATATTAATGGGACGGTTAGTAATAAGGATAATATGGTCATGTGAAAAATAGAATTAGCCGAAAAGTATAACTACTTATAAGAACCGAACCGATTTCATTAGTTAAAACTTTTATAACGGTTCCACTCATTTTGAGTAAGAACCGAACCGGTCCCAGCCCTATATTCCGTAGAAAGAAATTTACGAATGCTATGTTGGTAATACTGAAATTTTTTGTTGACAATATTATTTGACATATAACATTTAACTTTCTCCTCATACAACACCACTCTCACATTATGTTATGTGTTTTTCAAATTTTATCCATTATTTTTTCTAGTCATTTAATATGTCGAAGAGTTAAACTTCTAATTTGAAATTATGAAATCTATTTAAAAAATAGTGTTTAGGATTTTTATAATGCAATTAATTAAGTTAATTAGAAAAAAGGAAAAATTGACAAGAATAATCCCACCTTTCACTGGTATTCTCATAATAATTCCACCTTTTAATAATCCAAGAATAATCCCACATTTGCACCTCATCTTCTTTCATTGGACCCTGACCTATTGATGACCTACAAAGGTGGGATTATTTATATAAGATTTTCAAAGAAAGGGTTCAATGAAAGAAGATGGGGTGCAAAGGTGAGATTATTCTTGGATTATTTAAAGGTGGGATTATTATAAGAAGACCAGTGAAAAGTGGGATTATTCTTGTCAATTTTTCCTAGAACAAAAGTGATATTGAAAGTTCATCGGTATAAAAATAGTTAATCTGCTATAAACATTGTAAGTTTAAAACTAAAAAGGAATCATTTACTAAAATAAAAATAATTATGCAAATTATCAACCTTCAAGATCCCAACCAAAATGGATACACACTAGAATCTTATCAAATACTACAAATAAAATTTAAAATTACAATACCGAAATGGATCTCATATATAAAATGGAGTAATTCTCTAGACTTGACATAAATAAAAAGTTATGGGTTTAAATTTGTGCTGGCCTTTGAAATTATAATTTGAACAATGTTGACTAAGGATGTTTTTACTTGGACTGTAATTTGTCCCAGACCAGACCAGTCCAGACCAGACCAGACCAGTTCAGACCAGACCAGACTTGGATAGTTATAAAAATACAAAGAAACCAGACCTTACCAGACCAGACCAGACCAGTTCAGACCAGACCAGACCAGATCAGACCAGACCAGACCAGACCAGCAAATTACAGTCCAAGTAAAAACATCCTAAGATTAATGGGGCATTCGTTTATTCTTATTGGGGGCACACTATTATATTATAGTATTACATAATTAATTTAAACTAAAATTTGATGGGTTATTGGGGGCATTTGCCCCCATTAGTTATAAGGTGCATCTGCCCCTAAAAGAAACAAGTACGTGTGGTGGGAGGAACAACTTGAAAGAGGAAGGTGATGTAAGTCCTTTTGGATTCATCCTTTAGTGCCAGTATCGACTAGACTGATTATGATTAGATCTGGATTTATCTGTCTAGTGACTTTGGAGGATACTTTATAGACACCTGAGAACGTAAGCCCAACACCTGAATTGTTAAAAAAAAAACCAACAAAAAACACCCTACACTCCCTACACTCATTGATCACCTTTATATCAGTAAGTATAATATGTACTCCCTCCATCCCAAAAATATATTTCCCAGTTTGAATTGACACGCTTATTAAAAAAATGGAATAAAGCGGAAATGTATGATTCTAGTTGTACAGTGTAGGGAAAAGGTAAAATAAATGTGAGTCACACAAATTGTCCTAAAAGGGAAAGTGGGAATATTTTTGGAACGGCCCAAAAAAAAGTGGACAGTATTTTTTAGGACGGAGGGAGTGCGTAATATATTTTTGAGAGATGAATTAGTATAGTAACTGTGTTGTCCAGAAGACTCAAAGGAAGATATAAGACTCGCACAGGAGACTCAACTCGAGAGACTTATAGATAACAATGAAAAGAACAACTCTCAAGTTAAGAAACAGTCTCATATATGTTTGTTTTAAAATGAAACTTCAACGTAACTCTTTAGAGTAGGACTCTTGTATGAAAATCAAAACTTTTGTGAACATTATGAAAATGTGAAAACATTAGAAATGTGATAATGATATGTGGGCGTAACTAAAATAAATACGAGTTCAAGAATTCTTACAATTATGACGCAATACTCTTTTATTAATATGACAATTTCCATAATAACAATAAAAAGTGATAATCATATGATAATGTGATAATATAAAAACAAGTCTAGTAGCTTGTTAGTGACCTTTTACTAATGAGAGTCTTTTATGTTAGTAAATAATGGAGCTCGTAATTTGTTGAGTGTTTGTGGATTTTTTTACAACATGACTTTTTTTTTGAAAATAAAACGATTTTATTGAAGAAGTAAAATAAAATTACAATGCCAAAAGATAAATAAAATAAAAGAACAGAAAGGAAAGGTAAAGTAAATAAGGATAAAAAAAACTATACCCAAGGAAATCTCTAGACTGTGATATGGTCCCATTATATGAGTAATATGACGCATCTTATTCTTCTGGGATTTCCGGCGTGTAGATTTTGAGTTGGGTGTTGTTTTCTGTTGGTGGGCAGTTTCCGAAGGTGACCAAGTTTGCTTTTCGGCAAATCATTCTATTAAACTTGGATTTCCTAATTTCTTCCTGGTTTGAAATTGGGGTCGACAGTCACTCTTGGTTGCATATCCTAGGAAATTGGGGGTCGACAAGTTTACGGGTTTTTCGAACTATATGATCTTTGGGTTAGATTCTTTAACAACTGTGCATTTCAAAACAAGCTCACTGCACGGTTTTTTACGATTCATAAAAATTCTAATTTAGATTAGATTCTTTAATGATTAAGCATTTCAAAACAAGCTCACAATCAATATATATATATATATAAGAGGAACTTTTCAAGAGCATACGGAGTGCCACATAATCCTGCCATGTCATCATATATAACTATTATTTAATATTTAATTACTTGCTATATCTTTTAATTTTTTTACCTTTTATATCACATCTTATTTGGTAACTCATATTTGTATAAAATCTGATTTTATTCGACACTCTTATAAATCTGATTTAGAATAAAAAAAACTACGTAATAATAATCTAAAGCTACGTAATTTAAAGATGATTTTATTCATCATCTTTTAATTTCTAATTTCATACTTTAGAATAAACTTTTAGTATATTTTAAGTTTCTAAATCTAAAGCTACGTGTTCTAAAGCTATGTAATTTAAAGATGATTTTATTCGTCATCTTTTAATTTCTAATTTCATACTTTAGAATAAACTTTTAGTATATTTTAAGTTTCTAAATCTAAAGCTACGTAATCTAAATCTACATAATTTAAAGATGATTTTATTCATCATCTTTTAATTTCTAATTTCATACTTTAGAATAAATTTTTAGTATATTTTAAGTTTCTAAATCTAAAGCTACGTAATTTTGGAGTAAACTTTTAGTATATTTTATGTTTCTAAATTTAGAATTAGAAACATAAAAACTACCTATAGTGCATATGTAAGCTATTTTAAATACAAAGAGAATGAAAAGAAAAGTGTATTTTCACTATTGACTTTCTCCTTAGTTTGAAGAATTCTATTGTTTAGTGTTCTTATTATATCAAGAATGTCATCACCGTAAGTTTCTACAACATTTTTAATGATATATTATTGAATACTATGTACATATAATACTTTACCATTCACATGTTTATGATACATGATATTATTATGAATTATACCTGATTGATTAATATTCCATAAAATGCAGAAGTTATTTTCTAATACGTCAGCTTGATACATCCAAGTCCGACTGGACAATCAAAGTTCGTGTTACACGCCTTTGTGATGTCATCAATCACAAAAGGCAAGGAAGCTTAATTTGTCTAGACATGGTTCTGATCGATGAAGAGGTATGCTTTTTCTTAAATTTCCAATTTTAAATGCACCTGTTTTAGAAAAAAAAACTAATGATATTTTTTTGTGGTCGCAGGGTAATTATATTCATGCATCTATAAGAAGTGGATATGTTCATACATTACGTCCCAAAATAAAGGAAGTAATGATACACATCATAAAATATTTATCAATGGTTCCAAATAAAGAAGAATATCGTGTTGTATCCGATAATAAAATCATGCTACAATTCTTCCATAACACTGTCATCAAAGAAGTCAAAGGAGAAGCAATTGAAGTGCAGAATTATAAATTTGACTTCATATCTTTCAACAATTTAAAGAGTCGTCTTGGGAGTAAATATCGTTTGACTGGTATGAAAAAATATTGTTACTAAATATTATATTGGTGTTATATTTCTATAATCAATTTATACCACTAAATATTGTTCTTGCAGATGTGGTTGGCATGGTTGTGTACGATTATGATCTTAATGGATGCGAAACTATTGAAATAGAAGACCAGTAGTATGTTTCATATCTATTTACTAATTATATAGTTTTTTATCCTACAAAATTCAAGTAACGTCCAATCACATGTACTCACTTTTGTTACCATGCAGGGCGAAACACATCAAAGTAAGACTATGGGGTCAATGCATTGATCACCTTATCAAACAACGAAATAAACTCGATGAGCCTACAAAACATTTTGTGATAGTTGTTACCTCTACTATAGTTAAAGACTATAATGGTAAGTAATCACAATAATAAAGTTAACAGTTCAAATTCCATTGTGCATTGACTTCTTTGTGATAATATCATGTGCATTGCCTCTTCAATATTCAGTAAATTTGTTCTAATTGTGCAGGAAATTTATGTTTATCAACACCCCCCTCAAGCATGGTGTACATAGATCTTGATATTGATGAGTGCAATAAGTTAAAGACCCTTTGGAGATACTATATTCCCAAGTAATTCTCTGAGATGAGTGTTACTTACTTGAAAATAAAAAAAAAGTTCAGAAAATTTCCTATAATTTTTAAGGATACACCGGAAAGGAAAATCATCCTATAAACACGTAAAGTTAATAAACAAGGTATAGAAATTAAAATCTGACTTACATGTAAAGAGATTATTATGATAGTACGGAGTACAAGTTAAAGGGTTACCGCGGCATGAAAGAAAACTGGAGTTTTTTTTTTCAGAGTGAAAACTGGAGTATATTGTCATGACATTAATGGCACACATAATTTGTGATACGAGGTGCATAATTACATAAGGTGCTTTCACTAAGATATACTACGTATAGAGTAATGTAGTACGTCTATTTTAATATGTCACATTGAGCATTTTGAGAAAATTCTCTAAAGTCACTAAAGTTTTATGACATTCGTTTTTATTTGAAATCTGATAAAGTTAATAAACAAGGTATAGAAATTAAAATTGTAAATTCAGTTGTGCAAATTTCTCAATCTGACAAATTATTTGAATTTCACACTATTAAAACTATAAAATAATTATGCATCTTATTCAGGCAGAACTTAATCAATTTCAACATAATCAGTCAATTCAATCAATTTTATTATTACCAAACGAGCTATATATTAAATTGAAGGGTTGTTTACCCATTTTTCTATCAAGTCCTATTTGAATTAAGACGTATGTATAGGTTAAGATGTATGTCGCGATGAAAGAATATTTGTAAACGGTCAGAATCAAGTAAAATAATCAATTTAGTATTATTCTTATATTATAGTGTCAATGAAAAACTTCAATTATTAATATAATTTATTCCACTATCAATTTTAAAAAAAAAAAGACATTTAAAATTAACTAAATTATGTACTGCCCGTGCATCGCACGGGCTTGAAAACTAGTTCTTTTTTATGCATACAAATTTCTAAATGTTTTATGTCATTCAATCTCATTTTTTTAGATTAATCTTCAGATTTATTGTTTTTAATCATTTAAAAAGACCAAACAAACTTTTTATTCACACGACAATGTCATGATCATTACTAAAAACGATAGGAGCTTCTTTAAGAGTCCACAAATGACTAGAGAATCTGTTGATTTGGAAAATCCCCAACGTCATCAAACGGTAGAAAATGCCCAAATCAACTGCCATACTTATAACTAATATCTTTATACACATTGTGCACGAGATAAAATCATTTTATTATTTAGTTTTACTAACGAAAAAACAGTGTTATTATTCAGTTTTACTAACGGAAAATGAGTTTATTAGATTGAGTTAATAAAGGTATATATGATTTTATTAAATAAAATAAGTGTTATTTTGAACGAAGAAAAGTTTCATGCTTGAGAGTTTTAATGGATAATTTTTACCTAGAAGGTCAAACGAATAAAACTTATAAAAAGATTTTCATCAAATCAAGAGATTAGCTATAATCGAAACATATACATGTCAATTTATGCAATGAAAAAAAAAAACATTCGAAAATGAAAAATGATTTCAAATTTCATAATCAAATAATACTCCCTTCGTCCCGCTAGAAGGTTCCCGTTGAGGGTTTACGATGCTTGACTGACGATAACATAACATAATCCCTGCTCACACCCTGATTATTTTTAGTAAATAAAATTTACATATTCAGAAACTACATTTAAAACCGCTACAAAGTCTGATAAAAATGTAATTTTGATAAAAATTTGATATATAAAGTAAAAGATTAAAAATGATTTAAGTTGACCATGTGAATAGTGGACGAGAACTTTCTAATGGGATGGAGGGAGTACTATTTAAAGTTACATTCATCGGTAAAAGAATTACTTTGTACCTATTTTACACAGGCTAGATTATTTACCTAGCTCTTAAACACCGCTTTTAGTGTCACTATATGATTATCATATATGTAATTAATAAAGATTTCCGAGAGCTGAAACTCTCGGTCAAAATATATCAAAATTATATTAATATATACACTAAGGTAAAAATAATTTTTACTTTCATAACTGAGACAAAAAAAGAAAAAAAAAACTGAATCCAATTGAGAGTATCCTTAATTAGAAAGAACATACATTTGAGATAGCATTAACAAAAATTTTGTATTTAGCAAATTTTAACACATGCAATCTTGCTATTTTATTTTTTCCCACTTTCATTTTATGATGTTCCATCTTACGAATGATTTGGAAGTTACTAGATTTTTTTAAACAATTTTATTGAAATGATTTGGGGGTCCTTAATAGTTTTTTATTCCCTTCTATTCCATTTTCATTTCCGTTTAGTACTTGTACTTATTATATTGAATTAAGTAATATTTAAGGTTTTTTTTCTGGCCATACGATAATGTCATCCTACCATTTCACCTTCTACATTATAAAAGAGTGTTAATTCTTTTCTTTCACTATACTTACTACAGTATTTCATCTGATTGGGTATTTTTTTATTTCCTTTCACTTTAGTTTCAAATTTTTCATTTTATTTCCACATACTTATTAGGAAATCAAAGTAGAATCTTCACACCCTTATTTATAGGGATTGTGCCAACTTCTGAGGGTTCAACATTGCACACATAATGAATATCTTCAAAGTGATTCAAGGTGTTGTGAATTTTCAATTTGTGTCTTGAATACGACTTAGATTTCTGATTTTCATATCCAGAGTACGTAAATGAAAGAATTACTTTAAATACATTAGTTCGAATTATAATATGTGAAGCAGCACTCGAAGCCGCCACACGCGCCCACTAGGCCTCTCCTACCAGCTCTGATACCATATTAGAATTAGAGAGAAAGAGAAATTGTATTGAATGCTAACAGAATTATCTTAATTACAACTGTGTTGGAGTACATGTATTTATAGAGTTAGTTGAGTCAACTAACTTCACAACTAACTGAGGCACTATCACTATATGCTATTACAACATAATGCTTCTATTCTTATTACAATACTGTATAGCTAGTTACAATATTGTATAGCTAACAGACTCAATTTGTCCGCAAACCGAAAAATGGACAAAAGCGCAGTTACGAGCGCAGAAACAGGGATGATGAGCGGGAGCCTAACCGCCCCCCAAGGAAGAGGAATATTGGATTACCCTCCGATGAAGATTCGGTCGAGGATGAAAGGCGTAGCCAGCGGCGCTGACGTGAGGAAGATAGCACGGTCCTCCATTGGAAGATAGCATGTAACCAAAGATGTTGAATTTGTGGAAGTTTCAGAAGATAACCTGAGATCTTCATACCCGAGTTCTTCATACCCGAGTTCTTCTTCTCCAAGTTCTTCCATTGGGTACTTCGGACCATTATTCTTCAGCACATCTCTCTGGAAGTTCTTTTTCTTGATTCAGATTAAAATGAGGCTCCAAGAATTGAACAATTTCGGGGTATGAAGTTCTTAAGGAGGATGGGCACATAAGGCTGGCTACGATGTATGAGGAGGGATCTGCACCGGTTGCCATCGGAGCCTAGATGAGAATAAGCTACCAGGAGTTTAGTGAAGAAAGTGATAGACTAAAAGAAGTCATTAGGCGTGGGAGATGTTATTATTGTGCTTCTGGGGCTAGCGAACACCTAGCTGGAGAAGGCATCCCCTTCCCACTCACACCAAGAGCACACGCAGCACCCGCACGCAAAGCAGCACTGGAAGCCGCCACACGCGCCAACCAAGCCTCTCCTACCGACACTGATACCATATTAGAATTAGAGATAAAGAGAAATTGTATTGAATGCTAACAGAATTATCTTAATTACAATTGTGTTGGAGAACATGTATTTATTGAGTTAGTTGAGTCAACTTACTTCACAACTAACCCATGCAATATCATTATATGTTATTACAACATAGGGCTTCTAGTTTTATTACAATGTTGTATAACTAGTTACAATACTGTATAGCTAACCGACTCAGTTTGTCCGCAAACGGAAACTGGCCAAAAACGCTGTTACAAGCGCATAAACATGGATGATGAGCGGGAGCCTAAACACTCCCCAAGGAAGAAGAATGTTGTATTACCCTCCGATGAAGATTCGGCCGAGGATGAAAGTCATAGTCAGTGGCGCCGACATGAGGAAGATAGCACGGTCCTCCATTGGAAGATAACACGTAATCACAGATGTTGAATTTGTGGAAGTTTAAGAAGATAACCCGAGTTCTTCATATACCCGAGTTCTTCTTCTCCCGGAGTTCTTTCATTGGGTACTTCAGACCATTGTTCTTCTGTGCATCTCTCTGAAAGTTCTTTTTCTTGATTTAGATAAAAATGAGGCTCTAACAATTCGGAGTATGAAGTTCTAAACGAGGACGAGCACATCAGGCTGGCTACGATGTATGAGGAAGGATCAGCACTAGTTGCCATCGGAGCCATTGGCCGAGGCCGACCTTGACCCTCTGAGGTCGGCAAAAATGTCGAGCTCGGGAATCACCTAGATAAGATAAAATATGAGGCCGGCTTCGGGCACGCCGACCTCAGCCCCAACTCTGAACTCTAATACTAGTGCAAGGTCAGCCAAAGTCAAGCAAAGTTAACAAAAGAGTCAACATTACTGGACAAGACAAAGAACAGAGATAGATCCTCCTGTAGTGATACGCAGGCATCCGAGCTCTGACCTCGGGGAGCTCGGGCTCTCTCCAAAGATATGTGGACTTGGGCATTTCTTGAATGGAAGTACTACACATGCTACCTCCACGCCACCACCACTCCATAAAGTGTCATGTCACTCCCAACGGATAAAATGAAGAATATTCCAGATAATACACGTGTAACCCGCATGTGTATTCTGGTACCAGTTTGTTACATACAATCCCAATCAGCTAGTTGTACCAGTTATCTCTCCAATCACCTTTACATGTGTCGACACTCCATTAGATCAGTCCGTTTATTCTGTTAGACAGGCAGGACACGTGTCCTCTCCATAATAGAATATCATATTTTTACTTGGGCACCAAGTATTACATTTTAGTATAAATATCACATTCCAACATGTGGAAATGATTCCACAATACTCTTGTTGTTACTCTGCATAAATTCCTACTCAATCTTACCTAAACTTTTCCGTCTTTACTCATATTCCCGGATTCCGGCTACCCCCAGGATCGGCGATCCATCATGCTATTTTTTCTAAGTTATCACTCCTGATTAATTGTGTGCATCATAAAAAACAATCCTAAATTACAAATTTTAATATAATTAATTTTTATGATTTTTATATATGCACCATTGGTGTCATATTGAAAAATATTAAAAAACTAAAAAAAAGTGATCAAATGCCGTAAATTAATGCTAAGCCTTCCATTTCCAAGAGAAATGAAACAATCTCGGGACAATGCCCTGAGGTCCCTTTATTCATTTTACTCTGATACTTTTAGAAATAAAAATGAAATATTCAATATATAAAAATACAACCAAATAAGTTAACACTTAAAAATAACATATGTTTTTAAAATTGCTATAATTTTTTTTTATTTATACTCCGATTGTTACAAAATTCCTAACTTTTTATTATTTTTCATACGACACCAATGCTGGATGTATAAGAAAATCTATTAATTTGTTCAATTTATTCTTGTTTTTAATCATGAACACTATAAATAGGAGTGATGGCTTAGACTAAAACTACGAGGTAAGGGTCAGATTGGTACTCGAAGTTGCATAAAAAGGGTCAAATAAGTTCTTACTGTCCGGCCCGTCGCCAATTGAGGCGGTTCCCGGTGGAATTTTTTTATGAAATTGTTTGAGCATCTTATTCATTAAGTCTAGTTTACTCATACCAAATTTCAGCTAAAACTTCAATCGGGAAGATATTCAAATAAATTCTTGAAGATAAGTGCACTTTTAACTGCGCAGTTATCTTCAAGAATTCATTTGAATGCCTTCCCGGTTGAATTTTTAGTTGAAATTTGGTATGAGTAAACTAGACTTAATGAATAAGATGCTCAAAATATTTTGTCAAAAATTCCACCGGAAACCACCCCAAATGGCGACGGCCGGACAGAACCTCCTATACAAGATAGGACTTATTTGACCCTTTTTATTTAACTTCGAGTATCAATCTGACTCTTACCTCCTAAAACTACACAAATTCTAGCAAAAATAATAAAACAATAAATAAAAGTGATGGGGTTTATGCATTTATTCTAAGTTATCACTCCTGATTAATTGTGTGCACCGTAAAGAACAATCCTAAATTGCAAAATATAAAAGAATTTTTTATGTATGCAACATTGGTGACATATGAAAGATAATAAAAATTTATATATGATATTTTTGAAAGTGTTAAAATATTTTTATATGTTTATATATTCAATATTGATGTCATATGAAAGCTAATAAAAAATTATGAATTACTCCCTCCGTCCCAAAAAGATTGGCCATATTGACTTTTCTTGGTTAATGGTGATCAACTTTGACCAATGATATCTTTTAATACAAAATTATTTAAAATATGAAAATTATATGAGCTTATTCTTTATTTAAAAAGTATTTCATAAAAGTATAAAATTTATAAATTACACACAAATATAATACCTAAAATCATTGTTTAAACTTTTAACATCATTGACCAATAAAAGTCAAATTGACCAATCTTTTTGGGACGGATGTAGTATGATATTTTTTTATAACAATTAGATTACAATTTAAAAAGTTATATCCCTTTAAAATAAACACAATATTTTATTTTGGTGGGGGGCATTTTATACGTTTAGACTACATACGTTCCTTTTTCTCTATTGATATTATGTAGGATTCTATTAGCTTAGTCTTATAGTAATCCTTAAGTAATGAAAATTCTCTCAGAAGATGACTCATGGCAACACTTTCATTAATTGTAACCTTAATTATATTATAATATAGATAGATAGATATTGATATAGATATAGATGTTATTTCTTCTACATCAAGTGGTGGTTGGCTAATCGAAGCATAAAAAATATTTCATTTCATTTCATAATATAACTCAATAATTTAGAAAATGGTTTGCTTTAAAGAAACATTTTTGGTATAAACAATACAAAAAACAATAAATTTGTCACGGATTGCTTTTCTCAAAATCCCTGACAAATATCTTGGTCACGGATGTTGTCATGGACAAAATCCGTGACGTCACAGTCCTCACAAAATTTAGTCAGAGAAAAGTATCTGTGAAAAATTTTGTCCGGCATTGTCACGGAGTTAATCCCTGACAATTTTAGCTCACCGGCCGAACAAATTTTTTTGTCACGGCAAAGAAACCTTGACAAACCTGTCAAGGACGAAATCTCTGACAAAATCTGTGACAAAGCTGTCTGGAACGAAATATGTGACAAAAATGCGTGACAGAAAAGCTTTTTTTGTAAGGAAATGATAAAAATTTATTTATTGTGGGTAAACAGTAATATCTATCTATATACAAAATCAGGTGGAAGTTGGCCCAATTTTTCCACTAAAAAATGTCATAGGCATGGATCAAAATCGGTACAAGCCAAATTGGTCGAGTGGTATGTCCCGTAGTTTATGATTATTGGTTATTAATGTCTATTTATGATTTCGCATCTTTAGGATATCGCCTATTTCATCTAGATTTGGCATGGAGGAGGTAAATCAGGCGATCAACGACTAACACTCGAATCTACTTCAACAACGTCAATGGGGGCCAGAGACACCGCGCTGGATTGAGAGTTGAGACTGCTCATGACCAGGTGCCATATTCTTGAATTATTGAATGGATGTGGCAATTTTTAACAAAATGTTTCCAAAAAAATATTAATTTAGTATTGAACATAACAAAATGTATATCACAATTTTGTGAAAAATCGTGAAGTTTTTATATTTTACTTTTCAACTTATGTTTTGAATATTGTTCCAAAAAAACTTATGTTTTGAATATTGAATAACAAAAGTATTGCATATTTTGTGGAGTAGCGTAGTATACAATTTAAATTATAATTTACAAAATTTGTAGCTTGCTCCCTCATTGTGATGTTTTTACATTTTGCGTGCTTTTTGAATATTGTAAACATTAATACTTCGTATATTCTTCGTACTATTCTTGACTACTTAATATATATATTCCGTATTCCGTAATAACTTATTACTATAAATTTCTATTATCTTTTCACACTTTTGTACAATATAGTATTATCTATCTTTCATGTTATCGTAGATTGTAAATGTAAAAAACATTACACCGTTGACAACTAGTATTATCTATAGTATTACTAAATTCATTTATTAGCCACCTTGTCTTTCAATGGTCTAATGTAAAACTACATTACACCGTTGAAAGATAGCCCATCTGTATGAAAAGAGGGATCGAGGCTCCTTCGTTTTCATTATTATATGAATATTCATATACAATTAGGTTGTTGACTTTTTTCAAACTTTAACTTCTTTTTTATTACGTTATATAGACATTTATTAACTATTTTGGATGTCAAGTACCTTGTGGTCTGATAGCATCACTGTGACACTTCCAATGATGTCACATGTTCGAATCTCATCCCAGTTCAAGTATGCTAGCAAAAAAAATTATTTCAGATTTTTCATGGCCAGAACTTCTTTTATTAATAGGGGTGGACTCGGGCCGGGTGGCCCGGCCCGATCACTGTTTGAACCGGCCCGAACCGCCGGCCCGGCCAGGGACCGGTCCGGGTAGGCCCGACCCGCTGGGGTTCCGGGCCGGGCTCGGGCCCCTGAAAAGGTGAACCGGCCCGGCCGGTTCGGGGCCGGTCCGGGCCAATTTTTTTTTTTTTTTTTGAATTTTTTTAAGTTTTTGGGTTGGACTGGGTATTTTGGGCCATTTGAGGTGGTTTGGGGTGGTTTGGGGGTGAGGGGGGAGGGTTGGAGGTTAATTAGGAAAAGCCAAAAAAAATTAAGTTGAACCGAGGCCCGGCCCCGCCCGAACCGGACCAGGGGGTTACCCGGGCCGGTTCCGGGCCTCCCCTTTCATGAACCGAGGCCTGGCCGGGCCCAGGCCTGAACCGGGCCCGAGTCCACCCCTATTTATTAATCAAAACTTTGGTTAACCGACACCATTGTACACGTATTCACGTAATAGTATTACAATTTTAATAATTTAAAATCTACGTTGACAAACAATTCATTAACTGAAATATGTTAATCATGCTCATTGCTCACCCTTGTTAGTTCATTAGTTCATAGCTCAAGCCTCACGAATTAGGGGGGAGAAGTCACATTAAAATAAATCTGAAAAAACACATTAATATAAATCTACAAAGCACAATAAATTTGAGTAACGCCTAGCGGAAACCCAAAAACTTATGAACAAGATATACAGAGTAAATAACCTGTTTGGAGGTTGGATTTTGGAAGGAAAGGGGGAAATTGATGGGAGTTTTCGGATCCTCTTTTTCATGTTTGGGAGTTTATAAAATTAGAGAGATGGTTTTGGAAGACTTTTGTGAATTGTGACCATCCAAAAACCCTTTAAATGCTCAAAATGTCATGACAAAATGGACCGCCCACAACTCCACAAGCCAAAAATAAGTGAACTTCCCAAAATTCAGAATAAGATTTTCTTAAAGAAATAACAAATGAGAAGGATATATATATACTAATGTTTTCTCAGGCCAGACCTGTACCCACTCCAACAACACAACAGCGGGTTTCGTATAATAATAAATAACATAACAGACAGAATTACAAATTATAGATTACACAAAAAATATAATTAAAAATAATTACAATGCTTGAGAGAAGACGAAAGGCGGCATGAAGGTCCCATGCAACCTCTATCTCTATCACTGAGGAACCTTCATCACATTCCACAAACAAAAATCAGACTAATTATATTGCAGTATCTCTAAGCCTCCTCTATGGTAAAATCCTCTACAAATGGAAAATGGTAAAATCTACCCCTCTTCATTCTGTACTTCCTCACACCAACAAAAAATCTGCAACAGCACATAGAAGGATTTAGCCATCAATACTGGCATAATAAGATGCAGTAATTAATAAAAAAACAGAAAACACCAAACAATGACTACTGACTCGTTTCACTAACTGTAATAGTTGTGTACTGTAATAATAGTGAGCCTCGATCCCTCTTTACATACCACTAATGGCCCTTTTGGTAAGCCCTTATTTGGCTTAAATGACTGAACCTGCTGGATTTTATTAAGAAAAAACTTATTTTTACTACTGCCAATATGGTTTCCAAATGGGGCCTATTACAGCCACCAAGTTTCAGAATGAATGTTTTAAATGATAAATTGAATGTGGTTAATACAGATTTTCTTGCCCGAGAAAAGAAACTAAAAAAAGGTTTTGCTGATCAATAAACACCTCAAACTAATAAAGATGGTTCATATCACACCTTAATTATCAAAACATGTGCCGGGAACAGTAGTGCAGTAGTCCACACAGCAATCCTTTCAAGATTTGGGAGTCATAGAAGAATATACTTCAACATTCCCGGAGAGCAGGGTCTGCATTTAAGTATTTTAAAGAAATATAAATCATGAATATTTGAACAATAAATTGAAACAAAGAAATAGAAAAAATCATAAAACACAGAATAAGCATATCCCTACAAAATTTGGACAACATGAAAATATATATTCAAAACGGGCATATATTGGACAAATGATGGCCTAATGGGTAAGCCACCTTTCAAAATTGTAAATGTGAAAATTACTATCAACAAAAGGATAAAAGATACAGGAAAATTGAAGATTGTCTGTTTTAGCACAACATACAAGGTAGATATTGAACTATAGATCCCTGATAATGCTAGAAAAGTTTTAAAAATGCCAAGTAATTTATCTTTTACCACGTATTTAGTTTTATCTTAGAAAATGCAAAGGAAAATTAATTACAATGACGTTTTTAATTTTTTTACATATGATTCCTAGTTTTTTACAAAAATAAATAAATAAAACTAGTCAGATATTATAAAAATACTATTGAGTTTCAAATTTGGATTAATGCTTCAAATTCCCCCACATTTCCTTTCCTTCCAAATTTCCCCTATAACTACTCTCCAGTTCTGTAGACTAGCATTTTCTGCGACCCAAATTCCAAAATAGCGATTAGCAATCCCACACGAATATAAACAGTTTATGCTAAGACCTACATAGCAAGTGTGTGGTTTTGCTAAGAACAGAAAAACAATAAACTGATCAATTAATGAGTTGGAAAGGGTTGAAAGTACCTTAATCAGACATCACGCTTTGGTTTCACCCCAGTCACAATCTGGAAAATACGCAGACCTCTACTAAAAGCATCATTGAATAGGATCCTTGTTTGCATGGGTTGAAAACCAGGCAGCCATGACAAGAGTGCCACAGGTATCAACACAACCACCCCAATCATGATCTCATACAATCTTGCCACCGCAACAACTGTTCCCCACATAAAAGTATTTTGCAACAAGGGGCGAAGCACTTGTGCAAAAGAGAGTAGGCCCCACCCAGTGGGGATGAAGGCAAGAAGGCTGGTGAATACATCAGCAAACTTGAAATCGGTGAACTGGAGGAGCGCGACTATCAATATTATGAAAAGAATGATGACTAGGAACTGAACAAGACGGTAATATATGTGCTCCCTCGCAGAATACTTGTCACGGGCATAGGCTATAATGGTGTATATCCCAACAGCCACTACGATATAAATCCATGAGAGTAAGTAAACAGCAATGCTCTTGCTTCCCGCAGCAATTCCTAGATGATAAACAATTCCATATTGGAAAAAGAAGAAACGGAGGTCCAGAATCATTTCCAGAACCTTCCCCCAAAGACCAGTTGTTCTTAAATGATCCTGCTCTTCATCCCACCATTTTTCCCAACTCTGTTCAGCTTTTGAAAATACACCACCTCGGTACCATATCCAGTTCATGAACTCATCAAAATCATAAACCGTCTTCAACCAATCAAATCCAGAAGGGTTGAACACAAAGGGACCCAAGATCCACGAGACCACCAGGAACCAACTCGAGATCGTCAATGCTATGTATGTGAAGGTTTTGGTTGCCACAGGGCTGTATGAGGCATATACTGTCAGTATGAGCCCGAGTTCAATTGCCTTGGTGAAGTGACTACGAGCATAAAGTCTGTAATTTTCAGCAAAACTCTTGTGCTGTACCACAAATCCACGTCCAGTTGCCCGGTATTTGGCCCCACCATGAAGAATGGTTCTTCCAAAATAGTGGGCCCGTGTTCCCATTGAGAAAGTGTAGAACACAGAAGACAGCTGGAGTTGCATTGTGATGAATTCCCAGATGGAAGTGAGAAAACCGTGCTCAAGAGAGTTCTCCACAATCATTGGTAAAGCTGTGAAAAGTCCCAACTGAATGATGAACTGTTGGTTCAGAATAGTAGCAAGCGCTGTGTTGTTATTTGTACTACCTGAAGTAGCAGAACCCTCAAGCCCACTAAGTGCCAGGTAGAGTCTACCCCACAAGAATCCATACACTGTGAGAACAATCATCATTGTGTTGAAAAAAAAACCAACAGTAGTGTAGAAAAAAGAGAGCATTCTGAAGAAGTCAAGCCTATGCCCCAACCTATAGACATCCCTACTCAAAACTTGCTCGCCGTTCCCACTGGCAACCTTGGCTTCAAACATGGCTATTTGATTCAGTCCAACATCCCTTCCCTTGCCAACTTGGATATATTCATGGTGGGTTACATTCCCACCTCGCAACGTGCAGTTAAATCCAGCAAATATGTCTTCACTTATGTTGATCACTCTAGATGCTTTGCTAATCCCTCCCCGAGTCAAAAACCAAAACCTGTCAAACACATCTGGGTGCCCATAATGCATTCGGATTTTTAGAGGGTTGGCTAAAACGCGTTGCCCCAGAGTGACGAAACTCATTTCCTGAGCTGACATAAACCAAGCAAGAGATGATACCGAACCTGTAAAGATATGTTCCCTAACCCCCAAAATCTTTGGTTTGCGGATTCCATAATAATGCTTGAATTCTTCCAACAGATTTCTCATTTTCAGTGCCTCTTCGAAGTAATTGTCTTGGTTCATATCGATTGTCTGGACCGCATCCCCTCGAGTGAAAATTAGAGCATGATTCTGATTTTCAGGCTTTCCTTCCCCAAGCTTCAATGGACCAGGCAACTTGACTCGATAAATCTCCACTTCCTTCTTTAACGTTTGATCATACTTCACCAGCACAGAGAAATACTCTGTCATCTCATCTCTTCCTTTCACAACCTCATCAACATAAGCAACACGGAGAGCTTCATTGTTTTCCATCAGCTTCAAGATATCATCAGCACGAGGATCTCTTTTGGCCTTCTGAGTGCCATAAATCTGACAGGCAACCACATAAGTGAATTTCATCAAAGCGGTTCCATACTCGTGACCTTTAAACATTAAACTTGCGGAACTATCAGCTCTGCTCAAATCCCTGGAAGACGGTGTCAATGCGGGGCTTGACCCATGCCTCATGGAAGTGAGCTCACGTGATCCATCCCTGATATCCACCTCAGAAGCTGAATCCAAAAAGGCGAGCATCTTAAGCGCTCTGTAATAATACATCATTCCCCTAACAGTCCGGGAAAGTGTTTGACCCCTGTATGATGCCCAAAGCCTGAGATCTTTAAGCCTGTGCTTATCTGACCATAACTCTTTTCTCTCATCAAGCATCCCTTCTCGCCACATTCGTTCCAAGAAATTCTCCCACTCGTCAGCATAGATTGTTTGCAAGTAATAGAGTGTGGAAATGCCATCTTCGTTCTCAGTCCGGAGTTGTTCCTTACTGTACATCACTTCTTCATTGTAGTATGGGGTCAAAACGCTAAAAGCTCTCATTTTCTCAACATGAGGTGCATGTGGCATGTTCATGAAAAGAGAGTTGCTAAAGAAGGCCAACCGACGCCTTGCTTCAAGATTCTTTGGAATGTTGCTCATGGAGTCACGGGAAGTGAGAATGGTCTGCAATCGACGAGCCTGCCGGTAAAAGGTCTCATTATTGCCAGGATCAGGAAACACAATTGCATTCTCAAAAAGCAGTTTATTCCGGTCAGCATGAAGTGCCAAACCTTCCTCTCTTAGCTGATCTCCAGTCATCTTCTCCCTGAAAAAATCCCGAGTGGCAATCTCATACATGGCCTGTAGAACATTCACCACCTGGTCAGTATCCCTTTTAGGTTTGAGGATAAGGTTGAGAAGAGTATTAAGTTTCTCACAGATTGGGGGAAGTGAGGTCAGATTGTAATATTTCGTGAACTTTTCCAGCTTAATCCATTCATCAATCTGTTGAAAGAAAGTTGTAACGATGGAATGCTCCTCACTATGTGAGTCGACAATCTCAAGCAACAAGTGTCTGGTGCATTCATAAGCTTCGATAACCGCACACCGCCTGTATTCACTCTTGCTGATCTTAGACCACAGCCACCTGTCAGGAGCATCTACCAACTCTTTCGCCTGGCTAAGAGCAAGTAAAAGCTCATTACAAAGCAGTAAACATGGCCAACGAATGACTCTGACATTCCATGTGTTCTGTGGAAGCTCCAGCAACTCAACCTCCCGGTCACTGATGATATCCTCTTCCCTAAACGTCAAGATTATCTCATTCCATATCAATGCGAATTTGTTAGCCTCAACCTGACTGGACTCAAGCTTTCTGAACGGGCGACCAAATCCATATCTGAGTTTCAAACGGTGAATAGCGTCTTTAAACTTGCTCTTAAATGTTCTACGGGTACTCAGTAACTGTTCCTCGGGCATCAAATTGAACTGAATGGCACTTGCAAAGAACTGAAACCTCAACCTCAGCTGCTGCATGTTCCGGATCTCACCCAAGTGGTCAAATAACCCGACTGCTGCACCAGTAAAGGAAGAGTATATGGCATACCATATCTGTATATCCATAAGGTAAATCAGAACAACAGGGAGCCAAATCAATCCAATGGCAAACCTGTTGCTGTTCCCATAAAACTGATGCCATTCATATTCCACGTTCCTAAGACGTAAAAGTGTTTTTGTAGGAGAAACCATTGGTTTAACCTGTAAGAAGTAACTGAAGGAGAACTTGGAGGCGAGCACAAGAACCCAGAAAAGGGTATACTTTATGTTATCCACAAGCCCTTCCCTAAGTCCCCGTCCCACAAATGCCCGGCTTTGGAACCACCATAACAACAGGTTGAATATCTTCCAATTAGTGTTTTCAAGAAAGTTCCTAACCCATGGAAGGATAAAGAAAACCAAAGCCAAAATCTCTGGGGCAAGGAACACCAAACAGACCTCAAGGAAACTAACAACCCTCCTGTTGGCCTCACCTGACCAACCACGATCATTGTTCCTCTGGGTCCAGATTCTGCTATAGAACACACCAAAAACCACAATCCATGCAGCTGAAACGATAACCTTCAGAACCATTCTCACCCCATGCCATGGTGTTTCTTTTGAAGCCAGTCTGTATTGCATCCCGATATCGAGAAGTGACTGCAAGAACCTCATCCCACTCCATGTGAAAAACACAGTCAAAACCTTCACTTGCACCTCCCTGCTTTTTAAAGATTGCCAGGGATACTCATTTCCCTCCCAAGCCACAATGATTGCAGCCTGTAGGAAAAGAAAAAGCATGATCCACAATTTATCAAAGCTCCTATACAAGTTCCAAAAGGACCTTTGCTCCACAAACCCAGTCTTGCCAACCTTCTTACCCTTGTTTGTGGTCACAAAAAAGGTACTGCCGATATCAATTGGCCACTTCAACTTCTCAAAGCACCTCTTAGTCCAGAAATACTCGTTTATATCATCATAGTTCCTCCAAGCAGAGTGTGGAGCAGTTCCATTTCTGCTGTTTTCAGCCTCCGCTCTTATTGTATCATAAATGGGCTTGACAACCCGGTTCAAAAATGCGTTTTCGCCCGAAATCGAGGGCAAAAATGGCCTGCCTGTGTCTTCGTCTATGTAATCTTCCAATATTTTGTTCATTTCCATGGCCATGTTATGAAAAATATAGCTAATGCATTCGGGAACAAAGCGGATGTTAGCTGACTCACCCCAAATAAGAAGGTAAAGGGACACATAGAGAAGCTCACGGCGGTTGTCAGAGGTATTGTGACGCTCAACGAGCCAGACATTAGATTTGAGACCGAGGAAGGAGCACCAAGATGTGTAGTTCTTCAGGAGCTGACGGCGGAAGCGGCGCAAGACTCCGTGGTCGAGACAATCGATGTTGTCCGGAGGGGGGGAAAGCCGCATCTGAGCGTTGGCGAGGTGCAGGACGAGGTGCTCCCTCTGGTTCTGGACACTGGAAGCCTGGAAGCCGAAGAAAAGGGCGAGCCAATCGAGCAGATCATAGTGCGGCTGCCAAGGAAGGAAGGGCGGCTTTCGTAGGTCACCGACGGAGCGGAGCGCGGCGGCGGCGGCGCGCACCTCAGGGAAACGGAGCGAAGGGTGGTCCGCTAGTAGGTTATGGATCGGAATGATATTGTAAGGTTGCTCTTGAATCCCGTGAGGTTGGGCTCGGTGCTGGGCCGGCGGGGGAGGGCGAGGCCGGGCACTCATTGTGACATTTGCAGAGAGATCTACAAAAATGGTGGTTTAGTTGGTGTTGCAGTGGTTTTGGCTTTTTGTTGGGGACGGCGAGAGCCGATTCGCGGACGAATACGGGACCGGGTGGTGGCGGGTGTGGGCCGGAAGCGCGTGGGGTTCGACTTTCAAAATCGCGATAACGTTGGGACTTAGATGTAACATTGACGTGCCATATTAACGGTCAAACAGCTCAATATCCAAACCAAACACTACCGGATCTCCGACCGTTGAATTGTCCATCGGACGATCGGGAGGAAGCAAGGCACTCTAACTTACTCTAAAGTAAGGTAGAGGCTCTGGATCCCTTCTTTTAGTTGTAAAAAATAAAAATCGGACGTTTTTGAAAAAAGTGTAAAAATCCGACATGAATTCAACCTAAACAGGAGCTGCGGACCTGCGGTATGGTAACCCTCTTTAGGGTTTGAAATTTGGTATCAACTAATTGTTCTCTGAGATTCCTTTGTCGGTGTTTCGCCGCTCGTTTTGATGTCTACAACGCTGAAGTGAATTGGTTTCTTTTCTTTTGAAAGGAAGGCTAACGACGGTGATGGGGAATTGATTTGGGGTGTTCATAGTTGCCGGAGTTCGAAGATCTCCTGGGAGGCCTGCGAGGCACTATCAGCCAGGCTCAGTATGGCTTGGGTTGGAAGGGTGGTCAAGACGGTTGTGGTACGGCAGCGTTCCGTGGCGAGGTAGTAAAAAGGTTATCCACATACTTGAGTGGGTATGTAGGATGTGGAAAAGCACAAGGAGATGGCTATGACAGATCATAGTTTGCCCGATAATGGAAGATCAATCACAGCGCGCGGTGCTGATGATCGGGTCTCCTCATGAGCCACCACCATGGGTTGAACACCTAGGGTTCGAATAAATTATCCTATTAATTATTGTTTGTTGTTTGGTTTCTTGTTGAAGTTTGTGTTGCTAGGGTTATGGAGATGATTGAAAAGTTAGCTTGTTATTACGTCGTTAGAAGCATACAGATCTATAAGACCAGTGATAGTTGCGTTCAGTCCGCTTCATAATTAGCGATTTGTGTTGTTCTTTCTGAGATGATTGTTTCTATTTGTAATTGTAGGGTTTACCGTCGTAATTGATGGAAGTTAGTTTGTGTTAGGTGTAATTTTCTTTGATTGATGTGACCATATAAATAGGCGATTTCTTTTCTTAAAAATCAATATAATAGAAAAACCACAATATTAAAAACTACTACGTAACGTAGAGATGTATTTTCAATATTGTCCATTTATTTTACTTCGTTTGAGTTAAATTAAGCCTTTTATGTTCAGTTTTATTATACCATTACTGATTAATGTTGGTCTTAGTCTCGCTGCTAGGGGTGCTAATCAATCAATCTTACTCACAGGCTACTTGAAAACAACTCTTTCTTACTCGAATCTATCTCGACTCAACTCAAACTCAACTATACTTGAACTCAAGCTATAGACAAACTCCATTTATAAACAAATATGATTCGAAAAGCCTGCAAGATACACGTTAATAAGTTATAGTTGATTAATTTAGATCCATACATCTGAAATTAGGTAATTCAAGTATGTATTTTCATATATAATAATATAGGTGTGTAACATAAACACATAATAAGGTCATTCAATCATTGGTGATAATAATGATGTTATAAGTACACTTTTTAAATACTTAATAATTAATTTATCAGTAAGAGTATTAATTATTTCATCGATTTCTTCATAAATTTGTCACTTTAACTAGATGTTTCGACCATAATTTTATTACAAGGGCTACAAAAGAAACAAAATTTCAAACAATATTTGAAATTTTAACAAATGTTTGACAGTTTCAAATAGTATGTGGAGCCTCGTGATTGGGGCCTAATCCCTCTAAGTCTAAATACGAGACTATGTCAAATAGGTGTGGGATTTTAAAACCGGGAACCGTAGAACCGATTGGAACCGAACCGTTAACAACATCTAGGAACCGAACCGTTAACAATTAATATCTCATTTGTAGGAACCGAATCGAAGCGAGTTATAATGGTTCAGTTCTTGGTCCCTATAAAAAATATGTGCAAGGAATCGGTATGGAACTATTATTAAAAAATTAAAAAATAAAATAATATTAGCAGTAGTAGTAACAACAACAACAACAACAATACTAATAATAATATAATAGCAATAATAACCACCACAACAACAATAATAATAAAACAATATAAGATACTCCCTCCGTTCTTTATTATCTGTCTCGCATTCCATTTTGGGACGTTTTTTATTATTTGTCTCTCTTTCTATTTTAGGAAAGTTTTTAATAAAATACCTCCACTTTTTTTACTTTTACCCCTCTTACTTTTTACAAACTACTTTCTCTTTCCTACTTTATCATAACTTTACTCTACTTAATATACTCTTTTTCCTACTTTATCATCACTTTATAACCACTTTACTCTTTTTAATATACTCTCTTTCCTACTTTATCATTTACCCTACACACTCTACATTTACCCTACTATTTTTCTATTAAAACCCATGCTCAAGGCTAGCGGGACAGATAATAAAGAATGGAGGGAGTATTTAACTAACAATACTAATTTAATCAACGAAAATGAAGTAATAAATATTGTACATGAGGTTGATATAATACATTAAACGCATTTCTACAAATCAAGTTTTGTTCCATCACATAAATTATACAAAATAACTCAAATAACTTGTAGTTGATTGCACATATTTTACTTTACTATTTTCATTATATTTTTAATCATTAGATTTATTATGAATCAATAGAATGTAACAATGTTTTTTTATATCTATACATGTGAACTCAACATATCTTTTTATGTTTTGAAAGATTTGAAATAGGCGTCCTATTCTTGCTACTATGATGACGAGTAACCTTCATCGTTCCCACACTACAATGCAAACTCAATGTATTTTTTTATGTTTTGAAAGACTTGAACTAAGCGACCTATTTTTGCTAGTTGCTACTATGATGACGAGTAACCTTCATCGCTCCCACACTACTATGATTTTTATGTTTTATTTATTACATGAAAATTTAAATCATCTTTTGTTCTATTAAGTGTTCACAGTTCATTAGTTGCGTTTGAGTTTTGATGTTTAAAGTGATTAGAGCTTCAAATAAAATTTTAATACTCGTGTTTTGAATTTACGACGTGTTTATGTTGTTTGTAGAAAGTAAATTATGTATTAATTCTTAGATGAGAAAAAATTATTCTAGGAACCGGTAAAAGGAAGAACCGAACCGTTTACTACTGGTTCGGTTCCATAACGGTTCTTGATTTTTTATATAGGAACCGAGCCGATTCATCAGTTAAAACTTTTATAACGGTTCCACTCATTTTGAGTAAGAACCGAACCGGTCCCCGCCCTAATGTCAAATGTCAATTGTCGCTACTTGATGAATCAGCTTAGCTAGTGTACCGTTGCATATACTACGTATCCACTTTCCACTTACTTGACCCAAAAAAAAAACTTTCCACTTACTTTAATACAGAACTGATTTATCTCACGTAGTCGAAAAAGCAAGGTCGTCATTTGTCAACAATACTTTAAAGATAAAATGATTGCAAATAATTTCATTTTTATAAATGCAATGCATACGCACTAGTAAATTAATTATATACGGAGTATAAATAATACTCCGTAGAAGGTAGGAGCTAACTGTCAATAAAATTTCTTTGGTCATCTGCTTTCAACGACATGTTTTTAATTTTGGTGATATAAACTCCAATATCCAGTTGTCAGCTAGCAAGCTAAGTGGCATTCTTTACATTTTTTATTATAGAACTATATATACAAGTTAAATATAAAAAAACCGTGAGAAATGATTTTGTTTGCTGCTCCCTAATAATGTTATTAGTGTATACAAAAAATGAAATACAACATTACTTAAAATACAATAATTATGTATTTATGCTTCATTCACTCGGGCATGACATATCAAAGTAATAATGGCATCATATCATTATTCTCGATATCATCTGGAAATGAATTATATAATGGCCATGTTTGTTAATTGGCGGGTTGGGGCCAAAACGCTAAGTCAAGCAGCGTTTCCAGTTATAATTTTTTGGCAAATTGGAATGAAACGCCAGCATCCAAACGAAGTCTATGTGGCATATTAATTTAAGAGGCTTTTTAAAAAAATTTACAATAATAAAATAAGACCTATGCACAAAGTCTCTCTGTAGAGTTAGCGCCGCTGGAATTGTTTTTCCGCTATCGGCAATAGCCGAGGAGCGGAGTTTGCTTTGGTTTCCGATTAGTGAAGCAAGGATTTCCGATTTGATTTGATTTCCTATTAGGAGTTCTTTTCTTTGGCTTGTCGGTTTTGATAGACGGGGTGCAACGAGTATCGTTCTTGTGGAGATCGGTGCAACGAGTATTGTTCTCGTTTTCTCTTTCACGCAGAAGAGCAACGGAAGGGGCGAAGGTTTGGTGCTGGAAACGGAATTTACTGATGGACTCAATCGTGGCTCAGTATAAGCAAATGGCGATTGACGAGTAGGCATGTGAACTAGATCTGGATAAGGAGGATGGCAGTGAGGCCGCGGCGGCGGAGGCTTCGCCAACTTTCCCGATGGTCGGCGTTTTGCTAGCGGATAGAAAGATCAAGTTCCTATGACTATCGGGTAAAGGGGTTTCAATCAAAGAAATTAGAGAGAAAAGGTACCTCTTTATATTTTATCATAGGGTGGATATGAATCGTTTCTTAGATGGTGGTCCGTGGATGTTTGAAAGGAATATGTTGTTATTAAAAAAAGTTAATCCGGGGGAAATCCACTCAAAATTGATCTTAAAGAAGCAGAATTCTGGGTTCAGGTCCATAATGTTCCTTACAGCTTGATGACCCTATGTACTGCTAGAAGGGTTGGCAAATTTATTGGTAGCTTTGTCAAATATGATGATAAACAATTTTATGAAAAGTGGGAGGCTTAATTATTTACGGGTAAGGGTTTGTATGGATGTGAATAAACCTCTGAAGAAAGGGACAAGCCTAAAGAAAGCAGGAATTGGGCATTGGGTGGATTTTAAATATAAAAAGTTGCCCAGTTTCTATTTTATTTATTGTGGGATTATTGGTCATGCTGATAAGTTTTGTCCCCTGACTTATGAGGATAACCGGGTTTTGGAGAAAAAATTATGGAGTTAGTTTGAGAGGTGGTGGGGTAGTGAAAACTAGTCCTACAGGAGGAAACAAATGGCTCGTAGAGGGATCCTCCAGTGCAGCTCGGCGTTATCCATCCAAAGAGAACCCCAAAACAGGAGGCGGGTAAGGTGGTCAAGACTGGAAGGGATCTACAATTAGAACAGGAGATAGCACGACTAAGGATGGGGAGTTAGAGAGCAATGAGGAAGTGTCAGGCGAGCAGAAGAGGAGAATGATTTGGGATGCACAGGACCAAAGTGGATCAGGCAGGGATAATATGGTTGTTGACAAGTCAAAAAGCGGGGAGGAGACAGGCTCAGAAGTCTAAGCCCACTGAAGGGAAAGACTCAGGCAGCTGGATAAGATGGCGGATGGTCTTTTATCTTTGGAAATCGGAGAAGAACTTTTATTTTATTGTTGTCGCGCTTGTTTTTTATGATGTTGTGTTTTTTTACTTGTTTTCTTGTTGCATTGTAAGACTTTGAGCTTGGATTTGGGTGATAGGGAGTTTGCGGCAATCGTCTTTGGCTCAGTTGCGCCCATTAATGAATTAGCGAGTTATATTGCTTCTTTTGAGGTGATTAACTCTGAGTCTGGTTCGAGAGTCGGCAGTTGCCAGCAGTTTTTTTGTTTTTTAGCCCATATCCGTATGTTGTGATATCAATATAAGCCACATTTCCTTAAAAAAAATTACAAATTTATAAAAATATGATTATAGCTACTAGTATTATGTACTATAGTATAGTCTCGTAATCAATTAAGTATAAATTTTGAATATAAGTTACTATAACTAAGTTATTACTATATATAATCACTTAGGAAGTTACTATAAGTTACTATTCACTACACTTAGGAAGTTACATTTTTGTAAATAATATTTATTTTATTCATACATATGTATTGTTTGTTGATTTAAGATGATTATTTTAATCCTCCTTAACACTTACGGCTTGTTTGGATGGAGCGTTAACGTGTGTTAGTAATGGAAGTGTTAGTAATGGTTAGTAAGTAGTTTAAAGTGTTTGCATAACTTATACACAATTTAGTAATTAAAATTAAAAGTTATGGAGTACGATAGACTCGATATTACTCCCTCCGTCCCATTTATTTTGTCCCGTTTTACCTTTTCGGGAAGTCCCACTTATATTGTCCCATACCATATTTGGCAATGTTTGTGTGGCTCTAAATCATTGTTACTTTATTCTTACTTTATTAATTAATATCAACCACACAAACCCACTTTTCTTAATAATCGTGTCACCCTCTTCCGGGACAATATAAATGGGACGGAGGGAGTATTTGTTAATAAAAATTGATTGATTAATAAGACCAAAGAAAATCTTACTCCGTATCATATTAACGAGTCACACATGCAGACACCCAAATGGCTCAACGTGAATACATGATATAGGGCATTGGGCACTAGAGCATATAAATAAAATAAGTTATACCACTTATACGGAGTATATTTATACTCCGTAATCCGTATACATGAGGCCCTTGTAATATAAATCTCACATACTACGTATAAATCAATTCATATAATCAATCAAAAACAAATATAAATCTATCATTTCTCGATTTGTGCGTGTCATCCTTGCGCAGGGGTCATGCTAATCTTCACTGTATCGTTCCAATTTTATCGGATGTCCCCGAAGGGACTATAAATCTATCAATGTAAACCAGGAACTTTTTACATATCCTTATCAAGTCATATTAGTATTCTAATTATGTTTGATACTTTGATGGTACTATTGTAATGGTACTATGAGCTTGACCTATATATATATCATCCAAATCCCAAAATAAATGTGTATAATCCTGACCCGGCCCAAGTAACAATAAGGGCCAATTCAAAATAAGGATTAACGGGCAAATTATAGAAGCTTGAATAGGAAAATTCAAGTGCACCATTAAGTCGATCAAACTTGGATTGACCTGGATACCAATTAAGTACTAGGCTCATAAGAAATCTCGTGCTGGTCAAACTCATCCTAGAGTTTCCGTGACGATAGTTCCGTAACGCATAAACACGATTGACAGCGGCAAAAACTAACGAAGGAAGCATCAATGATGGAACGTTACAAGTCTTAATTTAGGATGATTAAATTAAAGGTGAACATAAAGGTGACAGACATTAATACTCTTATATACTGTATAAGAGTAGAAGAAGAATAATACTGCTTTTACGTTGTTGAACTACTTTCTCGATAAATCCATTGATAGTTTAATTCTTACAGGTGTAATTATTCTCCACCAAAATTAATTATTAATGAGGTTACTATTCAAATAGGAGTATATGTTAATTAGTTGACGTTATTCAAATGTATGTTAACTACTTAAAAATTAATTTCATTGTTCCTTTAGTGGTATGTATTTGATTTTACTGTTTGATTTACAAATTTGGATTTCTAAAGTATGTTTGACTTAGATATTTGTCCATTTAATGTCTAGCAAATCAGGTTACTTTGTAAGTATGAGGTGTCTAATTCTACGTGTATTCTTAGAGCTCACGATCGGTTCTATCATAATTATGTGAGGTTGTCTTGTACTACTTAAAAATTAAATCATTCTAATTAATAAAAAGTGATCCTGATTCAGACGAACTAATCCTTCTGATTGATTAGGCGTGTTCTCAAGAGGACTGACACTAATCCCTCTGCAAGTATCGGGGACAGAGTCTCACTCTGTATCTGTCAGATTGTGATTATAGTCCAATTTACATCCTTTTTTTTTCTCAAATTCCACTTGGACTCCGTGATGACTTAGAACTCAATTCCTCCCATACAGAAAATCTTAAATGCGACACTTGGTCCACTTGGACCAGTCCTGCTTCTAGCCTTCTAGGAGTCATATTATTATCCAATTACCGTTATATATGTTAATTATTAGCTAACATGATTAAAACTAATAATGAGAGCTATATTAGTTAGAGATATTACCCGAAATAGGACTAAAAATGTTTGAAAATTCCAAAATATGACTGTCATGTTTTTATTCCCAAAATAGGACTAATTACTGTCATGTTTTGCCAGTACCAGACTTCAAACGTGGCAGTATTTTCCAAACTTGGCAGTAATTATTCATATTTTGGGAATAAAAAACATGGCAGTCCTATTTTGAAATTTTCAAACTGTTTTAGTCCTATTTCGGGAACTTTCCCTATTAGTTAATATCGATATTCTTCTCAATTACTCCGTAAAATCCTAGCATAAGTTTAGTCTTTTGATTACTATCTAATGATAAGAATCACATTAGAACACAACCAAATAAAATACATTTAGAAAAATAAAACACATAAAAATCCAAAATAAATGGAGCTGGTAAAAAGGTAAATTATTAGGATAAGAGGAGACATGAAACGAAGTAAGTAACTAGGTAAGAAGGTTTTTATTCCAGTAATGGAAAACGCAGAACCTTCTACCCATCCCAAAGTCATTAATGTCCATCCCAGCATGATTTTTGACAGTTTTCGTTTTCAGGATAGAGGGGGGGGGGGGGCTAAACTCTCTCTGGTTCCATAAAACCCCCATCATCATTAGATAGATTCTCACACTACAATTGCGGGATTCTTACCAACATCCATTGATGCTTTTTATCACCACAATAACAACTAAGCTACACATACAAGAGTTACTGATGCTTAAGGTATTGATCAAATTTATCACTGATGCTTATAGAGGTTATTATGATGTATCAAACACCGTCTCAAATGGAAATATATAACAATCAGGGTCTGCATCGCAGTAACAGAATACAGCATTTTTTAAAATAAGATGATTGCAACTAAAGGGTGAAAGCTGGGGTAGGAGATGACAGACAAATAATACCGTGCATCTCTTGAACATCATTATGCAATATGTACCAAGTTTTAATCACATCCGTACTGAATTCAGTTCAGTGAAAGGCATAATAATTAATCCACATCGCAGCGGTAAGATACAGGTTTACTCACCATCCTTTATGAAAGCCACCTCCAGAAGAATGCCCATTCAGTCTGTCAAGCACAGCATTAAAATCGACAGCCTGGCCGCTCTCCTCTAGCCTCTGGATCACATTAATGACATGATCACCCCTGTAACCCATGCTCACCACTTTCTCAATCAACTCGTTATGAGGACGGTTACGCGTCATTTGTGAGGGGTGATGAGCCATCACATTAGTGTTTACAGCAGGCAGTGCCAGATGAGGAGGATAACTGCCTTGTGGGAATGTTGGAGGATGATGACCCCTTTCTCCTTCACTACCATCATACATTACATAAGAATTTCCATACCCATCCCCAGGAGTTCCAAATGCAGGCTTGAGATGATGGTTAGCTGGAGCCTGCAGCTGCTGAGCTGGCCTATTGCCATATGGCATTCCATCGGAACGATTAGGGGCTGCTTGGGAAATTCCAGAGGACATATTATTTGGACGCATCTCAGGAGCGGGATTTGGTTGGTTGGGCGGGTATGAGAGATAAACATCAGACGGTTGTTGGATTTGTTGCTGAGGTGGCAACCACTGCTGCTGATATGAAGGTTCTGATTGAGAGTGGGAGGCCTGAACTGGTTGAGCTTGTGAAGAAGGATGCGGTGGCAGGTTAGCAAATTTCAGGAACTGAGAGTTAGAAGGGGGCATGTGTTGAGTCTGTTGACCACCTTGAGGGAGGAATTGACTAGGAGGAGCTGGTGGTGGCAGATAGTAACCCTGTGGCTGTGCAATGCTAACTTGGGATGGAAGAGACGGGACAGTCTGTGTTACTACTGTTTGGTTTGGGTGTGGAGATGACAGTGAAAATTGCTGCCCCTGGAGTTCCGGGGGGTTATTATGACTGTGCATATTGGTGGTATCAGAAGAAGAGGGACGATGAGGCGTTCTCTCTCCATCTTGCTGAGAAATGTTGTTGCTAGCTGAAGCTGGTCCTTTACGTGCAAGCTGAAGCTTGGCTAGCTCCTCCTGAGCTTCAGCAAGTTCTTGCTTATCTCTCAGGATCTGGATGGACCTGTGGACCTGCAATGAGGACAAAAAACACCAGCCAATCCCTGTTAAACTTTTTGGGCTATCGGCTAGAATTTTTACCAAACACCAACACATTTGACATTGTGCCATAATTGGTTAATGAAAAAAATGACCAAAACTCTGAAAGTGCTATTTTTTTACTGAAGTTACACAAAAGAATCATCTTAGCCTTTTTTCACATACTCTTTTTCTTGTTTAAAAGTTTATATAAATAAACATACTCCGTATTTTTAAACCCCTCTTTCAGAATTAAGCAACTCTATCAATATTGGATACAACTTCAGCAAAATAAATAAATAATCTAGCTTATTCGAGTTGACCTCAAATAATTTGAGATTTGGGTCAAGACGAGCTCAAGTTCGCAAGCAAGAGTTGGATCAAACACGGTCCAAACTCTACTTTTTCGAGCCTAGCTTTGAGCTTTGACTATTTGGATTAGGCTCAGCTCGACAACACCCCTACCTCAAACGACAATGTACTTCATCCAACTAATCTATTCCTAGAGAGGCACAGGGCAACACTTTGGAACTCCCCGCCCCCACTGCCTTGTTGAGCATCAATTATCTCTAGGACCCTTATTGTGAAGTAAGCATGAAAGTTTCTAAAACTTAAAGCACAAAAAAAAAACATATCAATAGCAGTGCCTCTGACTAAAGCAACAACTAGCAGTTAGATTGTTCTATCTCCTCATTTCATTTCATTTTCATTTACCCCAGTGTCGCAAAGGCTCCCACCTACGTTGGGGACTTGGGGTAAGGGGGGGTCGGATGTACGCAGTCTTACGTACTAAAGCACAGAGAGACTGTTTCCGGATGAAAATCGTGTCCAAAATTGCATGGACTGACTGTTGTTTCATAACAAAGAAGCACAGAGAGATTGTTCTATCTCCTCATATATTAAAAAATAATAGCACTAATAAATAATGGCATGCATAGGGGTAAACACAAACTTGCCTCCTGGAGATGCTTCTCAAGAGATTTGAGTTTGTTGTTTGAGTCTTCATGATCATGAACCAAACCAGAATGAATTTCCCCAATGGATTTATCAAGATTGTAACAATATAACTCCAGATCAGATAGACGTGAACTAATTCCCTCAAGGAAGCGCATGAGATTGTCTGTGTGCTTCTTCATACTCTTGTCAACAGCACCAATAACATCTTGATTGAATGAAGAACCTTCAGGCGGGTGGTAAGCCAGAGTAGGCAACATTGATGATCTTGTCATTCTGTTTTTATGGAGCTCCTGCTCAAAAGTCATGCCAAATAGAGATTTAAAATATCTTGGCAACTTAAATTTTCTCAGTAGTTACTAGTTAACCCCTCAAATACCTAAATGGTGCAGTTGAAATGTCAAGTGCAAAAGCAGAATAGTAGTTACATATACAATATCCTTTACTCAGTCTGTATTGTATATATTCAATATGTATGGTACATCTTCAATATGTTGAAAACAGAGTATTGACTCCATCATCATCATCATCATTACCCCAGTGCCGCAAAGGGCTCCCACCTACGATGGGATAAGGGGGTTGGATGTCCGCAGTATCCCCCCATACTAAAGCAACAGAGTATTGACTACATGAACAAAAAACACACAAAATTCTGTATTTACTAACTCCCTCCACGCTGATTTATAATTTTTGTTTTAAATTGTAATATCTTCAATGTCCAACTTTGACTATAACTATTTACAAATACTTCGTATATATTTACACTTTATCACGAATTACTATCTCAAAATCTATGATAAAATTTAGAATTGGATAAGGGTCACACAACGGACCAAGGCAATTGGAACAAACCAAATTGAATTCAGTCTGGCAGTTAGTTTAACCCAAAGTTATTAAGACATCATTCACTCTTTAGATTTCTAATGCGGGATTATAACATTATATACTAAACATATTATCAAGTATACTTTCATGTTATAATCTAATACTATGTATAACTTTGGCATAATTAATGGTCAAAACAAAAAATTTAAATAGGAGTGATGGGAGTGTTTTCTAAAAAAATAATGGAAAACATAATTAATACACTAACAAATGGGGTAACCAAACTATGATAGTTTCTAGTAAAATTAAAGTTATAGTCAGTACATTGCAGATTGTAGGCACTGTTTTTCAGGTAAATATGTACATAAACAACTTATTCGGATAACTTATATGAATAATTAACTGAGAAAACTGTTATCAGAAAATGTCTTCTGCACTTTCAAAGAAAGTAGTAAGAACTAAGAACTACGGAGTATAATGGTTTATTCTACGAGTACTTTGGAAAACACGGTCATAATATCAACAAGCTCTAAAGGAATCATGGTCACCAGGATCCTAATTCAAACAAGCTAGAAAAGGAGGCAGTGAGCATACTAAAAACTGGTGGAGGAGATATTAATTCTTAGCCTGGGCTCTAAGTGGACAATTAAATTATTCATTCTAAGCCTTTTTATTAAGTCTTTCTTCTGTTGTCATTTTAGATTCTTGGAAAATACGAAAAAGACTGCATATATAATACAGTATCAATTCACTGGGTTTTAATGAGCTGGCCTACCTTCTCCTCCTCTCTTCATTCTATAGTATTATGTTTCTGTTATATGTTTACAAAACAGGGTGCAGTGTAGCTCCCTTCATAGTGCAAAAACGTCCACAAGCTATACTTTTACTTGGTATATGTATATCCCAAAATTTTGTTGATAACGCTTCATGCCACTTAATCTTTTCCGAAGATATAAATATAAAAGATATTATGCTATATCTTTTCTTCAACTTTTTCTCTATCTTCTTTTAAAGAATAAATATATTGGCGTCCTAGCATGTTAGAAAATTTTATGGACACATGACTCATAATTGGTTTTATTATTCGGATTTAAGGGTCCATATGAATTATGAAACACTAAAATGGTACGAAGAGAAATTAGAATGAAATTTAAAAGGGACAAAATTGTTGAGGAAAATTAAATATTAATCCGTACTTCAGATTCCATACACTAATTCTGGATATTTGTTTTAATCGTTTTATTTCAATGTTACCTAAAGGATAAGCTAAAAGAATTGAGTTTTGCTTTTATCCCTTAATCTCATTGACTGCGAGGAGAAAATTAAAGTATCAATTTACAACTCCAAGTGCGTGCAACGAGTTTAAGCGAAATCTAGCAGAAAAATCTGAAACTTCAGCCAAGTTTCCAACTGCCCTGGCCTAAAAAGGAACAAAACCTAGAAAATAACTACCATGACTCAAAAACTGGACAGCTCGTAGGAAAAAGATCACCTTCCCGGAGTTGGAACCGATTGCAAGATCAGATTGGCCCCTGGTAGAGTTCTCCGGAATGGTGTAGTCTTCGTAGGCGCAAAGGATATCATCGGAAGCGAAATCAAAACCCTTGGAGCCAGAATTGCTGGCCAGACCTGACGACCCAGATGCCATTACGAATCGAAACTTGCGACTTAAGATTGAGTCCGGGAGTTGTTGTGGAGATAGAAATCAGAAGAGATAGAAAGCCAGGTATCAAACGCGGAGGACAGGGATGTGAAGTTATCTTCAGCTACAAAGCGTTGACGAGTGCCTCATTGTGCACTCTCGTACGGCATCTGTTCAGAGTAACCTTTTTTCACGGTGGTCGGTGATTGTTTGACTAACGAAGGATTGATCAAAACCTGTTTTTAAAAAAGGGAAATGAAAAATACTCCACATATTAATTTAAATATCTCAAATTTTATATAAAAAGTAATTTTCACATCATTATCATTATTATTTTTTACAGAAATATCAATTTATGGAGTTAATTTCATAATTTAAAATAGAAAATAAAAAAATGTAGCAATTATATAGATTTGGGGTAACATTATTTATTTCGAAATGGAAATTTAGAATGTTAATTGTGTCTTCATTAATTCTAAAATATATTAAATTGTGCAATTAACACCATAAAATTACATTTTAAAAGAAATAATACTTGATTATGATGCTAAAATATCTTTTTATATAAAGTTTGAGGTATCTAAATTACATATGCAAGTTCGGAGTGTTCATCTCACATCCCTTCAAAGTTTGGGGTATTTTTTCTTTCCATCTTAAAAATTACTCTGTATCTAGGAGCTATAGGACCATTTTAATTTTAATATTTGGATACAAAATAAGTGACCATATTAAAGGGGAAATGATTGAAATTTCATTAAAAGCCCGTTTCATAATATCAAAATTGATTGAATCGGTTGATTCTATTGGAGTTTATGAAATTTTGGCTGAAGTTATTGAATTGACTGATTCTGTTGATTTATTAAAAAAATTATATTTAAAATACGTAGTATATTTTATTAATAAAATAAAGAAAAAACATATGTAAAATAGCTAAAATGACCATTTACAATAACTTCAGCCAATACAGTCAGAAAAGTAATTTCGATCTTACTTTTTCTATTATCACACAATTTAGTGCGTGAAATCAAAACTTAAATGTTTAGTGGAAAAGTTAACTCATAAACCTGATAAACTGAAAAACACGATTATCCTATAAACTCTAAATTTAGTGCTCGTTTGGAGGAGTGAACATCGGCTTATAAGCCAAAAAATGCATCAAAATTTCACCAATGCAAACACCCTCTAAATGGGCAGATTTGGTTGGTTCTTGTTATCAACTCAAACAGTAGCCTTAGGGTTATTTCTTTCGTTGAAATTTATTACCGAGTATCTTACTACTCCGTATTAAGTTAATAAAATACATATTCCCAATATCCCTATCTGGTAAAGCTTGGGTCTAATAAGATGTGGCAGGTCATGTTTTTATGTGGCGTGAATATCCTAAGCTTGCTTTGTTCTGAATTTATTGGGGTTTTTCTTAACTCACTGATAATTCAATTTTCTTTCTATTAAAATTTTTGAATTGTAAATACTCTATCGTGTTTCTAAACTCTCTAATGGAGATGCGTAAGAGTTTGTGTCAATTTTGGTCCTCTGACTATTATGTCAGTGACATTTTTTGTTTCGACTTTAAACTTTTTCACTTTAGTCCTACGACTTGTTTAAAAGTGTCACATTTGATTTTTCAACTATTATTACTTAAACATTTTTAGTCCTTCAATTATTGTACCAAAGTAATAGTAGAAGGAGTAAAAGTATCCATTTAACAATACTCAGAGGACTAAATGTGGAAGGTTTTGAACTTGGGGACTAAAAATGTCCCTCACAAATTAATCAAAGGACTAACAATAGAACAAATTAAAGTCGAGTACCACAAGTGTTATTGACACAATAGTCAAAGGACTAAAAGTGACAAAAAATCTAGTGTGTATTTAATTAAGCATGAGCGGTAAAGCACCTTAGTCATTCCTTGGTTAAAACTTTGAAGTAAATCAATGGTTGAATTGTTTATACATCTATACAGAGTATTTTGTGGCCACATAGGGGTAAGGGGGTAAGGGGTGTGCTGTAGTCAAATCACTCAAATGTATTGAAAACATCAAGATATTAATATTGTTTTTGAAAAAAATAACATAATTATTATTGATAAAGATGGCAAGAAACATTACAATCATAAAGCTCAAGGCTACAATGGGATGAGACATAGAAACGGACGATTCAAATCGAAAACGCCGAATCGCTAATCCCGCAAAGAAGTAGACTCTACCTGCAGATTGATTGTTTCTTGCTACGATCACAATAATTATGAAACGAACTCTTAAACATCCCGGTTTGTCCAGCCAACGGTAAGGAGCCAACTGAGAATTTGTTCCGATTTCACCAGCCACCAGAAAGAAAGCAATCCAAATGATCTCATCTTCTTGCTACGGCGGTGGTTCAGGAGGGGGGCGAACCGTCTCAATATCGGTGCAGAAGAAAATCATATTTCTGATTGATGAAGAGATCAGTGCAAATCTCTTCTTAACACACAAGAACACCCGACCGAAAGTGACGGGGAAGATGCAACTGGCAGACGATACTTTGTTACCGAAAATAATATCTCCAAACAACGTTGGGAAAGAAACAGATGAATAGAACTGAAAACACTGATTAATAAGATAATTTTCCATTATTGGAATCAAAGAAGATTGAAAGAAGAGAAGAAAAAAGGGAAAAGGCGGTGGCTAGGGTTTCCCCATGCCATAGCTGCTCCTCTAGGCGTATGCAATCTATCAAGATATTAATATTCTTTATGGTAATTTTGCAGTTCATTCAGCCATTTTAACCAACATAGTACCAAACATTTTTACTCAAACAGGTTCAACCTTTCTAACTGCTTCAATAGTTTCAGCCATTGCAGTCGTTAACGAACATACTCGTGATCTTAACATCATCTCTCGCATTTTACTACAAAAGCCAGTCTTTCTCATGTATGTCGCCGTCGTTGCAGTCGTCACGATCATCGTCGTCGCCCTCATCTATGACGCCGACCACCACAGTTGTTTCCCTTCACCTATGTACCCACACTAATTTTCTATCTTTTATCTTTTCGCCATCATTGATGCAGCCTTCGTAGCATAGTGGAGAAACCAGGTGATGATTGCTGTCGATGAGTGTCGGTTGCTAGAGTTTTGGATCGAGATGGCGGCGGCGGAAAAGCTAGGTTTTGTCTGGAAAGCAAAGAGGGGCGGGTGTAGGGGAAGAGTGACAGGGGGAGGGGTGATGAAGAAGGAGGGGCATCGATGACATAGTTGGAGCTTGTGCAGTAGCAAAAAGTGCCAATGTTGGGGGCAAACGACATGGTCGTCAGTGGTGGAGAGTTACAACAAATAGAAGAGGGGACCCGACTGGTAGGGCTGAGCAAAACCCGAACCGACCCGCAAAACCCGATGTTTTTTCGGATAATATCCGAACCGAAATGGATATCCGACCCGAAAAACCCGAAACCGAAAATCCGATTAGTATTAGGCCTAGATCGGGTGGCGGGTAGGGTTTGTAAAATCCCCACCCGACCCGACCGAATATCCGAAATATATTAATCAATTTAGTGTGACTTTGAATATGTTAAATTAATACTTGTGTTCAATTATTTGTGTAATTATTTGAGCAATTTGTGTTAAATTATTTTTGTAATTTGAATGTGTAGTGCACTGGTGTGTACAATTTTTGTCAAAATGACATTCCAACAGTTTAATTATCCAATTATAATGTGTTTTAATATAACCGAAATATTCGAAATATATTAAATCATGTAGTGTGTACTTTGAATATCTTAAATTAATACTTGTGTTCAATTATTTGTGTAATTATTTATGCAATTTGTATTAAATTATTTGCGTAATTTGAATGTTTAGTGCACTAGTTTGTAGAATTTTTGTCAAAGTGGCATTCAAACACTTTAATTATCCAATTATAATTTTTTTTTAATATAACCGAAATATCCGAAACCCGATCCGATATCCGATAATATCCGACTTACAAATATCCGAAAAAACCCGATTTGAAATATCAAAGGGTCGGGCCTAGTATTTAACTTAAAAAGCCCGAACGGGTTTAGGGTACGCAGACCCGACCCGCCCGAACCCGAACCGTGCTCAGCCCTACCGATTGGGGTTGGTAGGGGTCGGGAAGGGTGTTGGGGAGAAGGTGGGGGAGGCTGAAAGGGGGCAGATTCGGAATTGTGACGGTTGTCGTTGTACATGGTGGGGTAGTGGTCACTTGAAGGGGCGAGGCGAGGCGGTTGGACTGAATAGGGGGCAGTCACTAGAGCATGTGGGGTGATAGTCACTAAACAGGCGATCGAGGCGGTAGTCACTTGGTGGGTAAAACGATTGTTATTGTGTCTAGTTGAATTGTGCAAGAAATAAAATAAATGTGTCCAATGTTAGTTTTGTGGCTGGAGTTGTTACATCAACTTTCACATGAATATCCATGTATTCCGTAATATCTAACTAGTACGTAGTACTTCATATATATATTTAAAAAAAGTACTCCGTATCTAACTAATACTCCCTATGTCTCATAAAAATTTTCTGAGTTGGACTTGAATCAAAGTTTAAGAAAGTGAGAATAAAGTGAAAATGTATAAATGAGATTAAGTAAAAAATAAATAAATGAGTATTAGCCACATAAAACTTTCCAAAAAGAGAAATGGGAATATTTTTTTGAGACATTTCGAAAAGATAAGTGAAAATAATTATAAGGGACAGAGGAAGTGCATACTAATATTTTTTTGTGTGTATAAATTGGTAATAACTTTTTATAGAAAAACCTCACCAATTAAAACACAAACATACTTCGTGTACATGTCATTTTACACGTTGATCAAATTATATGTGCATAGACATTTTTTTGTTTTATGATGAAAACTGTTTTTCTCAGCAGAAAAAAATTATGTATCACGAAAGAAATTGTAGATGCTAAAAACAACTCTCCTTATAAAAAAGAAAAAAATATTTGTGCCCAAACTATTTGATACTCCAAAATTGGTGTGTTGGGTACACCCGCATTTCTCATTAAAAGAGGCTCCGTCGTTTTCTTATTACCGTAGCGGAGACCCCCCCCCCCCCCCCCCCCCCCCCAGCAAACGGAGTGTAAAGCGCTCAGAAAATGGCAGCAGCTTCCTTTACCGCCGCGTTGACCCCTACCTCCAAACCCTATACTCTAATCAAAGCTCCACAATCTCCAGTAACAATAATCGGATCCCACCAATGGCGTCCATCGCTTACCCTCAACAACAACACTTCCTTCCTCCCTCTCAAACCCCCCTTCACCCTTTCCCTCCGATCCACCAAACCCCGCGCCAGAACCACCACAATCACATCCCTCTTCACCGGCATAGTCGAAGAGATCGGAGAAGTCCGGCACATAGGCCACTCAGATCCCGACAGTTTCGCCATGAAAATCGGGGCAAAGACCGTCCTCGAAGGCGTTCACCTCGGCGACAGCATCGCCGTCAACGGGACTTGTTTGACCGTCACGGAATTCGACGCCGGATCGTCCGAATTCTCGGTCGGATTGGCACCGGAAACACTGCGGAAGACCTCACTGGGTGAACTGGAGCGCGGATCTCGGGTCAATCTGGAGAGGGCTTTGACGCCGAGTAGTCGCATGGGAGGCCACTTCGTGCAGGGACACGTCGACGGGACCGGGGTAATCGTCGGACTCGACAGAGAAGGAGACTCGTTATGGGTGAAGGTGAAGACGACGAAGGAGATTTTGAAGTTTGTAGTTCCCAAAGGGTTCATAGCGGTGGACGGGACTAGCTTGACGGTGGTGGATGTGTTTGATGATGATCAGTGCTTCAGCTTCATGTTGGTTGCTTATACGCAGCAGAATGTAGTGATCCCATCAAAGAAAATCGGGCAGAAGGTGAATTTGGAGGTGGATATACTGGGGAAGTATGTACAGAGGCTGCTCAGCAGTGGATTTGCTGCAGATGCCATCAAATCTTCTGTGTCAAATTGATCTGAAATGGTAGTTTCTTAATGCAGAGCTATAGTAATTTATTATTGAAACAAAATGGGATGAATGTCATTGATGCCATCGTGGAAAACTGGAAATTGTAGTGAATGAATGCGGAGAGCATTTGAGCATTTTTCAGTCTTGTGTATTATTTTGACACAGGGTTTGCAGTGAATATGAATGCAGTAGAGCATTTTTCAGTCTTGGAAAACTGGGAATTCTCAGGGTTTACACAAAGATTTTGAAAAACCCAATGCCCTTCTCTTTTCCAAAAAACATTACGCATACACGTTTATTATTTGTTAATGTTTTGGATTTTCCATTGTACAAGATTATATTTATGGATTTTTTATTTTTAGTCGAGTTTAATGTTTTCTTTGACACACAAATTATTTATGGATTCTTTTTTTTTTGAAACCAAATAACATTATCATTAGCAATCAAAACGCAACATGTTCACAATACAATCCGGTGGAGTTCCCACCCACAGACAATCAGACTCCGAACCGGCCTGCTGTACCAAGGCATGAGCAACCCAATTCGCTGATCGCTTCACATAGTGGACATTTAACTTAGCAAAAGTAGCTATCATATGTTTAATCTCAGCAAAAAATACTATCCTCGTAAGAAATACCATTAGAAGATGCAATCCCCTGGACCATCGAGAGTGCATCAGATTCAACAATCAAATTTGACCAGCCTGATTGACGTGCCCTACTCACCGCCTCACGAATCGCTAAAGCCTCCGTTGTACTGGCCGAAAACCTTCCTCGTTCTCGAATTCTTCTGCTTGCTATAAACAAGCCTTTGTCATCCCTGACTACTAGTCCAAGTCCCCTCCATTCCTCTCGCATGTGGACTGCCGCATTCACGTTTATCTTTATAACACCCGCCAACGGAGGTAGCCATTTACCTGAACTCCTCCAGTCTTTCCGGCTCGCTACCCCTCCGGAGTCCTCCTTCTTCCCGTTGCACTCCTGGAGTCGAGCCTCCCGCCACCCAGAAAGCATGGCTTCACCTCGAGCCACCACTCCCCTCCAATTGGAATTGATGTTCTTCCACGTTTTGTCGTTTCTTGATTTCCTTGGAGCATTTACGGCTAACCCAATCAGCCCACTCCACAAAAGTTGCAGCCCCGGCTTGAGTAAAAATTTTATTTCGACTCCGCCACACATCCTTAGCTAGAACACAGTCCCGAAACACATGCAATGTGCTCTCCCTATCTTGACCGCACGTATTGCAAACCGGCCACACCGGGACACGTCGTTTGAGCAGCCGCTCCTTAGACAGCAAACAATCCGTGCAAACCTGCCAAAAAAAGATTTCATTTTAGGAGGTAAATTCAATTTCCAAACACGAGTCCAATCTGGTCTGGTTTCCACGTGTAGTGCTGTGAGCTTGCTGTGGCAACTACGGGCCGAATATTTTCCATTCTTCTCAGCCCCCCAAATCATCTCGTCCGTCCCTCGGAAACCTTTTAAAGGAATGCCCGAGATAGCTTCGTAATCTTCCCCATTTAAGATGTCCTGTAAAACATCCCAGTCCCAAGTACTCCCATCCTCTTTCATTAAAGAATCCACGGTGATGTCTTCAAGCTCGGGAATCATATCATTCGCCGTAAGTCCCCCGTTAGCAAGAGGGATCCATTTATCTTTCCAAACCCGAATGCGAGAGCCATCACCCACTCGGTAAACCAGTCCCTCCCGAACCGCATGTATGTCTGCGGCTAAACTACGCCATATGAGCGAGGGATTACTCCCTATGCACACCTCCAGTACCTCTCCTCTAGGAAAATATCTTGCTCGTAAAATTCTACTAACAAGAGAATTCGGCTGTTTAAGAAGGCACCAAACTTGTTTCCCCAACATAGAGATGTTCAAGTCCCGCAGTCTACGAAACCCCATCCCCCTGGAGCCCTTTGGTGTACACAAATCAGACCACTTTCACCACCGTATACCTTTTCCTTTAAAAGCATGACCTATCCACCAAAAAGCATTCATAGCGCGTTCCACCTCCTCACATAGCTCATTCGGCAATAAGAATATGTTCATCGCATATTGTGGCATGGCCTGAATAACCGTTTTAAGAAGAACTTCCCTTCATGCTCTGGGTAAAAATTTATTGTTCCAACTCTAAATCCTCTGAATGACCTTCTCTTTTATATAACCAAAGATCTCCTTTTTATTACGCCCCACCATAGACGGGAGCCCAAGATACTTGCCTCCTCCTCTATCCTCTGGCACCCCTAAAATACTACTCAAATAATCCTTGTCATCCCATGCAAAATTGGCGCTTAACCTGACACTGTATTTATCATAATTAACCACCTGACCTGACGCTCTAGAGTATTGGGCCATCATATCTTTAATAAATAAGCAATCAACCTCATTTGCCCTGAAAAAAAGAAAATTGTCATCTGCAAAGAGTAAATGAGTTAAGGCCGGCGCTCCCTTGGCTATACGAATACCCTGCATCTGTCGATCAGCTTCTCCCCTGCGAATAAGAGAACTCAACCCTTCGGCAATCAAGATAAATAGATAGGGGGGACAGAGGACTCCCCCTGTCTAATTCCCCATGTAGGGATAATAGGGCATTATACCGAACTGTGGTCACACACTGCATAATCAAATTGATCCATCTTACATCAAAACCCAGCTGGTACAGAATATTTTCCAGAAAATTCCATTCCACCCTATCATATGCTTTGCTCATATCAAGTTTTAGTGCTACATATCCGTCTTTGCCTTGCGTTTTCCGTTTTAAAAAATGCTGCACCTCAAATGCTAAAATAATATTGTCAACAATCGACCTCCTTGGGACAAAAGCACTTTGATTCTCAGCAATAATCGGATCAAGCAGTCTCTTCATACAATTAGCAAGCAATTTAGCAAAAATCTTATGGGCCACATTACACAAAGCTATCGGTCGCCAGTCCCCAATAGTTTGAGGTTTATCCTTTTTCGGGATAAGCACAATAGTAGTATCGTTGCACCCCTCTGGCCACTACCCAGACCGAAAAATGATAATACAAAATTCAACTACCGACGGCCCCACCACATCCCAAAAGGATTGAAAAAAGTTGGATTCAACCCATCTGGCCCTGGCGCTTTATCAGGATGCATACTAAAAGCCGCCTCCTTGACTTCCTTCGCAGTCACTTCCCTCAATAAAAGAGAGTTTTGCTCGTCTGTTATTGTGGTGCGAAAACCTCCCACATCCTGCAAAGGAATAACCTCGCCTTGTGTAAATATTTTTTCAAAATAATCGGTCACTAAATTCCGCCAGGCCCCTTGCTCAGAAATCCATTCACCCGAAGCAGACCGTAACCCCCTCATCGTGTTTCTTCTCCTTCGCTGCTTAACAGAATTATGAAAGAATTTTGTGTTAATGTCTCCTTGTTGAATCCAGTACTCTTTCACCGTCTGTCTCTAAAAATCATTCTGCTTCTCAAGTAACAGTAAATAATGCTCCTTTGTTTTTAGAAACATTGCCAAACTAGCAACATCCGACCTACCCCGCAATTCCTCCATCTTTCTTTTACAGCCCTCGATGCGTTGCTGAAAATCCCGGTGTAAACTTCTCCCCCATTTGTTGAGCTCCTCTCCACAAAAGCAGAGTCTGTCATGTAGCGGTTGAACCTCACAACAACCCCAAGCCCTCTCAACAATGCTTCGGCACTCTTTCTCTCTTAACCAGAGATTTTCAAATTTGAAACTTCTCCTCCTCCTGTTTACCTCTCGCTTCGAGAACTTTACATATATCGGCAAGTGGTCGCAATTGCTACTCACTACCGACGTGGCCCAAGCATCAGCGAACATAGTGATCCATCCTTCCGAGACCAAAATACGGTCAATCTTCTCCTCAATCCTTATGAGTGTGTCTCTTCCTCTCTCCCAAGTAAATTGATATCCATCAAGGCATCAAAAGGAAAGTTAATTAGTCCACTACCCCAAACCGCATCGCGGAATCCCGCCATCATATCCACGGAGGTTTAGAGCACCCGCCTTGCTTTTCATGTGCATGCATAATGTCGTTAAAGTCCCCCACAACCAACCGCAGGAGGTTACTGTAATGTGCTAATCCTTTTAGGAGCTCCCAAGATTCCCTACGACGGTCACTCTTCAGGCAGCCATAAAAACCGGTAAGTCACCATGTTGTTTGAAGTGACCTACCTGCAACCTGCACATCAATATGATTCCACGAAGAGCTTTCAATAGTAATAGCGTGATCGTCCTTCCAGAGCAGCGCCAGACCCCCACTCCGCCCCACACAATCCACCGCAAAAACATGATGAAGACCCAAATTTCTATGAATGCTCTCCATTTTCGGCGAATCAGTCAGCGTCTCCATGAGAAAAACAATAGATGGACGGTGAGTCGCGACAATATCCGCCAAGACTTGTACTGTGGCCAAATTTCCTAGCCCCCGACAATTGCAGCTCACGCAACCCATGTTTAAGCAACAAAAAAACACCCGACCAGGCTGTAACACCGGCAAGGACAAAACTTCCCCACAAAAGAGGGAGAAAAAAACCTCCGAGAAGATACCTCGGGACCAACAAAAACCTTCGAACCAGAAAAGTAAAAAACGCAGGCCTTCACTCCAGCGTCCGACGGCGAGAAATCTATGAGCTATTATTTATGGATTCTTACAAACTCAATCAATTGCTCGTCCTCCTCCAGAACCACCTCCATACCAGAAAGAGTTTTGTGGAAAGATTTTATTTCAATATTATTTTCTCTTTAGTAGTATTAGTTTTAGTTTTAGTCCGAGTAGATTTGGTTTGAATGTTTGGATTTTTGGAGTTCTTTTGATAGACATAGTTTCAGATCTGTTCGTTTTAGGATTAAGTATGAGGTGACTGATTCTATGTCTACTCCTAGGGTTCACGATTGGATCTGTATGTTGGGTGTGTTTCGGAAAATAAAAAAAATTAATTAAAACAAATTAATTAAATAAAATGACTAGAGAAAAACAAGAAAGGAGATGAAGCAGAATTAGTCAAAGCTCGTGCTACGCACGATGTCCTTAAAACGTATTTGTTGCCTCCCACGGTGCTAGGAGCGTTGCAACAATCGTTTCCCAGGATACGATGACTACGAACTAGTGTTTGAGCACACAAACAAGAGTTCCAGCGAACGAGAACACAGTATGAACACTTGGGGAATTTTCAGATTGCTAACAGTGTGTTTTAGAGGTGCAAAACGTGCTTGGAGTGTATGAATTCGTGTGTTGTTGCAAACCACCTGCCAGCCATTGTATAGGAGGATTTGTTGTGTGTAAATGGTGAATTAATGGACCTGGATGTTGGACATCAATGACCAGTCCGTTGGGCATTGAATCGTCCATGAACTGTCCATTTAACGCTGCATTAAAAGATAAGAACGTTGGGCATTTATTGGTGTAACAGTTCAGATGCGCGACAGAAGACCTCCACCAGAACACTCTGGGAGGGGTTCTGTTCGGAGGCCAACAGAATACCAACGAGGTGTTCTGTTCCGTAGGCTTCTGCCGCTGGGAAAAAATTAAACGTTTCAGGAAGAAAACAAAAATTAATCGTATTTCTTGAGAGATACGATTTTTGGACGACATTCGTGTCCGCAGGTCGCCCGCGCACGCAAGTCGCAGTTTTTCTTCTCCGATTTCAGGATTTGATTTGAACCCCCCCTGCGCGCGTGGAGAGAACCTTTACCCTAACGAATCTTAACTCCTTAAGGGGGGAGTCCCTTTATAAAGGGTTGCAAATCCCTTGGGTTTTCCGGTGTGGGAAATTAGCACACTAGAAACCTATCCTTTTTCCCAGCTTTCCCATTCTAACGGGTAAACTTCGAGAATCAATTTCTCATTCACCCGTTATCCGTTTTGAGCGTACCATATATCGAATTGTAGCCCTTAACAAGGACAATCCGAAACCACTTTGACCCGACCCAAATCGGAAGTGGACCCCACTCAAAAAATTGCCCCAAAATTACCATTTAATGCAATTTTTCACACATTTTTCCAACACTGTAAAATCTGAAAATTGTCTTGTATGCGTTCTCGATTTTAATATAAAGCCGCCTGTTTGATGATAAAAAACGACTTAAAAAGAGAACTCTAACATATTACTTCACCAATACATACTTCCTTGACTTCTTCACTACAACCCTAAAGCAAGACACTTCCTCATTCCCATTATCCGCTTTCGGAATATTAATCAGGAGTGTCAAACTCCATTACACATTACGTAGTATCACATAGACACATACTATATGAGAAATAGATATCAATAAGATAATTTATGTTTATAATAGAGCATATCAATCAAAAAATGAAGTAAACACATAAATATATGTAATTAAAAAAATGAAGTAAACGCATAAATAAATATGTGTGTATAGAACAAATATGGATACTAAGAACCCTATTAACTCGTGGTGATGGGAACAATGCCTCACTCAGCAAATGAATTTTTTTACATAAAAAACAAGGCACTCTAATGTGGAATAAAAAAATCGGGTGAACCAAAAGCACAAAAAAAAAAAGAACAAAGAACGAAGGAAAGAAAAGTTTCATTTCCGGAGTTGACCTTGAGACATTTAAGCTATCGTGATTCGTGAATTTGTATTTGGTAATTATAGTTTTGTTTCTGTAGAGAGTATATTTGAGTCTAACTAAAAATCTCGTATAAAAAAACTCAACACATAAAAATGAAATGAATCAATAGATTAAAGTAGACATTATAAACTTGATTCAACCCATGAAAATGAAATTAATTAATACATTAAAATAGAAATAATAAACTAGATTCAGCCCATGAAAAGAATTGAACCGAAAAGGCCCACACTTGTTTGAAACAAAGAATTTTACATAGTACTTGTACTAAATTTGCAAAACAGAAAATATTGAATACAAACAAAATAGCAAACATTAATATAAAAATAAAGGCAATGAAAGCAGAAACAATAAACTTGATTTAGCCCATGAAAATGAAATGAATTAATACATGAAAATAGAAGTAATAAATTAACTCAGCCCATGAAAATGAAATGAATTAATACATGAAAATAGAAGTAATACACTTAATTCAGCCCATAAAAAGAAGCCACACTTCTTTGAAGAAAAAAAATTATAGGTACGAGATTTGCAAAACAGAAAAATATTGAATACAAGAAAAATAACAACATTAATATAAAAATAAAAGGCAAAGAATTTTATAGGTACAAAATTTACAAGAACATAGCAGCAACTAGGGTTGTATACGAACCGAATCGAGTCGAATAGTAGGATTTTGTATTTGTATTTGTTTAATTTTTTCGAATACGAATTCGAATTCAAATATGAAACGAATATTAATTCCGATTTGTATTTGTATTTGTTTAACAATACGAATAGTTAACGAATCTTATACGAATATCGAATAGATTTGAGCATAGGTTAAATATTAGTGAAATATCACTTAAAATTAAATTTTCTTATATTTTTTTATGTTGTAAAGTATGCTATGATTTAATATGTGTTTTTAGAATTTAAATTCAATGGATCAATGCATTTTTAGATTGTGCACGATATACTAAAGTGAATCAATTTTATGATTAATAAATATAAATCTATTTCAAACTCTTTGAAAAACACTAACACACACATATTAGAAATTACACTTACAATGTGTGAAATAAGTTGATAATTGTATATATCAAAGTCAGACGACTCTAATTTTATTCTGCGAATCGAATACATAATTATTTGTATAGTATTTGAAAGACATTTGAACCAAAAATCCGATTTGTATTCATATTTATACTCTGATTTATTACAAATGAACTTAGAATCTGTATGCGTAAATGTACATATGAACTACACTTTAGGATATTACTATCTTTTAAAAGTTATTATAATTATTAATATTATCAATATTATTAATCGAATATATTTGATTAATATTCGAATCGAATATACTGATATTCTTATTTGTATTTGATAACAAATCAAATCAAATTTAATATTCATATTTGTATTTGTATTTGAATTTTCCGAATTCGAATCGTCTTATACGAATTCGAATCGCGAATCGGGCACAAATTATTTGATTCGTTTACAACCCTAGCAGCAACATTATCTGTCCTGATGCTACTCAGGATCGAACTGGGGACCCGAAGATTATAAGACTAACGTGATAACTGATAACCACTACACCACACCAACAATTGGTAACGCTATTTGATCTTGCTTTATTAATCTAAAATATAAAAACAAAAAAGTAAACTGAATAACTGAACTCCTATGAGTGGTCTTCACCGGCCTGACGGGATGCTCTGTCCGGCCGAGCCCGTTTGAGAATCTTACCGGTGGAATTTTTTGATGAAATTTTTTGAGCATGTTCCTCATCAAGTCTAGTTTGTCCATACCAAATTTCAGCTCAAAATTCGACCAGGAAGGCATTCAAATCATTTTTTGAAGTTGACTGCTTCAAAATATACATATAAAACTGCAGTCAACTTCAAAAAATGATTTGAATGCCTTCCCGATCGAATTTTGAGCTGAAATTTGGTATGAACAAACTAGACTTGATGAGGAACATGCTCAAAAAATTTCATCAAAAAAATTCCACCTTCCCGATTCCCAAACGGGCTCGGCCGGACGGAGTATCCTGTCAGACTTGCTGGCACTATAGCTCTTGGCCTACAATCCAGGAGACGAACGACAAAAAGAAAATCCATAGAAGTTAAACACTCCCACAGAAACGTCGGAGAATATTTCCATATCTTGAAACCCTAATCCTATATTCCTGACGTTTAATTGATTAAGGTTTGATATAGGGTTAGGGGATCGGCTTTCATCATTCATCCGGCCACAAAGTGCAGCAATGACCATGAAATTCGCTCGGAGCTGCATCCAGTCGATGCTGAAGCTCGTCAACTTTCTGTTAGGGGTTGTTGGGATCGCCATGATCATGTACGCCATTTGGATGTTCAGAGTTTGGCAAAAGCACATGTCCGGCCCTTCTCCTCTCCCGTATTTCGGGCCCAATAGCTCCCCTATCCCTTGGTGCGTATCTGTCCGTACCTCTATGTATCATTTCTTTCTATAATTGTTTTGGGGAAGTTGGGGTTTATTCTTTGCAAGTCATAATTCAGATTCTCAAAAAATATTTTCTTTTTTCTTTTTTCATGATGTGTTTCCCACTCTTTGTTGGGGCAATGCAATTTTTTCGTTAAATGAGATGTCTTTGCCCATATTGCCTGGATTTTGTAGTGTCTCATTTCATGCTTGGTGTGTATGTGTTTCACAGTTAGTCAGTTATCATGGATCTATTCATGTTAGCGGACTCCAAAATATTTTGTGAATAAGGCTTGGATGTTGTTGTTGTTGTTCTGAAAACTGAAACCATAAGGTGAATGAAGAAATGAGGGATATTTACCTTTTTGCAATAGACATCTAACAGAGACTCTTTTGCCCGCACCTGTGATGTTTTCTCATATTGATCATTAAATACTACTATGAAACATTTATAATTGACATTATATGATCACAGATCACAGATGGTGTGTGTTTCAATGACATGCCAGCCTTTTTGCGTGATCTTCGTTTATGAGTCATTTGTAAAGTAGTTAAGTGACCAATTTCTTGCATGTTGATGTTGGAATGTTATAATTACCATGATACTTCCTCAGATCTTACTAATATATGTATGCATTTTAAAGTAAATACCATGCTTGTCGTGTTTTGTGTTTGCAGTTCCTATGATCTTAATATTCTCAATTACAAGCATCACTTGCATTTGTACTTCTAAGTTTGATTCCAATGAAGTAGTTAACAAAGACCTTGTTTTTACCTTCAATGCCAGGTTCATATATACTATTCTTGGTCTTGGCATCACTGTGTGTTTCATCTCCTGCTCAGGTCATATTGCTGCAGAAACTGTGAATGGCTGCTGTCTGTATATCGTATCCTCCTAATCATGTTCTCTTTCACTTTGGAAAGACCCATGTGATGTTTTTTTAATTTTGTTGTCCTTGAGACTTCAATGCCAAATTTGACATTTGTCATTCTTAACTAATATTTGTAGTACATGGTGTTTGTCTTTCTACTTTTTGCGTTCGAAGCTGCTGTCACTGTAGATGTTTTCTTAAACAAAAACTGGGAAGAGGTATTCTTCAACAAAATATATACTCCGTATTACTTAATAGTTTAATTCATCCAGTATTGCAATGAATAGCTTCATAATTATTTTACATATCATGTATTCTACTTTGATGTGGGAACAGGACTTTCCTGAGGATTCAACCGGCAACTTTGATGAGATAAAAAAGTTTGTTAAAGAAAACTTTGACATGTGCAAATGGATTGGCTTGTCAGTGGCTGCAGTGCAGGTCACCACCTACCCCCAATAAATAAACATATATACTATAAAGTTAACAATGATACTCTATATTTTGTAGAGCTTTTCCTTTGAGAATGATACAAGCAGGCGTCTCTCTCATTTCAACTTGGTTTCTGTTTTTTTACAATAAATATCTTTAGCATCTTATATTGCATCTTATATTGCCAACTGTCTGTTTGGTTTCCTATTTTTTCACATAAAGGGACTGAGCATGTTACTGTCGATGATTCTCAAAGCTTTGGGACCGAATCGTGAGAGATTCTATGACAGCGATGATGATTATATACCAGATGGTGTTCCACTTTTGAAAAACTATGTCCCTCAACCTTCATGTGTTGTTGGTGACCCTGTCTATGGATCCACTAGTGATCCTTGGAATATCCGGATGAATGGAAAGGTAAATCATGTTGCTAAATAAATAATTATTGTTTTGATTAAATTGCTAGTTTGCCCGCTGTTTCATGTCCTTGAGCTTGACCCGCTGGTTCAATTCTCTCTTTGCCTTCATTTAAACTAAACTTAACATATTTTGCAGGCAAGCAGATGAGTGGAAAATGTTGTCTTGACCACAGGAACTAAGGAAGGGGCAATTAAGTGAGTGAAAGTGAAAGTGTTTGAGATAATGGTTATCTAGCTATCAACGTGTTGGGTAGGATTCGTCTAAATCGGTTAATGTACATCTACATCTGCTAAATATATTTTATGTGTAAACATTATGACAATCTTGATTGCAAATGTTAGCAATCTGTGTTGTGTAAACATTTGGTTTAATCTTTGTTGGCAATATTATGGATGGTGTTACTCAACTACTCTCTGCACATGCCTTTAGTGAGGCATAGGAGTGGATAAGGTCCCGGTCCAGGCACTGATTTTTCGGTTCTGGGCCGAAACCGGAGGCGGGTATAAGGGGACCGGTGCCGGGCTGCAATTTTTGGGACCAGGACTGCCGGTTCCGGGTTGAAATTTTTGGGACCGGAATGCCGGAACCGGCCGAGAACCAAGTCGTGCCAATGCGTAGTGAAATAGAAAAGACATTTGCTTGGCAGGGAGTTCATGGTACTTGGTTGAAAACTCAAAGAAAAGTCAAAGAACACCTTAAAGTCGATAGATATTGTTCAGACTTGTACCTAGGCTAGAATTCATCACTCTGCCCTTATATCTGGAATAACTTTTGATTCAGAAGACATTCTCATGTATTGTCCATGTAATACTTAAAATTTGATAAAAGCTTGCTTGTACACTTCTGAACAAGAATAGGACTGCGGCCATTTCAGTTTTACAAAAAATCAAGCACGTTGACATTCTTGAACAGGAACATGCACCGCGTCGGTGTAGTTTGGGCTGTGCTGGTACTTTTTTTTTGAAATTTTTTAATGAATTTGGGTTACCCTAATCATATAAAAAATGAAATTTGGGGTGGACTTAGACCTAACATGCCGCTGCTAATTTGCTATGGCCTTGTACAGTGTACACCGGTAATCAAGAACTTTTGAGACTCAGTCGAGCTCTGATTCCTCCAGAGAACAATTAGTGCTTCTAGTTTTATTTATTTATTTATTTATTTATTTATTTATTTATTTATTTATTTATTTATTTATTTATTTATTTATTTATTTATTTATTTATTTATTTATTTATTTATTTATTTATTTATTTATTTGTTTATTTATTTATTTATTTATTTATTTATTTATTTATTAGACTTAAAATTCATGTAGAAACCTGGTTTGGAACTCTTGATTTTATTAAACTCATAAACCAATAAGATCTAATTAGTTCCGATTAGGTTCTAAGTTTTGGTTTGCAGTTGAAATGGAACTGGAAGCGGAATGCCTTGATTTATAATACGAATAAAAGCTACACTTTTATTTTAACTCGGGACTCGGGACTCGGGAGACAGTTCTTTAAGAACTGGGGAACATTTTGTAAAATTAACCATGATTGGTACATGAGGTTATTTTTTTTTCCAAAAAGAGGGTCATTGGTCAAAAAATGAATAGGAAAACTAGTACCCGCACGTCGTCATGGACTCGGGTCGGGCCGCCCGGCCCGGAACCGGTACTGCTTGGGCCCGGCCCGGTACCCGGTCATAGGACCGGTCCGGGCCACCCGGAACCGGGAGTTAAACGGGGCGGGTTCGGGCCTCCTAAAAGTGGAACCGGCCCGGCCTATTTCTCTTTTTTTGCTTTTTCAATTTTTTGGTGTCTCCCGGGTTGGTCTCAGTGTTTGGGGTGGGGGTTGGGGGTGGGGGTTGGGGGGGTGGGGGTGAAGGGGGGGGTGGGGGTGAAGGGGGGGGGGGTCGGGGTTAATTAGAAAAGCAAAAGTAAATTAAAAAAATAACTTGAATCGGCACGGCCTGACCCGGAACCGATGCCTACCCGGGCCGCTTCTTCCTTCCCCCCCAAAAAAATCCGGCCGGGACTAGGCCAGTCCCGTGCCCGAACCGACCCGAGTCCATGACTACCCGCACGAGTAACTCAGTTGGTCTAGTGGTGGAAAATTTGGAACAATGACCAAGGATCGAACGAGGAAGCGGTCCAGCCCAGCTGGTCGCCGACTCACTCTCCCCTATGGGAGGTCCCGAGTTGAATTCTCAATGGAGTGAGATTGATCCCAGTTTGCTCCAGGCCTCCCAAACCCCCCTCCCTCGACGCCCCCTGGGGTATAAAAAAATATTAAAAAAAAAATGACCAACGATCGAAACCCGCAGAGGCCATGTGGAGGTTACAACTCCTGTGTGTTGATTGGACCTCTGATGCGCATGAGTATAATGTCTACTCTCATTGGGCCGACTGAGTCACCGTGACTTACTCATCCACCATTCTGTCGGGTCGGGGTGTGGAGGCTCCGATTGAGTCACCGTGACTTACTCCTCCACCATTCTGATGCGCACAGAGTAGTTTTTTACTCCGTATATAAACTAAGTGATAGATATACAATAATGATGATAACACTCCTTGATAAAAGCAGTTTTTACCCCCACCAGATTTCAATATCTGGTATGATTGTTGGACATGGTTCACAGGCCTGGTTGAAAATTTAGGTAAAGCATAAAAGCCATACACATAAAAGTCTTCCATGAAGAATTAATAAAGTTGGCAGTTGAATTAGTTGCTAAAGCAATGTATTAAAAAAAATGTTATTCCGCATTACTTTTACTAATCAAGAAAAGAATAATTGTCCGTGTCAAAAAGAGTATATTCAATACTACGTAGTATCGTGAGCACATCAAGCCATCAACCTTTTCTATGTCAAGTATTACATCGTTAAATTTCTCTGCTACATACTTCGTATATCAGATATAAAAAAAAGATGGCTGTAAACTTTCAAAAAAAGTAATTGAATGAGAACCCCAAATGACCAAAACTCACTCTTTCTGCACAAGATGCTCAACATCCCCAAGTTGTGTTTCACCTTCTCGTTCGTTTTGAAACATCAACTGAATCTCCTCCAGAGATTTGCCTTTTGTTTCTGGAACAAGTAATCCCTCCGTTCCTAAAAATTCTTCCCGGTTTGACTTGGCACGCCTATTAAGAAAGTGGAATAAAGTGGAAATGTGTGGTTGTGGTTGTATGAGAAAAAGGTAAAATGAATGTGAGCCACACAAATTGTCCAAAAAGGGAAAGTGAGAAGAATTTTTGGGAACGGCCCAAAAAAGAAAGTGGGAAGTATTTTTGGGAACGGAGGGAGTATATATGTGAAAGCAACAACGGATGCAGATATTGCCGAGAAAACAAAGAATGTCCCACCGACCGTGATTACCCGCGACACAGAAAGGAATGACATAGCAACCACCCCACTGCACACCCGATTACCTACCCCTCCCAATGCGGATGCTTGAGCTCGATACTTCAGCGGAAATATCTCTGACGTCAACACCCAGCAAACCGGGCCTAAACCGATCGAGAAAAAAGCTACGTTCCCGCAAACAAATAATATGGATGCTGGAATGCCAAGCGATCCTTGACTACTTAGAAAGGTAAGGGCGAACCCCAATCCAAACAAGCAAATCGTCATCCCTATTGTGCTAACATACAAAAGTGGCTTTCTTCCTACTCTGTCTATGAGGAATATAGCTATTAATATGAATGCCGTCTTTGTGATCCCCACTGCAACCGTTGCTGCAAGGCGTGCAAGCAGTTTTGACTCGCCAGTAATACCAGCCGCTTTTAAGATCTCTGGACTGTAGTAAACCATTGCATCAATACCTGTTAAAAAATCACACATAAAAAATTTGTCAAAATCACCTTGCATAGAAGATGACATGCTTGAAACTCCTTTATGTTGTTAAGCTTATCTATAAATTTATTAAGTTTACAAATAGTATAAAAGTCATACTGTGTGAAGTCCAGCCCAATTAGCACTAGAAGGCAAAGTTTTTCACACACCACAATACACCCCCATATCACCACTATACAAGAGATATGTATTTCCAAATCTGATCATCCTTTAGGTGAGAAATTAGATTGAACACAATCAACACACCCTGAAATGATCCTCATGGACCAATTGAACTCCACACTCAGTGCAATAAACAAAAACAAACAAACAAACCTCAATCTTGGTAAACTCTAAGGCCATGTTAACTTAGGTCTATTAAATCATCTCATTTTGACCAAATATCAACATACAGATTCACATATATAGCATTGAACTACTCTATCAAATTATTCCTTTTAAGAATCGAAAGTAAGTCAAGTCTTAATATGATATGAAAGTCATGCACTCGAGCAAGCAACTTGATCCGACTGAGACTAAAAAGCACATATATTTCAAAATTAGTTTGTTTTAACGAGCCATCATCTTGGGCGCACGTTATGAGTTAAGACATCCCACTGACATCAGCCGCATATTTAGTCATTATAACCACACCAGCCAAATAACAACAAAATTAAAGGACACAAACTCACATTTAAGACCTTATGTTGTTTCTTATCAAGTTCATCTATTTTAATGGAACTCATTCTTAATAAACCCTAACTCACTCCAAAGAACCACCAAAAGGTGATAATCACACCAATATACATTTTGTCTATCCCATATTAAATTCTAAGACTTCACTTTCATTTATTGCAAAGTTATGAATAGCTTCTTCAAGTGAACTTCTCTAGTTCTCTAACACTGTACTTTCTCACATTACTCTTTTGCCCTTCATAGATATATCAATCTTTTTCTTATAGAAAATTATCATTGTATAGAAGGAGTGTTAATAAAAAATCTGGCAAACTTCTTACAGTTCGAGTCTTTTAGTATTAAGAACACTCAACTTTTACGATATTGTTGGGCATATCACAAAATTTAAAACAAAAAATACCTGTTATCTGCTGGAAGCACTGGATTCCAAAACCAGTGATCAGCATCCTCGCAAGAGGAGGAGGAGGACTCTAAAGCTCCCGCCACACAGATTTCTCCTCATACTTATCAGCATTCGTGATCTCCACCCAAGCACCTAACTGTATCTCCGCAAGCCTCTCTTCCGCTTCCGCATCACTGTCGTTCGTTTTCATCAGCACCGCCTTTGCTTCTTCCACCCTCTTCTACACAACCAGCCATCTCGGCGACTCTGGAATCACACACAGAGCAAACGCTATGAACACGGAAGGGAGTATTCCCACAACAAGCATTACTCGCCAGTTTATATGTGGCGGTAACCCGGAAAACGCGTAATTCGAGACATATCCGAGAAGGATTCCCAGATTTATAAAAATCTCCGGGAATGACGTCAGCGATCCTCGATCAGCGGTTGGCGAGATCTCGGCTATGTAGACGGGGGCGATCATGACGCCGAAGCCGATTCCGATCTCGGCTAGAAATCTGCCCATCATCAGTACTACGTAGGAAGGAGCGACGACCATGATTGCTGCCCCGGTTTGGAAGATGATGGAGGCTAAACCCATTGTCCATTTTCTGCCGATCGCGTCTGAAGTTCTTCCTCCGATTAAGCTACCCAGAAGTGAGACGATGCTCAAAATGCCTACTAGAACTTCTACCCGCACTTCGCTGATCTTTAAATCTTGTTGAATAAATATGATTGCTCCACTCATAACCCCAACATCTGCCAATCAAAACGAATGTTCCAAAAAGAATCCCTATTAATCCGATAACCTGATCCATCAATCTTCTTGAATAAATTTGATTTTTTTACTGATAAGTGATAACTACTCCCTCTTCAAATCTAAGGTTTTCACCTGAATAATTATCACTTTTAAATGACAATTTAGTTACTCTCTCATATTTAAAAGATGACTACGTTTGATTATAACACAAGATTTAAGTGAGAATAGTATAGAAAATGTAAGAGAGAAGGTGAAAAAGTAAAAAAAAAAAGAGAATAAAATGTAAGAGTAATTGAGTATTTTTAAAGGAAAAAACTTAGCAAAAAGAGAAAGTGCGAAGAACTTTTAAATACATTCCAAAAAGGAAAGTGTATGAAACTTTTAAATACGGAAGAAGTATTAAATATTAAAAATAATATATTTATAACATCAGAGTTATCAATAATGACTCCATTATTCTCCTTCCGTCCTATAAACAACTTTTTACTTTCCTTTTTGGGCAGTCCCGAAATTAACTTCACACTTCAATACTTTCCTTATTTGACAAACTATCTACATCAAAACAGTGCCAAACAGTGTCAAATAGTGTCCAAATAGTGTCAAACAATGTTTAAACAGTGCAACACAGTGCACTCCACAGTAAAGTCAAATTTATTTTCTTAATCTGTGTGAAGTCAAAGTGTGAAGTTAATTGCGGGACGGAGGGAGTATTAATATTCATAAAAACTATTTCTCAAAATATATTCGCATTACATTATTTTATTATTGTCCAAATAATTATTTCATTTTGCAATGAGAACTTTTAATCGGGACTGAGGTAATGCTCAATATTAGATGTTTCACTAATAGTGACTTCAAGACATATAAACATATAATTACAAATCTTTCTTCTGTGCCGATTTGAAGGTCTCATTTACCTAATAATTTGTTATATTTGGTTCAATTTTTATGATTCAATATCATTTTTTATTTAGTTTCTATATATGAAAATTTAAATAATACTCCCTCCGTCCCTGAATGTTCTTCCGATTGCGGATTACGAAGGTTGACCGACGATAAAGTTAAATGATCCCTGTGAAAACTCGGATTATTTTTAGTAAATAAAATTTACATATTCAGAAACTACATTAAACCCGCTACAAAGCCTGCACAAAAAAAATCAATTTTCATAAAGTTTTGATACAAAAAGTAAGAGTTTAAGAGTGATTTAAGTTGACTCTCGAAAAGCGAAATGGAAGTAAATTTAGGGACAGAGGGAGTAATAACTTAAAAAACATATGTGAAGTAACTTTATTATCAATTAAATTTCGTGAGTAGATACAAGATTTTAAAACTGCAAGATAGATTTCAAGATAAAAAGTTGAAAGAATTGCCCGATTATGACTTACGGCTTTTGAGTTTCAAAAAATATGACAATTTTGCTTTTTTCCAAAAAAGAGACCGCTCCCTTCATTTGCTCGCACTAGACCAGCGTGAAGCGCTTTTCTCCTTTACATCTTTGGTCTTCATCGCTCCTTCGCATCTCTGGTTTTCACCGTAGCTTGCCGACCTTCCTACCATCAAATCTACAACGTCGCTGCCTCCGGTTCAACCACACACCAGGTCTACCTTCACCGTTATTCAATTGCTCGATCTACCTCACGTCCAGCAGCGGCTAGATCTGTTCGACGGCGGTGGCTAGATCTGTTCGACGGCAAGGGTTCATGATATAGGAGATGGCGGCTAGGGATGTGACAAGCAGCGGAGGTACTAGATGGATGCAGCGCTTTACAGATCTGGGACAAGGTGTGGTGTTTGGCAGTTGATACGGAGGAGCTGGTTGCAGGTTAGAGCTAGGGCAGGACAGGGGGCAGGGGATGAGGTGCTGGAGGGAGGGGAGGGGCAGGGGTTTGGGGTGCTGGGGCATGGGGTTAGGGAGGGGCATGGTAGTAGGCGGTGTTTGCATAGATGGTGTGGGAGGGGTGGTGGGGGTGTTAATGTGGCCTTGGCCGGAATTGGCACGAGACAGTGACCGGGATTGGGTTTCACTGTGGCCGAAATTGTGTGTCACTGTGGCCGAAGTCACTTTGGATGAAGTAACTTTGGACGGAGTCACTGTGGCGGCGGAGTCACCGTGGCGGCGGTGCTGTCACTGTGGCGGCGGAGCAGTCACTATGACCGACGGAGCAGTCACTGTGGTCGGCGGGCAGTCACTGAGGTCGGTTGGGTCACTTTGGTCGGACTGGAGTCACTTTGCACTACAGGGTTAATTGTGATGTTGGTCACATTTTTGTAATTTTAAAAAATAGATCATTTTTTTTTTATCTTTTATCTTATTTTTAGTAATATTAGAATAAGAAGGCCTAAAATATTGGTCAAGATGTTTTTCTTTATAAATCATCTATTAGAGACTTAAACACCCACGATTTCTAATAAAGAATCAAACAAACAATCCACATAGAAGATCAATAAAGTCTACAAAAAACTCCAATTATATAATTAGATTGACATGATAAGATGAATCACAATGCATTTTATATGTTTGGTTCGTGTTTTTATATTTAATGAATTTGTGAACAATTTTAAAGAAGTGAACGCATGAACTCTAAAAGACAAGTTAAGAAAAGAAGAAAATACCATAGCCAAGAAGAACATTCTTGAGAGAAGCAAAGATAGCACATGCAAAAACATATTTCTTAGTGTTCTTCCTCCTCTTCTCATGCTGAAGATGTTGATGGTGAGATGGATCATCATCTACACAATCATATTCATCAATCCTCTTGTATTTGTTGTTCCTCCCCAATTTATAATTAGATATTTCCATCTCAATTTTCAAATTATCTTGTACGCCCATCATCTCTACCCCTCAAGACTTCTCCTTATGAAGATTCCCAACTAAATTTAAATCAATCCAAAGCCTGTTAATAAGATCTTGTTAAGGTTCAAAAATTTGAATTTGGAAAAAGAAAGATGAAATGAGTTATGTTGGTTCAATATCTATAATGTCACAAAATTCAAAAAGACATTTCACTTGCCTATTAAAAGGATATATGAGTATTATATACGGCATTGACTTGCATTTTACTTTAGAATTTATGGAGCTGTCATGATAAACTTCCAATAGTTACTACTTGAAAATTGAAATACCTTCCATAATCCTATTCGAATTTATATAGTATACTTTTTTACTTCTCACGTTGTCCAATTCAAATTTATTTCTCCTAAAATACTTCCGCTTTGAATTAAAAAAAAATACTAATTTAGTCTATTTTCTTAGCAATAAATTTTGGTCTAAATTTGTTAGTCATTTTTTGTATACATTGCAATTTAACATCTATTCAGTGGATGATCCAACAGTAGAGGACATAGTTCTATTTGGTTGTCTTTCCTTTCAATAGATGATACATTGAAATATACACAAATAATGCATCAAACAAACACAAAACTAGCATTACATTCTTATAACAATTATGTTGAGATTCATGACACGCATAAAAAATTGGGACAAGACTATTTATTTAGAGTTGTAGATTTTACCTAAATTACTTCTTTCTTTAGAAGTAGGCATTCAAGCAAGCGATTAAAAAGGAAATCAATATATGGAGTAAATTATTGTGGATTAAAAATTGAAGAGACCTGTAGCAAAACCAGAATTGCGTCTTAAGCATACAAAATTGCATCTCTATTTCAAAGGCAGAATTGCAAAAAAAATAGGTAGGAAATTATGGATACACATTAGATCATCCCAAATGCATGCTCTTAAGTGCATTATATATTATGTAGAATCCCTTAGACGACATGAGATTTAATCCCCCCATGTTTTCCAATTTTCTAAATTTAGAACCATTTTCATCCAACTATTTTTTGGGTGCAAAACCCAAATTTATCTTTATCACCCTCTTCCATATTTTTCTTTATTGATGGTAAATTAATAGTCATATTTATTCAATGGGAATATTGTTATTGCCCTTTGAGGTTACGTCAAAATCAATAATTCAACCTCACATTTAAACAATAATTATTATTTATCACTCAAGTTTAGATTATTCTCACTATTTAATCCTTCATTCATGTAGCATTGTAACTTTATATAATTGTGAAATTTAAAATACATGGTTATAAAAGTCAAGATAATCGGTCATCATGAGTATACACCATATTAGTTAGTCATTATTTCTTCTTTACTACTCGGGGAAGGAATGTCATTGAGATTGATCGAGTCTCACGGAAGAAAAGTCATTGCGATTAGTTGTGTCGAAAGAATGGCAAATAAGACCGGCCTTATATTTATGACAGAGAAGTTCCTAGAATTTTTAGAACACATGTTTTAAATAACTTCACCTTTTCTGAATGTATCATGAGTATTTCTCATGATTTCTCTGCCTGAGCTAAACTCAATAATATTTGCTCCACGAGTTTTTAAGAAGAAAAATAGTGTAAGAAATTATGACTTAAAATTATGATGATCACGTGTTTTACTTTAAAAGGTAGATATTGTAGACAACTTTCATTGAATTTGTGAGTATATATGAAATTTAATTTTACACACACACACACATATTAACATGGGGGGATAGTTAGAGTAATCAAAATTCATGGGGGTAACTAAATGTTTTATGAAAATGCAAGGTTACATTATATTAGTAATCATGATGTAACCTTATTCAATATGTCCTCTGTATCACCTAACATATATCAACATATAGATCCCGCCCATTAGAGGTATTCTTAATGAACATGTGATTAAAGTACTCATGTTTACTTAAACATGTTAGTAGTAATGGTCTAAGTAATGAATATAGGTATTCTTAAGGAATTATGGATGTTAGTTAGGTTAGTTTTGTCGGATTTGGGAAGATGAATTGGTAACAGAATCGAATGGAATTCGGTCAATTGTTTTTATACCCATAACAATCGGTTTTGACAATCCGCTTTCGGTTTTTGAGAACATGCCAGACATAAAGGTTTTTCTGTTTTCCCACCTGTTATGCACATTCAATATACACAGATATACTAACCCAGCAAAGCAACAATAGCTCGGGATGGAAAAGTTCAAAATCCGACACCAAATCATAATATATTTTAAAAGTTTCAAAGAGATATACTAACCCAAAAAAGAAGTTGTTTGGCAGATTGATCTATTTTAAGAATGTAAAATGTAAAATTAAGTTAATTAGCAACAAAACTAAATTCTTTGATTTCTTATAGGAATTTTGTGAAACACTTTGGAGGCAAGAAGGTTGAAGTCAAGGTTCAATACATGAACGAGCATTCTTGAATATTTGAAGCAGTGAAGGTATGAACATAAACACATTAAAGGAATCTTGATACAAAAATAAGTTTTTTTGAAACTTCTAACTTCAAAACTCACATATGGACCATGGTCAAGTTGCTCAATGGACATGAAATCTCTAAATGGTGCATGAAAAAGAAATTACTTACATTTAGATCAAATGATCTTCTTTTGTGTTGTCCATAAATAGACTGCCCAGTGCCATCTCCTGCTATGAGCGAAGAGCCATAGGCAAAGAACTGCTAACTTCTTTTGGGGGCTTTTATTTATCAATAGGTATTCTATTTAAGTTTCGAATCCTTACTCCATATTCATGATTATGGGGAGAGACATTATGGATCCACATCTCCAAGCATTTGCGGAAAGTTGTTAATTAAATTTAATTTGTGAAAGGAGTGTCTGAACATGGCCTTAAGCACAAAGAAGTGTCGGTGGGATTATATTAATGCGTTTTTAGTTGTTGAATCCTTAGTTTCCTTGTATTTACGTCACTATATGTGTGTTTTCCACCAACCTTAGAAGAATGTTGAATGTGAACGCATTGTATCCAAATAGTCTCCTACAAAAATAAAAGATTTACAACTTTGGTCATGTACTTTTAGTTTTGTACGAGTAATGATTTTGTAATTTTGTTCGTTGTGAGATTTGATAAAGTAATAATTTTCCAATTTCATCAGAAAGTAACTTTGCACATAAAACATATCGTAAAAGAGTAGCGCAGGACTGCCGGAAGCTTCTCGCGGAAAAAAGATTTATCCAAATAATACACACTTTTCGGGAGGGGAACACGTGTGCAGACAGACTGGCTAACGTGGCGCATGAAGCTTGACGTGCACTTTGTCGTGATGTGCACTCAAAATAATAATACAATACGACACTAATACGTAGTATAGTGTAGTAAGGTTCGTATCCACAGGGAAAGGAACACTCTTCTTTTTATATAAATAAGAAATAATAGCAGGGGGGTTTTATGTTTGGTTGATGAACTTAAATTATCTTTAAACATGAAGATGAACGAGTTATGTGGTTTAATTAATAAGAAGGAGACTTGGCTTTGCTTTTATCCACTTAATGAAATGTTCGTCGATCCCGGTTATATCTTTAACTATCTTCCTCTCGAATACTCAATCGAGGAGTATATCCAGTTCATCGAGGGTAGTTATTAATAACGAGATGCGTTCATTAATAAAACTTACTATCGAGTCAATATAGAACAGTCGCCGTATATTAACTTGATAGTAGCAATAAACTTAAGATGAAAACGATTGAGATTGAAAACCTCAACACAAGCGGTTTATTGGTTTAATCAATATAATTAATTCCTCTTGGCTTATTAACCATGAGAAGCATGCATTAACAACCCAAGTTTACTACCATTGAAAGAACCGAATTAATAACAAGCGTATTAACCGATTGATTCTAGTAATAATTAATATATGAGACAAAACTAATTGATCCTTTAAGTAATGCTCAAAATATTAATATGGAATATGAATAGGAAGTGATTAATATTCAAGGAAGAAGATTAAAGAAAATAACTCACAACTTACAAATCATTAAGCTTCAAAGTAGCAAAACCAAGATGGAAGAGTTTAGCTCCTCATTTGGAGACTAAACATGAAGAAAATATAAAGAAATAACTTGTCTAAACTGAGCTTAGAAGTATATAGGAATTGGTGCCTCTATTGTGAAGGAAAGGGGATGTATTTATAGGCTTTTGGGATGGGACTCGGGTACTCGATCGGGTATATACATAGTACCCGATCGAGTATGTGTGAAATACCAGATTCGAGGTATACTCGATCGATTTTGGCTTAAAAATCAAAGGTGTACTCGATCGAGTATATATTCATACTCGGTCGAGTATGTGTAGAAAGTGATATTCGAGCCATACTCGACCGATTTCGGGTTTAAACTCAAAGGCATACTCGATCGGGTATGTCGGTCTACCCGATCGAGTATAGACACTGAATCGTGGTCAAAATCTTCCCGGCATGTTCCTTTGTCTTCGAATCCGATCCGATTTGAAGTTTCAACCTTATACCCGATCGAGTATAGGTAATACTCGACCGAGTATAGACCAAATTCAGGATTTTCCCTTTCTGTCTTGTGATTTGCACCTTCCTTCCACTTTTGGGGTTCACCAACTATCCTTTGAGTGATGGTAGACCTGTTTGAGCTCAGAATAAACCTAATCTAAATAATTTACAAGATTTTAACAAACTAAACTATTACACCGAAAGTGTGTAATTTCCGAAGTATTTAAACAACCAAAACAAACTAAAAACGTAAACATATACACGGAAATTACACGTGTATCAAAGCTCCTAAGGGGTTAACTATGTTGCCGGTCGCACCTGCTTGGCTTACTTGTTTTCTTTGGGAGGACGTTAATGGATTAGAGACTATTACATTTTAATTTTCTGTTCTTTGTTTCCTTTCTGATGTATAAAAAAGAGTAGCTCGATTTAAATTTTGTGCCTAGAAGTGGACTTTCGAGTATAAAAGTCTCATTGCAGACAAAATCTTCAAGTAAATATGGAGTAATTTACAAAACTAGAACATATAATAAAAAATGTGGGACTAAATCTATACTCCGAAATCCTACATTAAGAATTGGAACCGAAATCAGAATCCCAAATAAGAAATTTAGAAATGGAAATACAAGAAGTGATTTGATGATTTCGGGTAATGTTCCACACTTAGGTGCCGTTTGGTAACACCCTTTTCCGGCTTATCAGACTTATCAGCCAACATTTTCACCAAACACGTAACTTTTGCTTTAGCGCGCTGAATTGTATAATAAGCAGAAAAAGTAAGGTTGGAGTTACTTTTCTGACTGTATTGGCTGAAGTTACTGTAGATGATCATTTTAGCTATTTTTACATATAACTTTTTCTTTATTTTATTACTAAAATACGAAGTATATTTTATAAATTTTTTTTTTCTTAAATCAGCAGAATCAGCCAATGCAGCCACTTCAGCCAGAGTTTCAGAAATTTCAGCAGAATCATCCAAACTAGCCGATTTTCGTGCTACCAAACGGGCTCTTAAGGTACTAAAATAGTTTTTTCCTAGGTCCAGCACCAAAAGTATATTAATATTTTATACAATAGGAGTATTAGACTATTAGTTAATACAGAGTAATTTTTTTTTTTTGATGAAATTAATACAGAGTAATTAATACTACGTACTATGCACCCAGTCACAGCTTACCCGACTACGTTATATTTAGACAGCCAGACAGGTCATAGCTAGGATTAGGTCGGTAAAAAGATTTTCTTTTGAAATTTTCTATGATTTTTTTACATAATAAATTAAAAAAGGAAATAATTATACAATAATAAGAATATATATACATGGTTTTGAATTAAATGCTCAATCTATAGACCAAAAAGTTACAAACTTTTATATCTTGTGTTTATTTGTTGAGGCTTCTTACTTGAAACCTTCTACCTCTAAATGAAATAACAGATTAATGGATTACGGAATCTCCAATCCAGAATTACCTCTAGAGCAAAACTATTTGATCATGTAGTGAAGCCGGCCATAGCATTCCTCCCGAGCCCAATATGAGCTGTAAAGGTATTTATATAGGGAAAATGTTGAGTTCCTTGTACACCTCTTGTACACATGTCTTTCTTATGCACACGGAGTTGTACAACAGACAACTCTGTGTACATAAGGCACACAATGTACGAAAGATGTATACCAAAACGTGTACACCAAGTACGATTCATTTATATAGGATTATAGCCTTATAGGTACATTGATGCTCATGATGAAATAGTGAAATGTATTTTCAACATTGTTTTACAATTGGTCTAGGCGCCCATTTAGGCCCCCTCTAGACGTTAGGCGGTGACCGATTATCTCAATTTCTATATAATAGGCTTGAAAATTGGACTTGACGCCTAGATGAGTAGACATGCACTATCTAGGATGTTTTTACTTGGACTAAAATTTCCTAGTCTGATCTGGTCTGGTCTGATCTATTTAAGTTTGATCTGGTCTGATAAACGTCTGGTCTTTGTGTATTTTATAACTAAGAAATTCAGGTCTAGTTAGCTGGTGTGATCTGGGACTGAAAGCAATCCATGTAAAAACATCCCTAGTGGTCCTAGATGATTGATTCATGTTCTAATTCATTTTTCTGCTTTTGTCCTAAAAACGTCATTTGATCAATAATAATTTTATTCCTATAAAATTTAATTTAATATTCATCTACTAAAAATAGTTATAATTTATTTGAACTTTTTTAGAGACTAAAAAAAACCTCTTATTTTATGTACAGTTTCCTAGTAATTGTTATAATATCTATAATTTTGCTATAAAACATACGTAGTACTCGGTAGTATTTCAAAATATCATAGTAATACGAAGTAATGTTAAACTCATACGAAGTACGTACTAGGTAGTATATAAGAAATAAAAATAAAACAAAAAAATAGGAACATCAAGGCTCCCTAAGCAAGTTAGGCGTAAGATGGCCTGTCATCGCTCAGCTAAGGACTTTTTTTTTGTTGTAAATCTTAGTTTCTAACTTTATTATATATACTCCGGAGTACTCCGTATTTTTTTAATTTGAATGTGTATTTAAATAGTTATGTCTATAAAGTTATGTCTCATTTAAATAGTATTTTTATTTTCCCTATATAAATACCTTTACATATGCTCAATCTATAAAGTTATGTCTCATATAACTTTAGCAGATCAAAAGTTAAGTCTCATATCACATGCTACTTGGCACCAAGGCCTTCTATGCGTTCTACATAGCTGGTTAAATACTTAAATGAGGTCATCGAGTAATTCGAGTTAACCTCCTTTACACGCCGGCTTGTATACACAATTGTGCACGTTGGATTTTCGTCTTTAAACAAACATTTATTTTTTTATTTTGTAGAGAATTGTGTGTCACATCAATAAAAAAATCAATGCCACAGAAAAAAAAAATTGTTAGTTTGACACGCAATTCTCTCCATAAAATGAAAAAAAATGTTTGTATACAGTAACACCGACAAAAACTCATTGTTTACAATGGCGTATACACAGCGGCATACAAACACATCATTATTATATTTTTTACTTTTCCTTGTCGAAGTTTTACGGTGAAATTCAAACACATCGTGGAGGCAAAGTTTTGAACTTAATTAAGCTTTCGCCAATTTTAATTTTCTGGAAACTTTTCTTATTATGTATTTTGAGTATCTATATTTAGCATTTCAAATATTATTCCAAGAACACCTTTGATAATTTGTTCTGAATAATTTCACATTTAGTCCTTTCACTATTGTAAACATCATATTTTTTACTCTTCTACTATTATCAATTTGAAAAAAAGTTAGTGGAATAACTAAATATTTCATTTTTTAAGTAGGAGTTAATATACAAAATTTCAAATTCAAATGCCAAAAGTCTATATGAAATTCTGAATCAATAATAGTCAAAAGAACAAAAGTGAAAAAATTCAAGCTCAAGTACCAACTATGTCACCAACATAAACGTCGAAAGACTAAAAATAGTAACAACGATTGGTACTTGATAAGAATGATTTAGGTTGAAAATCCCAATTTTATCATTTTAGTAATTTCAATAACAAAAATACCTAAAGTCCTACTCATTTCATTAACTTATTGAACAATTCTTTTGGTACAAAAACGTGCACAAGCCTACTAATTTTGGGTATAAGAATACCTCTCTTCACTTATGTTCCGTCAAATCTATCATAAAATAATATACTCTTTGTTCTAAAGTTATCTGATTCAAACCATTCTTACACATTCTTATATATTTCTCTTTCATCTGCATAACTTTCCACCACATAAATCTCACTATCTTAAAACTTGTGCCCAGTCAAAACCGGAGTTAAATATGAGACGGAGGGAGTACACAAAATGTCATCTTTGATGGCTTCTTTTTCACAACCACGACTTGGAGAAGGCCTTCTTCAATTCATCTCATGCCATTCATTGATTACGACGATCCCACAAAAGTCTTGAATGAAATCATCAAATAGATAATTCAAAATACATGGAATAAATTATTCGTGCCTTCATTTTCTTCATCGACTTTTAGGAAAGAATCACAGTTGAGCAAAATGGTTTCTATAAATTAATTGTTCCAAAGAGTATTTTAGTTAATTGTGTGCTCTATGGACAAAAAATTGATGGGTATATTTGTATTCCTCTTTAGCTTACATTATTACTTCAGAGGCAAAATGGACATTACAAATTTGAGCCCTAACATTCTAGTCTAGCAATAATTAACGCCAATAAATGTAATATTCAATGGGAGATGAAACTTGCAAAATGTTAAACAATTAAGGAAGGAATTTCGTAAAAATAAACATAATGAAGAGAGATCAAATTCCCTAAATAGGAGTAAAAAGGTTTTGAAATTTCAAAATAGAACTATCATATTTTTAATTTCCTGAATAGGAGTAATCTGCCAAGTTTGGGAAAAAAATGTCATGTCTAAAACCTAGTAATTTTAAACTTAGTAGAAATTTACTTCTATTCCGTGAATAAAAAACATGATAGTCCTATTTTTGAATTTTTGAAATTGATCGACGCTTAACATGAAAACCTTACCTTATAATAGATCAAAGCAGATGGATATTGTACAAGTGTATCATGATAAGAGGCAAATAAAATACGGAGTACTCCGATCCGTAATAAGATGGTCAATCAAGATTGAAACAAAAAGTTTTTTGTACTCCGTATTTCACTAGAATAGTAGGAATAATCGAGTGAGTGTAACTATTACAAGATTAAATGAAAATAATTAAGACTAAACGTTGAAAAATTATTACTCCGTATTAGGATGTTTTCTTTTGGGCTGAAATTTGTTGGTCTGGTCTGGTCTGGTCTGGTCTGAACTGGTCTGATAAATGTCTGGTCTGTGTATTTTATAACTACGGAAGTCTGGTCTGGTCTGATTTGGTCTGTTTAAGTCTGGTCTGGTCTGATCTGTTTAAGTATGTTCTGGTCTGGTCTGGAACTGAAAACAGTCCAATACTATGTATAAAACATCCTTAGTTCTAGTTCTACCTAATGAGAAAACACTAAAATAAATTTGATACCGGTGGGCGTAGCTCAACTAGTAGCAAGGGAGTGCCACAAGGGTTAGGTCTCGGGTTCGAATCCCGGCAACTGCGATGAGGGGTTACTATGCTGAAAAATGCATAGGGTCTCTGCAAGTACCGGGGACAGAGCCCCACTCTCTATCTGTCAGATTGTGATTATAGTCCAATTTACATCCTCCCATCGTGCCGTCCGGTCGGTGGTGGGGGGCCCTCAGGGATGGGGTGTCATCCTTTTTTTTATCCAAAAAAAAAACTAAAATAAATTTGATCAACATTTACTGTTCCATCTGAACATCAATCTACGGTCTTCAAAATTGGACCATATCATGAATTGAACAATTGCACAAGTAATTGTATCTGTCAAGTTCTAAATCACATAGTGTGTATGACATGAAGTTGAAAAATAAGTTGATTTAATTTCCATAATAGCCTCTTCAATTTTACATGATGTTGTAGCACATTTTACTAAAATTAAGATCGAAGTTATAAAAGTAATAAATACCGAGTATTATATAGTGTGTAAGAAATAAGAAAGAGTAATAAAATTATAAAAGCAAATACATAGTTATAAATTATACCCCATAAGAAACCAGAAATTAGCAAAGAAAGGTGGAACTATGAAAAGAGAATAATCTCATTAGCTACTTGACTTTTAATACATCGTGAAATTGTCTCATACGCTACGCAAGCCTCTGATTTTGAACCGATCTCTTTAACAAATGAACACGATTCCCAAAATAGTTACTAGAATTAACTATTAAGTTTTCAGATCGAAATAATAAAATTTAATATCTGTCAGTACTAATCTAAATTTCTTTCAATAAAACGAAAAGAGAAAAAAATTTCAAATATGAAGAGAATAACTAATAGGGAGTATTAAAAAAATTCATAAAAGAAAAGTGAACAATGCTAAAATTTTAAAGATGGAGTATTACTAATGTTACTGTGGTTGTTAATAACATGATAATAATAATAATACCCCCAGTTCTTAATTAACTTTACATTTTCTTTTTTGGACAGTCTCATATTAAACTTTCCGCTCTCTTGTTTGCCTTATTTGGCAAACAAATTTACACAACACGATACAAAACAGTGTCAAAAAATGTCACAACAGTGTAATATACAGTAAAGTCAAATTTATTTTATTAATACGAATTATGTGTGAAATGGAAGTGTAAAGTCCATTAAGAATAGTAGTATTACTCTTAGGATGTTTTTACTTGGACTGTAATTTGCTGGTCTGGTCTGGTCTAATCTGGTCTGGTAAGGTCTGGTTTCTTTGTATTTTTATAACTATCGAAGTCTGGTCTGGTCTGAACTGGTCTGGTCTGGTCTGAACTGGTCTGGGGCAAATTACAGTCCAAGTAAAAACATCCTTAATAGGGAGTACTACGTATTATTATCATGCTGATGATGGTGATCATGATATTATTATCATTAACTGCAACATAGGTTACCCAAAGTTAAAATTCCTCAGCGCAAGCCACCTCCAATTCCATTTACTAAACCAGCCCACACATATTCAGAAGAATGACTGGAAGATGCTGCTTGGCTAAGCAGCGGCCGCGGCTCCACCACCTCCGCCGCAAGCGGCAGCGTTGTGCAAACCACCGGCGCGTTGTTTTCACACGATCTGGGACCCACGGATGATGCTGCATCTCGGTCATTGCAGCCAAGATAGAGTTCGGGGAAGTTGAGCCGAGCATTCTCTCCTCTCTGCTTATAAGCTTCCCGGTCGTAAGCCATGGCGGCTTCCTCGGCGGTGGTGAAGGTCCCGAGCCAGATTCGCGCCCTGCTTTTCGGGAGCTGAATCTCCGCCACCCATTTCCCCCAGTGCCTCTGCCGCACTCCCCTGTACACTTTTGTAGCAGGTTGATTCTGGCGTTGCTCCGGGAATGAGTTCGGGTCACCGGAAAAATATGCCGGCGGCGGCGGCGGCGGAGGTGGGTAAGGATCACCCTGCTGATATGAGGAAGAGAGCATTTGCAAATTCAGCAGCCGTAAATTCTCCATTGACTTTATTCCTCCTTCAAATCCGAACAGAGGAGAAAGATTCGGAGGAGAATAACAGAGGGGAGAAGCAGAGCTTTTGATTTTCTTGAAAGGCCGATCGGACATGGAGTCCACTGACCTCCATTGCTGCGCCCTTTCAGAACCCGTTAGCTCCATCGCCGGCGTTTTCATTTTCCGGCAGTCCAGTGGTGTGATTCTCAAAATCTCACACTGCTATGGATCTGGAAGGGGATGAAGAAATAACACCATACGAGTGGAATCAAAGAAAGTTAGTAAGAGGAAGATGGCAAAGTCATGCTCTTGACGAAGTAAATTCAACAAGAAACAGAGTGAAAGAGAGAGATGGAAAACGCGTAGATAATTTGGTAGTAGAAAAAAGGGCGTTTCGATTGAATTTGGAGGATTGGAAATAGGTACCGGAGTCTGCTCCCCGGCCGCATCATATTGGTGTTCCAATATTCCAAATTTAACGCGCTCCTTTTATTGCTGAGCTATTCGGATATAAATTTTTTAAAGGTTTTGTTGAATTACTTTAAGTCTCTTTGATTTTATTTGAGATTGTTTTGGTTTTCATTCGATTTAATACCAAATTCAAATCAAATTACATATCGAGTTCAGTTCAGATTAGTTCGATTTCATACGATTCGATTCAGTTAAACCTAACCGCTATGTTCACAGTACACCACTACACCCCTAGCTTAAACCATTCTCTACGTTGGGAATTTGTACAACTTGTTTATGAAATCCTTTAAACATGAGTCAAATGCAAAAAATGAAATTTAGTTCTTTAAATTTTCCAAGTAGGAGGAGCAATCATGTCTATTTGGACAAGATACCCTAAACCTGCTTTCACCACTTGCTGCCGACTGCACGAGTGCTGCTTGTCGTCAGAAATTTGTTGATGCCATATTGCCAATGCTGGTCGCCGCTGCAGCTGGTCTCCAGAAATTTGCTGCCGCTAGAATCCACCACCAGAAGCCGTGGTTTGCCACCACCACCAATCACCGCCACAAACTGATCTTAGTTATACAAGGAAACTAGGGGTAGTTATGTATATTAATTAATTATATTAGGCGTAGAAAGATAATGTTTAGTCTTGTTTAAGAAATGAAAAGAATATTGAATTTGATTTATACATTTATGTTTAAGTTTAATCCTATTAAGAACAATTTATTTATATCATTCCATTGTAGTTGATCGACTTCATGATGGTCACTCATGTTTTAATGAATTAATAATTGATAATCTCATATAAAAAGAAATGATCATAATGAAAGTAATGAAAGTGCACAAGTCCATGACTTCACAGTGAAATCATTATGATTTCATATATAGTTATTCTTGTACAATGTGTAAAATACTTGTATACACATTAATTAATGTGGAAAGGCCACATTTTTTCACGTGTAATTCTTAGTGAGTCAATATGCTTATCACGTGAACACAATCATTTGTTCTACCGTCAACATAATATGACATTGATGATGATAATTTAGCTTGATGATACATTATGACAGATATTGATAGTATAAATATACAATTTATGACACGTACCGAAAGTCGTGATCTATTTGTATGTCTTTTAGTCTTATTTAGTTCATTTCTTTTTACTCTCATTAAAATCTCATTAATGTGAAGTTCATTCCAGAAAAAATAATGAACAATATTATTAATAAAGTTCACTACCTTTTTAATTTAGTTCCAAGGTTTAACACCCTCTCTATAGGGCTTAGTTTGTACGCTGATGTTTTGGCTGAATTTATGCCCTTTGAAGATCTTGGGTAGGTTGAACAATGAAGATCAAAATGATTCAGACAAAGAAATGTTCGCTCTTCTTTGTAGGTCTCTAATTTTATGATCTATTTCCTAATGCCTATTTACTCACATTAGGATTCGTATTACACACATTGTTGAATTATTTCCAATTTGCTAACACCATTAATGAAAGTTTTGTCGCTGGTTAGCTGTTTGGTGGACATACTCTAAAATGTTGACCTTGTAGACTCAAAATATAGCATTGTGTCGCAAAGAAGAGATCATATTATTAAAGCTGTGAAGCAAAGCGATGGAAACCATACTAATACTATGGGAGTGCTTATTCGGGACTGCCAGAAGCTTCTCGCAGAAGAAAGATTTATTCAAATACAACACACTTTTCGGGAGGGGAATGATTGTGCAAACAGATTGGCAAACGCAGCGCATCAAGCTCCCAAGAGGCTAACTATGTTGTCAGATGCACCTGCTTGGATTAACCTTTTTCTCTGGGAGGATACTAATGGATTAGAGACTATTAGATTTTGATTTTTTATTCGTATTTTCCTTTTCAATGTACATAAAAAAAGAGATCATTTTAAAGAGGGAAATGGTGAACCAAGATCCAAAAACGTAAGGGTGGGTACTTCAGTGCAGGCTCTCCTCAAATTCAGGATCACATGGAATACGTTGATGTTGGGCCACCTTAAAGAGTAGAGGTTGGCATATAGCGGACCAATTTGAGATGATGGTGATAGTTGATGGTTTGACCTCTAGGAGACCCTTTTTGGCATGGAAATGTTTCATAAAGAAGGGGCTCCTCAATGTTTGATTGAAGTGCAAACCTATACACCATCAACAACACATAAAGAACTTATCAACTACATCAATACCCGTACCCAACTCCCTAATGTTTCGGTGGTTTATGTTTGCCACTAAGCCTCAACGTTTTATCGTACATTATTAAGGAGCAATTTCGTACTAATAGATTATCTTGACAAGAAGGGCTTGTTGATCAGTGTCATGTGCCCCTGAGTCGCTCGTAATCCTAAAATGGCCCCTGAATATGATGTTTGTAGTTGTTGTATAACACTCACCTCCCAGGATCTTCGGAGTGAGGGAGGATTGACACAAAAGAATTCATTCACTCCCAATAACAACTACGGAGTATTATGATTCAGAGCTTGTTGTAGATGACTCCATTTAACAAAGCTCTTAAAAATACACATCAAAAGAATTTAACTACATATTTAAAATAGCTTGAGGAGTAGTTATAAACCATTGACAAAGGAAACCAATTTCAAGATGGCCCAATGTGCGACCAGTAGTGATGGACCTGGGCCGGGCCTAGGCCCGGTCGGGCTTTAGAAGTTGGGAGGTAGGCCCAGAACTGGCCTGGGTAACCCCCGGGTCCAGGTCGGACCTCGGGCCAAATTCTATTTTTTTTTCTTTTTTCTACTTAACCCCAACCCTCCCCCCCCCCCTCCCCCCAACCCCCAAACCACCCCAAATGACCCAAAATACCCAGCCCAACCCGGGAATTCAAAAAAAATTGAAAAAAAAAATTATGGTCCGAACGGGCCGGTTCCTTGTTTTCCTGACCCGAGCCCGCACCAGAAAACCCCCCGGTCCGGGCCTACCCGGACCGGTCCCTGGACGGGCCACCGGGTCGGGCCGGGCCTAACAGTACCGGGCCAGGTCCGGTTCCAGGTCTTGCCACCCGGCCCGAGTCCACCACTAGTGACTAGGTTGCAATTTCCAAACAATCAAGAATACGGAGTATATTATTTGAACTCAAGACATCTCCCACGAAGGGATCTTAAGTGTGAAATGTGATACACTTGAACCACTCTCACTTGTCAAGCAATTTTAACATTTAAAATTATACTAGGATCAAGTGAATGAACGTCATCTTCTTCAAATAAAACCCAACTCTATGCTCTTTTAAAATGTAAACTAGTAAGTAACCAAGCCATTCATTCAAAAATAAGGTATCCATGTCAAAATTTTGAAGTTAACCTTTCGGAAATGCAAATTTGATATTCTTCAACTTTTCACTTCAATGTTTGGTTGCCAATTTGTCATAGTACCTCAGAAATCAGAACTGCTGTGCGAATATTTATGGCATCCTCGGCATTTGATTATATTTATGTAATTATGTAAAATTTGAAAACATTGTTATGAAAAAATTCACAAAACGCTGTGTTCAAATAGTTTAGAGAGGTGAAGGAAATCTTTGGCGTGTGAGTCAGTGTGACAAGTTCATAATTGCATCGAAAATATGTGTCATGATGTCGCTGGCAAGTGTTGAAGTATATCAATAAAATTAGCCAAATCAATCTTTAATCTCACAATTTTTCAGATCAATAGAAAGGGAAGGCAAAGGATGTTTTTTGGTTAATAAATGCAGAACATTATAAAAGAAAAAACAATAACAATAACCGTTGAAAACAAATACAGAATGACAGGAACTCAGGAAGAAACTACATGATTATCAATCTTTCTTAACATGGAGTAAATTAAACAAATAAACAAACAAACACACAAGAGTAATGTTGAATAAACAACTTGTCCAGTCAAAGCCTCAGCTAATTCTGTTGAGAATCCATGAGGCCCATCATGCTGAAGTTACTAGGCATTCATATGAGAAGCTTCTCAATGGCATTCTGAGCACACAAGAATAAAAATAAAAAAGAAATGATTTAGTCACTTGTTAACACGGAGCAAACAAGAAATTGGATAAGCAGTTTGCAGCTTTAGATATACCTTAAGTTCAGTTATTTGAGCTTTCAACTGGCTTCCCTCATTGCTTGTAACCGAACAAGCAATCACTGGTCGAGTAACGCCACAAGCTCGGCCAAGAGCTTCTTTGGATTTAACAAACACATAGGGGACATTCTGAGGGCATGGCACAGAAAAAATAGGTTAAAATAGATTGGAATGATGCATTTTGAAATATTAATCTAAAAACAGAAGCAGAAAAGCCTGATTAGGGCAACAAAAACGTTGGAAACCCATTCAGAAATTCTGCAAGAAGGCTACTCTCATAACATATTCAATACTATTATTCTATTATTAATACTGTTTTTGTATTGTAGGACTTTAGGAGACTAGGAATTATATGGAATAGCACAATTAAACAGAAAACTAGTAGCAGGTCATTTTAGGAGATTAAGGATACCGACACAATACGGAGCACAGAATTGTGTTTATAGCAACTAGGCAAGGGTGGTTTTGCTTCAGAGCTTTTGAAAACAGGAAACCACGCTAATAAAAACCATTTCCTTTTTTTTCTTCTACAATCAAGCAGTACCACTAACAGTGTTACCTGTTTTCTTATACAACCAACAGGACAATATCATGATATATATAATATATACATATATAATTTAAAAACCAACATTTTAAATTACAAATTGGAGATCTGCTATCAATATAGAGGGGTGAACAGAAGAGCATCTCAAAACACCAAAAAGTATTGCAAAAATACAAATATTTTAAAAATATCAGGATGTACGAATCAGTATGTAAGAAATATCAGTAATCCCATTTATTATTCCTCAAAAACCTCACAAAAAATTGTCATTCTATTTCATATATTCACATATTCAAATGTCTATATCCAAATTATTTACTGGTTTCTATAAATAAGAATGTTTTTGTTCTTCATAAAATGAATAAATCATAAAAATTAATTGCATAAAAATAAAACCAAATTTTGCATGGCTTTTGGTTTCCAGAAGTTTCATGTGATAGATTCCAACATTCTGGTACCAAGCAAAACAAGGCCAAGGCGCTACTGACAGCAATAATAGAGCTATTGCCAGCAGAAGTATAGCTTAATTGTTACATACTCGGCTTACAAGCAAGGTATTGCCTAAAAAGCATTAGATATTGTCAATGATCTAAATGAAAAAGGCATTGAATATTTGATTCATTATAGGTGAAAAGGCTCAATGTGATTTATAGACAGGGGAAAACATTGTTTCCTTTCCATGCTGAGACCTGAAGGCCACCTGAGAAAACCTTAAGTTGGCAATGTCAACTATGTCACACAGACAACTAGACAAGATGAGAAAGATCAACATTTAAACTGCAAGAGAGGGAGAGGTAATACCTTATCCTCAGCAAGAAGTGGAAGGTGAAGAAGAATTTCAAGTGGTTCAGTATCAGCAGCCATCACAATAAACTCAGAAATTCCCCTGTTTAGTGTCTTAGTAGCTGAAACGAATTAGAACATATTACGATTACAGATTAAAAAACAATAATGTCAAATTGATATAAAATGGTAAAACTAAAAAACATAACAGCTAACCTTCATTAGCACCCTTCTTAAGCTGCTTATAGTTGGCAGCTTGTGCTACCAAGTCATGTATAACTATGGTGAGTTCTGCCCCGGCCAATGGATAAGCTTTAGGGTTCACATCTTTTTCTGCCTGTATATACATGCACACATAATACATATGTGTAAAGCAAAATGTAATTATCAAGCAACATGCATTAAAAAATATATTATTAGCAATTAATATATATTAAAGAAAAAGAAAAACCCCAGACTATCTAGCTAATTTCTAAAGTATTACAGTAAGTACGAAATAAAAAGGCATTAGTTGGAAAGCAAGAGAATGATATCATTTCAAAGAAAAAAAACACTTATTCAACAATGTTCGTGCATGAAAAGAAAGTCTAACCATCGGTGGTGTTGAACGCCGCCCTAATTCTTCACGCCCTGGTTATCTCTGTAGTGACGCCGCTCTAATTCGGTTCCTGGGGCTATTTAGCTTCTGGACGTAGCCCATTTAGTTTCAATTAATTAATAACACCAATGGGCCTATTTCGAATACTACATCGGGCTAAGTCCAAATATTTTAGTGGACCCATCAGTTTGTTCGATAAAAACACCAGACATTTAGAGGTTGTTTATTGATTTGAGATATTTTTCAGTTTTTCAGAAAAGAGGAAAATAAGAAAAAGGAGACATGAAAATGTGTTTGTTGAAAAAAATCAATGAAAAACTGAAGAGAAAAGAACTGGAAAATGTGTTTACCAAATCATTTTTTAAACTAAAAAAATGAGATATATATTTGTTTTCCTTTACTAAAGTTTTCATCCTTTATTTGATAAAGAACTTTTTATCAATTGCCCTACTATAGCGATCATCAACGGGCTAGGTTGGGCCACCTAGGCCGGGTTTTGTAAACAAAATGCAGCCCTAACCGTCTATATACTATGGCCTATGGGCACGGGCTGGCCCACATGTAACTAATAGGAATGGGCCCAGCTGGGTGCTTACAAAAAATTCAATTTTTTTATGTATCACAATGGTGCAAAAATACCCCTCATGTTCCTATAAAGGAGCAAAGTTACATTAATCGACAGTAAATAGATACAATAAATTTCAAAAAATCCTAAAAATAAATTATAAAATTGAAGTTGAAAAATACTATAAAAATTAAAATCTACTTGTGTCCAATCTCCCTTTTATTATTTTTATATCACAACAGGATATAATATTTTTTCAATTTAAAATTAAAGAGTTAATATTTCAACATATAGGTAAGTCTTTATTTTTAACTCTTTAATTTTTTCCTTTAGATTTCAAATTTATAATTTTTTTTGGTGTTTTTAAGATTTATTTCATTTGTTTAAAGTCAATTAGGGCAAATTTGCTCATTTATAGGAACACGAAGGGTATTTTTGCACATTTTAAAAGTTGAGGGGTATATATGCACTTCCACATAAACTTCAAAGTTATATTTATTCCAAAAAATAGAACATATATATATTTATTCCCACACTCATACTACAGGAGTATATTTGTTTCTTTTCTCAAAATAAAATGTAATTATTTATTTAGTAAAAAGAATTTGTATTCCAAATAATGTAATAATAAAATTATAGTTCAAAATGACCTATTTTTAAATTTTTGGTAGTACTCTTGAAATAGAGATGTTCAAGCTTCTCAAACTCTATCACAAACTTTTATAACTTAATAGTAATCTAGCTCGACTGTATGAGTACAGGTCCGGTCTTGGACCTGTATCATATTGCCCTTCTTGATCCAAAATTGCCTTTTCTTACATCTTAGTTCTTGACAATGTCCAATCTTTTAAGCAAATTACTGAATCAATTTTTATTAGTCAATACTTTTATACGGAGTATATGCTACAAATTATAAAACTAGTATATAAAATTAATAAGTAGTTGGTAAAGGGCTTCTAGGTTGGGCTCAGGTGAGCTAACAAGGCCAGGCGGGTATAGCTTTTGACGGGCCGGATCAATGGGTCAGGCCTGGTTTTAAATGTTTTGTCCCTTGCCCACCTCTTTAAATATTGGGCCAGACCGACCCATGACCCTTATGGGTTGAGCTAGGCTTTTTGACAATCGGGATGGGTTGGCCACTTGGCCCCCACGAGCTCATGCATCATGCATGCATGTTGAGATTAATTGATCCTATATCACACACAAATACACAATCCAAATTAAAGTAGATTTAGAGATAAACTACAAATTCCTGAACTGATATATGTATAACCCACAATATCAAAATGATGATTGGACATAAAAATCAATTAACAAACAAATAAAAAAATGGTTAAGAATAATAGTCTGAGAGCTAAAAAGTAAAATTGCAGACACAAAAATGAAAATGATCTAATAATTACAAGCATGAATTTATATATTTCGGATTTTCTCTCTCTTGAGAGCCATGAATTTGGCTGATATTTCATCGTAATCGGGAAGCTTAGGATGGACATGGTCCGGGAATGAAATGGACCGGGCGATGCTATCCAATAGGCTCTCTTCATTGGGCCTTTCGGGCGGCATAGAAACTCCGGCCGCCCTCAAATACGGCGGCGGTGGCGGCCCATTCTGTTTCCTCTTCCCATTTTCTCCACATTTGATCTCCTTTTGATCTTCACTTATTGATAAAGCAGCAGCCTTTGAAATGAATTTCTTTTCTTCTTCGTTTTCATCAACATTACATTTGTTATAAACAATGAAGGTGAGAAGGCAAGGCGATTTGAACAAGAAGAGTCTTTGATCAATGGTGCCATTATTGGACTCGAATTCAGCAATTTCATCAACCATTTCCTGGTTCATCTTCCCCAAACTAGCCCTGCACCACTTACTTTGCTCATCTTTTTCGTCAAAATCTTCAGCACTACTTTTGAAGATTTGAGGTTTCTCATTTGCTCTCTTTTCCTGCCATTTAAAAACTCATTTTTAAAGTAGAAACAATAATGTAGAGGTTAATTTATTCATTTGATCTATTAGATTAATCCGGATCGAGATCTTCTACTGTTCGTCAGAGGGATCATTTCATGAAAAAATGACACTTTGAGATGTGAATCTCAAGATCTGCAAGACTGAGATCGTTCAATTTTGATTCGAAGATTCACAAAAGTCAAGCACCGTGCCTTGTTTTAAAGCAAGACAGAGATTAACCCTTTTGTGGAGTGGCCTAATCGGGTCTATGGACCCATATCAGCAACCCAACCTACATTTTTCTATAAATAACTTGTAAACTCTTGAACACATTCATACACAAACTCTAAATAATACACTACACATAACACGCTTCTTCTCTTGTGCACGGTGCAATGTGCCATGAGAGAATCAGAGATAGTCACAAAAATATTACTCCGTATCAAACAACAATGAAACTTAAGAAATCGTAGAGTTAACAATGTCAACATTTAGACGGTCTTCTTGACATTGTCGAGAAAAACTTACCAAAATCGTATAAAATCATTCAAATAAGGAGAAAGATAATTTATTTGATACTTCATAATATTTATGTGTTATCTCTCGTGCCACATAAGTGAAGTATTGAAGATGTTCTTGTATTTCTAAATTATATGTTTGGATTCCAACCATCCATCATTTATCTTCACCTTCTTTCAACTAACTTTTAAATTACTAATAGAAACGTACCACGTATTTGATATACAATTACTTCATAATAAACTAGAGCTTATCTATTCAATCGTATCAGCCATAATCAATTAAAGTGGAGATACTTTTACCGCGGAATTTGGAGAAGATGCTTATTTCATCTTTTTATCTAGTACTGCGTACTAATTTCTTCACTTGACTAATAAAATATATTATAAATGTGGTAATTTATGGGTGTTTGGATCTACCTCTTAAAACTGTTTTCGCTTCTTCAAAAAGTAGAAGCGGATAGTGAAGTGTTTGGATAAAAGTGTAAAAGTACTTTTGAGTTTTTACTATATGAACGAAGTATAGAAGTACTAGCAATTTTTTAGAAATTGGGGTCTTATGAAAAACTAATTTCGATTATGTTTCTATTTTTTAAAAAAAATCAGAATCTGAATCAATTTGAAACACACTTAATAGTCAAACTAATCAATCAGACGATAATATCGACACAAAATTAATCATTATAAGTTACTACGTTTAAGTGTATAACATACGGAGTATGTGACATAACGTGGCTTATCTAACCTGCTTTTGCCATTCCGAAGTGTAACCCAACAGCAAGGGCCCTTGTTGAAAGCAACTTCGAGATATTTCTTCCACTAGCCTACACTTCACTTCATCCGTTACACACTTGGTGGATAGGCACTCCTTAATCTGTTTTTGTAGTTTTGTACGAAAGAGAACAATAGTCAGTTAAATTAATACTCCGTAGATAAAAGTGTAACTTCTGTAATGTTATGACTCTAAATCATAGAAAATTGCAAAAATATGACTTATACAGAAATAAGTATGAACAAAAATATGTTACAAAAAATTGTAACATAAGTATGATCAAAATAAAGATGATTTACAAAAATATGACTAGTGACTAGAGTAGTGATGAAATCATAGTAATTCATGTTCAAGTTTTGATTTTAAGTTATCACAACGCCACATTGTAGTAATGAATAGTCATATTTATGTAAATATGTTTTATTTTAGTAATATTCTTGTAAAAAAACCCGGACATGTGGTGATTCCAAAAATATGACTAACTAGTGATATGAGTTTAATGCACTAAATCCGTTTGTGTAACGTCAGTGATATGCATTAGTTCATGTCATTTAAATGTGCATCAAAATAGTCTGTGTTATGATTAATCATACATCTAATATTGTGTAAAAATAACTTTGAATCGTCAAATGAAACAAAAGTATTTAGTACACAATACCTTTACATAATTTGGCTAGCTTGACAACTTTATGTTCAATTCATGGTCAACCATTTCAATAAGAAGTGTAATTTCAGAAATGTTGAATTTATTACGTAGTATTTCATTGTGTTATGTGCATGATTAATTATTATATACTATCCTCCGTTCTTTAACGTTGTGCAAACTCACAATAAGAATGTTACTGAATCGCCGAAAGACTGAAACATGAATTAAACCTGAGTATTGACGAGATTGCCGGGGAGAAGCTCAAGAGCCACCCTTGCAAATCTCTGACCATAACGTTGTGCAAAGAGCTTCCTAATTGGTAGAAGCTCCGGTAGGTCCCCCAATCTTGCTGATGCGTATATGAGAGTTGAAACTGCTTCATTAATGTCATTTGGACAGTCTCTGTAACAACAAAAAATTCTAAGACACAATGTCACAATTAGTTTAAGCACATCTTTTTTTTTTGTTTAAGTACATCAAGTGTTGGGCAAGTTATTTGGTGTCAATAATTTTTTACATACAATACGTGTAGAGTCAATTTCACAATTTGACTTTCACAGTCCTAAATACTAACATTTGAACATCACTAATTCACTATATAAAATTACATACGTTTAAAATTTATAACAAGTTAACATTTCAATCATAAATATGAATAGAGTCTAATTCACAATTTGACTTTCACCACCTTAAATGCTATCATTTGATGATTAGTACAACTCCATAAACATATAATTTCGAATAATTTAACATTTCAATCATAAATACCTAACATTAAAGCATGTTATTAACGAAAATTTTCTCCATAAAGATTGACATTTTAAATCCTTAAAAGTCAAAGTTAACAAAACTTGGCCATAAAGTCAAAACCTAAATTCAATCCAGACTTGGTATAAGAAAGGAAAACATTATTTATACACGAAATTTGTACACATTTTATGTACACACCCCTAATTGCTCGTTCAGGAGCTGTCTGTAAACACGAGAAACTAGGAGTGTGTACACAAAATGTGTTCAAATTTCGTCAAAGTTAAGAGAACTTGGCCATAAAAGAGTCAAAACATAAACTCAATTGTGAAACATAGTTGGTATAAGAAATCAGGGGTGGAGCTAGGGGGTGCTCAGGCTAGGCCCCTGGCCCACCCCAAATTTGAAAAATGTCAATATTTTTAGTGTAAAAAAATTTGTGTAAATTTTTTTTCCAATAATATTTTTTGTACTGGCCCTGTCTAGCCCAGTGTCCTGGCTACGCCCCTATAAGAAATGCTCACTTGTACTTTCGGATGTAGGTAAGATTAATGAGGAGAAATTCACAATAACTCTCCAACATATCATATGCTGCCACCAGATTTTCATCCATAAACAGGTGTTCAACCTAAAATAATGCAATATAATTCAACTACTTCAGCAATAATAACAATAATAATAATAATAATCTTATTATTTTTTTTATCATTTAAGAATAAGAAAATGTGCATACCCTATCAAAGACAAGAGGATGATGACCATTTCGGAGAAGCTCACACAAATCCTCCCTTAAGTGCCTTGCAATGCAACTTCTCTTGTTCTTGAGCAGCTTCAGCCGGCACTGAACCCTTCCAATCAATTTCTTGCTGTAAAAATCGCACTCCATTAAACCAAGAACGGTAAAAAGTTAAAAAATAAAATAAAATGATGATTTTAACTTGTAGTTTAGAGAATATAAAGTAAAATATACTCTGCATATACAAAGAAAGATTGAGAACAAGTTCGTGGACATAATAATGAATTGAATTACCATTTAGAAGCTTTTCTCCAGCCAAAGAGTAAATCGAACATGGCTGTGATGGTGATGAGCTAGCCCATGAACTGAAAATGGAAGACTAGAAGGAACGATTATAGAGAGTGGGACAGTTAAGTTTTTTTTACTTTTAGCTTTATTTTTTTTACAGGTTATTCTTTCTTGCGTACTGGGTAGTTATTTTAGGATGGTGGGTTTGACAATAATTCATACGATCGCATATTGTTCTTTTAAATGTAACCTACATATTTCTTGCCATTTTTAGGCTTGAATTGTTTCCCCTGAAAACAACCTATTTTTTAAAATGATTTTTCAATTAAAATGTTGAGAAAAAAAACGATTTCTGAATTAAAATTACTTTCCTGTGAATTGTGTGTTAGGCGCAAAATATTCTGGAAAATATTTTCTTATCCGGAGTTCTTTAAGTTTGTGTACACACATTACTTCATCCGTGTCGTTCTAAATCCATTATTATTGTGCCACACTCAACTTAAGAATGTTTTAATCCTATATACCTAAAGGGAGAATCCATTCTCCCAAAACTTTTCCCGCTTCTCACACCAAATCCTATATGCACGTATAATAATGGTAATTAAACTAAATTAAATGCTTCTGTTTTTGCTCCCAGACATCTCTCTTTTCTCCCCCTGATTTTTGCTTCAGTTTCTTCCGTTTCTTCAGTTTCTTTTTCAATTTGATGTCTCCACCATTCATTATATGCTCAACCGTTCATTCTTTTCCCTGTTCTCTTATGTTTCATATTCATATGTTCGGATGTTCCTCTTTTCCGCCTTCATCTATCTCCGTCTCCTCTCCTCTTCTCTTTTCTTCTTCACCGGGCACTCCCTCCAATTCAACCGGCACCAAGAAACATTCCCTGCAATTTCGTTAAAGATTGAAATCTTCACTTTGAGACCCTTCTTCTTCTCCTTCATGACCACATCCGCACCAATTCCAAGAATTGAAATCTTCACTTTCCCACCAAAGAGGATGATAAGCTAAAGATCACTACGTTTTACCTATTTTTTGGGACTTAAACATTGATTTCTTCAAAAAAATCAATCTCTCTGCTGTTAATATAGTAGATGACCTGCAATATGCTTTGGTTCTACCTGAGTTTTATTTTATATCTTTACATATCATTTGTTAATCTCAATAGTTCTTTTCTTTAATTTACAGGAGAACATGCTATGCTTAGGAGTCTGGGAGATATACTTACACACCAGCACCACCATAGGGTAAACTTTCTTTTTCTTCACCACCATTTACATCAATCGACTAGCGATAGAATATGAAATAAGACCTCTTCTTATTATCTCAATTCTTTATTCTGGTTTCTTAATCCAAAAATTGGATTCAATCCTTCACGAATCACTCCTAAGTCTTGTGGTGTTTCTGTAGGGGCAAACTGGAAATCACGTTGAACTTAAGGCTGCCCCCACAAGTTGATCCTATTAAATTGGACTTATCAAACTCAGCAATTACGGAAAAGGTATGGTTATGGACCTTATGGTACATAAATGCAAAGATTTTTTTTACAAGTTACAGATATTTGTATTTGTCTCAAAGTAGACAATATATACATAAACAACAGTCTGCCTTGACATCTTGAAAAAGTAGTGAAGCCCTGCCTTGGAATTTCCAATCTAGGTCTTAACTTTGAAGTTCTCTCAATTCTTCGTTTAGAAGTAATGCTGATTATTTAGATGCTTTAAAGTCAAATTCACAACTTCTAAATCTCCTTTTCCAAAAGGTTTCTTTTATCCCTTGGACATGAGTTTGACCTGGTCTATATGAACTGCCTTTTTATTGAAATTTATAATAGTCACATCTATTCTATCTAATCTGATGTTTGTGGCATTATGTTGCTCTAATAATAGTTCTAAGTTCTAACTTCTAACAGTCCAACAAGTAAACTCCAAAAACATTTTCAAATCAATGAAGTTTAAAGAAGATCAAATAAACTATTCTTTTTATACTACCTCCATCCCAATGGAGTGTGCACTCTTTGAATTAGGTGAGAAATAGTAATAGTAAAAATTGTATGGTTAAAGTTTGTGCAGAGGTGAAAGAAATGAGGAGAACTACAAAATAGTTACTTTAATGGGAAAGTGGGAATTTTTTTGGGGACAACAAAAAAGGGAAAGTTGACAAAGTCCAATGGGTCAGAGAGAGTATATGCTATGATTTGGGAACACTAAAACTACAAGTAATGGTGCTGGCTCTTTTTTTAAAACTGCCTGTCGAACTTTATCATTAGTCAATACCAATATTCTTGGCATTAGTTTTCTGAAAAAAAGGAGAGATATTTTAATGCCAATTTTCAACTATCTTTTTCACTAGATTATATATTTGGATTCATTAAAAGTGGTCACCTGTTTAATCAACTGTGTTTAATCTACTACTATGTTTCTTTTCTGTTGCTGCTTTAGTCTTACGAGTTCCTGGAATATCTTAAATTCCAGGCATTTCACATTATAGAGGAAGCTAGACCATCATACACGGAGTAATTATTGCCTTAATTATTTGAATCTTTTTATAGCTGAAATTATATGTTTTTTTCTGTATTGTCTTAAGTTCGGCACGAGCTGAAAACGTCCTCTAGCTATATTATACTCTATCCTTCCTCCTTTTTTTTGAAAAGATATAGAAGTATATAAATTACAATTATATGGTAGCACTGCAGTCCCGCTGTCTTTGAAATGGGTGACACTAAAGTCATTGCTGCTATATGTGGTCCCAGGCAGGTAAACCATAAACTGCGGAAATTAACTCCAATCAATCGAAAATTAGGCCAACTAATGTTTACTTTGATCATTACAACTTCGTCCTATATATTGTTTTACGTAGTATATTTTTAGGTTCAAAACAAGATCCTAATTACAACATCATTTTATATATTTTTATACTACGTGCTATTTAGCTTCAAAACACGAGCCAACAAATGAATGACCAAACTTTGGTATTCGACTTCTACAGTGAGTATTATATTTTCGTGGTTTCTATTTTGGTGAAGGTTTGTGATGGTTTATTTTGTAATGATCTCAATGGTGATCGCATGAGGAAGCCAAGAGGTGACCATTGATCTGCCACATTAATGCTTAGTTATATGGCATAAAATATGGCATATAAGTAATATGGCATTCATATCAATTTCTACCCTATGAATATTACTCTGTTACACATCAAGACAATTTCATCTTTATAAGTCTACCCTATGAATGTTTATTTATATGGCATTCACCGTGTACGTGTAACTTAACTTTCATGTCTTATAAGCTGTTTTTGGTAATCTTCATGCGGAAATGAGTGATTGCAAGTCTTTTCCTCACATCTATCTTTCAGAATAGCATTTTCTTGCAAAAAAATATAGCATTTTCTTCATTGTGACGTGAGGAAATAATTCTCCACAATATATAAAAAGTATCTCAAACTTGCACATGTAACATATATACTCCAAACTTTATATAAAAAGTTAAATGAGCAATGTGATCATATTTTTTTCACAAATAATGTTTATAGTGTTAAGTACATAATTTAACATACACAAAACATTTATGAGGATGCACAAATGTTTTGTTAAATACGTTTTATTTTAATAAATACATATGCTCCTAGAAGAATGCGGAAAAGGGTTTTGAATTGCTACAATGTCAATTGAGAAACAATTTTGAATTGGATCTAAGTGAATGTGTGTTTGTCTTAGTTTAGACCAAAGTTCGAAAAGATCAGTGAACGAAGTATTGCTTCCAAAGTTCGAAAAGATCAGTGAACGAAGTATTGCTTTTCACGATTGTTTAATTTGTTTCTACGATATGAATTTTTGGTTAATTTTGCAAGTATGTGTGGTAAATTCGGGTTGACGGATGATAATTAGCCCTTTGCATATTCGAGAATCGAGAGTGTGTCTATTGGTATTTGGGTTTTTCTTTTTGAATAAGTGTACACCCATCCAGGCTTAAAAAAGTGTCTTAATTTGTGTGTTATGATAATGAACATGAGCCAAAAGCATTTGTAAACCGTAATTGTTTTCTTGTGAGGTCCTATTTCTTAGCATCAACGGTTTTATGTTAGAGTTTCAATGGTGCAAGTTTGTTTGACTTGAATTTTGTGAAGTGTGACGACGGAAGAAATTCAAAAAACATAAAAATATGCTTACAAGGACATCTTCAATAATTTGTAACTTGTGTGCTTATTCAACTTCTAAAATTTGTTACTCCATATTGTTTACTCCCTCTGTCCCGCTAAAAGGTTCCCGTGAACGGTTTATGATGCTTGACTGACGATAAAGCAACTTAATCCATGTTCACACTCTGACTATTTTTATTAAATAAAATTTACATATTCAGAAACTACATTAAAACTGCTACAAATTCTGATAAAAAAAATGTAAATTTCATAAAAAATTTGATATATAAAGCAAAATATTAAAAACGATTTAAGTTGATCATGTGAATAGTGGACGGGAACCTTCTGATGAGATAGAGGTAGTATTTATGATTCTCTAATTCGTGGGATAAAAAATTGATTTATAACTTCGTTTATATAACGATAAAAAACTACGTTTATATATCAATATTTAATTTATAATATTTTCATACAACATCCCGTGCAGCGCACGGGTGTAAAACTAGTTGGTTTGTAATTTTCGAATATGATATGGTGTGGATTGATTCAGATTGATATGATCTATTCGGATCTATTTAAATCTAGTACTCCCTCCGTCCCTATTATATCTTCCAAATAAGTTTGGCACACAGTTTAAGATAGTGAGTATTGTGTGGTGGAGAGTTGTGCAGAGGAGAGAGAAATGTGTAAGAATTGCTGTGAATCACAAATTCTGACCAAAAAAGGAAAGTGGAAGTTTTAATTGGGACATACGAAAAAGGAAAGTTTGAAGTTTATTTAGGGACGAAGGGAGTATAATCTAGTATTATAGTGTTATGTGTGTATTTTACCAATATCAATCGAAGTTTGATAGGATATGGTCTGATCACAACGTATCTGCGTTGTTATTTTATTCACAGTCAAGAATCGCATTGTACCCGCAACGCAATCACATCAAGAATGCAAAATCAACTTTGATTTTTGGTTTAATGTAAACATAAAATTACTTCACGCCATATCAATACGCATCGCAGCGGGCGCAATATTCGTAACTGCAGTGATCGCAACAACAAAATCATGGTACCATTCGTTTTTCATCTTTAGCGTGTCTAGAAATATTTGTGTCATATGAAATTTGGCCATGTTTTGTGGCTAACAACCATTCTTACTTTGATGAATTCAATATCATTACACCCTTTTTGGATGTGGGCCGTGGGGGCATCAGGCGATTCCACTTTTTTTAGATAACAAGTTCAATATCTTTCATATAATCTCTTTTTGTCTTAATAATAATGCCAAATACCATATCCCAAATTTTGTACACTAATTTTTGCAATAAGAGTGATAGTCATTTGATGTAATTAAAAGGTTGAACCAAACTGCACGTAAAGCTTCATTTTTCACGTTTAGCTCACCCCTCTAGTATTTAAATTTCTGTTCAGCCAAGAACATCTCAAATTCAAGGCCCCTCCCCCTCACCCCTCTAGTTTGAGCAAAAGAGAATCACTGTTCATCAAGGTCAAATGAGAACCGCAATATTCTCCTTCCTATATTCATTTCATTTGAAATAAATGAAACTATGGGTGGACTCGGGCCGGTTCGGGCCCGGGCCCGGCCGGTTCGCGGTTCAGAAATTCTAGGCCCGAGCCCGAACCGCCGGTGGCCGGTTCCGGTTCCGGGCCAAACCGGGCCGGGCCAACCGGCCCACATATTTTTTTTTTGGTTTTTGGTTCTCCTATTTAACCCCCTACCCCTCCCCCTCAACCCCAAACCATCCCAAATAGCCCAAAATACCTAATCCAACCTAAAACTTAAAAAAAATTCAAAAAAAAAAAAAATCCAGCCCGGACCGGGCCTGAACCGACCGAGCCGGTTCACCAAAAGCTGGGCCCGAGCCCGGACAGCCCAGCACCCGGGCCGGGCCAAACTGAACCAGTGGACCCACCGGGCCACGGGCCGGGCCACGGGCCGGGCCGGGCCAAACAGTGACCGGGCCGGGCCGGGCCCGGGTCGGGCCGGCCGGGCCGGGCCCACCCCTAAATGAAACTTTGGCAATGTAAATGGAGAAAACTTAGTACGGAGTATATGTTTTAGATCGTAAGGATTTACTCAAGTGACTAGAACCCAAAGTTCAAAAACGTAAATCAAGAGAGGATATCACTATAGATTACAGAAAACCTCTGTCCAACTCACCCAGTTCCATATTTTAATCCAGTTGAGACAAATTCAACCACATATATACGCAGTATATAGACAAACACCCAAGTCTCAAATCTGAAATCCAAAATGGTTAAATTCGTGGTAGGGATATTAGAAACATGGTCAAGGTGCCGCTATTAGCAAGTTTTTGCCTCATGTGCTAGTGGCTTGATCGGGCTAGCCACGGATACCCACAAAGTAGTTAAAATCGTGATGTTGGACTCCTAACTGTTTAAGCCAAGAATCCGCAATGCTTAAAAGAGACATCAGCCTCTCTTGCTCCTTCCCGCTTTTGTCCAATACCCAAACATCCCCTTGCATCTTATATGAAGCCAACCCAAATGGCGGGACCGCGATTCCAGCCCCACCTTTTCGCTTCCTACTAACACTATTCAATTCATCATCAAGCTCTGATTCTGCATTTCAAAGCAGCAAGAACAAGTTGAATGGAGTTATAGTTACATGGTAAATACTTGATGATAAAGTTGATTTAAAAGGGTACCTTGAAAAGAAGAGGAAATTGTGTGAAATGTGAGAAAGGAAGTGGACAGATCCTTGCTGGTTCTTCCCATGGGAATATGATATATTGGGTACCTGAGTATTCCTTGCATCATTAGTGACATCATTTATTCCATTTACCACATTGACCTACTCCTATATGTTGACCTTTTCATATAAGACCTCCACTCTTTATGCTGCTTCAAAGCATACTAAAGCTCAAATGAGCAAAAATGTACCAAAGAATAAACTACTTTTTCCAAGTCATGTCACTTACTAGGTTGAAAAGGAGATCTAGGTAAAGTTGTGTTTTTAAAGCTTAATACTTTTGTAAAACTAGTCAGCAAAACTTATTGCACATTGCATCATAACAGATAGTATAAACTAAACTATGATCTGCTGCAGGAAAATAATAAACATGTGAAAACCAGAGTTACAACACTTGAATGAATTTTAAGCACATCATTAAAATGCTCATGATATGGTTTCTTTAACTACATTAAAGAAATCGGAGTATACCACGCTACTGCCATCCAACTAGCAGGTGAAAGATCAACACTTCTTAGTGTCATAATTCCAGGGAACCTCTGAGCTAAGCTAGTAATCTATAAGAAGATAAAACAGACATATCAGATTGACGTAAATGCACAAAAAAGTAAGAAAACAATACAAGTAATTTGTAGACTGATATATTAAGCTTGTTACTGAAAGAAGAAAGAACAATGTTCTTAAGAGCATAGAGAATCACCTAAACAGAAGGAATACAAATTTTGTTGAGTTATGAGATGTACTATAAATCTCAAAATGAAAACATTGACATTTAAACTTCATAGAACATTAGAACTGGCTTTTAGAAGTGTCTGACATCGAAATATTAAAGAAAGAGGCATATTGATGTCATTGTGTTATCCGCACTTGAACAGCCCAACACGATTAGGATATATATACTATATCTTGTCTCAGTAGTCAATAAAAATTTGCACATCTTGCGTTTAAAGACAGCAAGAATTCTACAAAGAATTGGAGCCTGGGAGGATCTTAAACAAAGGGCAAAAAGATCAGCTTGAAACAGTAAATCACATACCATATCCATGAGAGGAATTCTTCCATATGGAGATGATCGCTCAAAGTACTGGAAATATAAATAACCCAATCTAGAATTTGATTGCAAGAGGCCATCATACTCATCAGAAGAACTTCCGTCCCATCTCGACAGCTTGTCACTCTCGCTCTCATCGCTCAAGGAATCACTATATGAATCCCTTGTTTCACATGACGAATCACTTTCGTCCCTATTTTACATTTAAAAAATGGCACACAATCAGCGTAATCCCAAACTTACTTATTTCATCATCATCAAAGTTAAAAAGTAACCATCACTCCACATATAAAATTCTGTTACAAGTAAATTTGAGACGAACTCCATCCTAAATAAGACTGTCTTAACAAGCGAGGGCTGTCCAAACAAAGAGTGCAAAAATGGCACCTTAGAGAGTTTATGGAAGCACCGGTGGTGAAGATTTGAAGTGCAGATAGATAAGGAATAAAATACTGCACAATATTTTCGCCGTTGTCCAAGCGAATCGGAACACCTACCCCATAAACACTCCATTCATCATAACAGCTCCAAAGATCAGCCAAAGTGAAGTATTCAAACCCCTCCCCACTCTCCACTGGATGATGCCACAGCCTATTAAGGCTCCCTACCTCACTCTGCTCACAATTCACATATGAGTATTAGACTGTATCAATCATCACCAGCACCCAAAATAAGCAATGAAAAATCAAAAAACAAACCTTGGGCAAATACTGAGAATTTACTACAGGGGTGGTGCAATTCAAAAACCGTTCAAGATTGGATTGCATTGAGCTCCTTTCCATAGCAGATGAAAATGAATGCAAATTGCAGAAACCGCAGAAAGGATAACAGAGAAACAGAGGGTTTGAGCTTCCTCTCTCTGCGATGATCCGCCAAACAGAAGAGATCCAAATAAGAAACAGATGATATAAACCAGAACCGAAACTCAGAGGCAAATCAGATAAACTTTGAGGTAAAAAATGAAGAGATTCTTGAACTCCTTATACAAGAGAAAGAGTAAACAAACTTTCACTTTTCGCAACTAATGAATTTATTTATGCAAAAATACTGAAATCCGTAACTGAACTATCTATATATCTACATACGGAGTATTATTATATACTATCGTATTTAATACTATCATATAATATACGGATTAATATAGAAATACTAGGTAACAGATACTTTAAATATTTCCATTTCTCTCGCTGTCATGGAATTATTAAAATGGCGTCATAGTCAATGGAATAGAATTCCCGGTGACCGGAAAAGCAAGATTCCGGCGAAAATTACTGATCTATAAAGTCAAAACCCACGTCGGGTTAACCGAAAGATTTAAAATTTACCCGTAAAGATAGCACAAACCTGCGGCAAAGACAGACTTTTCTTCAAAAACAATGGAAACAAAACTGCCTTTTATGTTTTAATTTGTTTCTTTTTTTCCCGGGGAAAGTGAAACCGGCAGTTTCGGATAACACATTTAGACGCGAAGATATATAGGGAGAAACATGGGATAGGAGTCAAGAAAAGGGGGAAAAATTGATAGGAGTTTGGGAATTACGTTTTTGCCACGCTATCAATCTAAGCGGTCTCTTGCGTCTGGAGAGGGGGGGGGAGAAAGGGGGTTTGAAAAGCAAAGAAAAAGACGAAGATGACGATGGCGACGATCCCTTTCTCAACGGAATTTCATGGCGTCGGATAAATCGAATAAACTTTCTATAAAAAATAAGAAAGAAATGAGTCAAAGCTGTGGAGTAAAACAATGGGAAGAAATAAATTTAAGGCAAGAAACCGAGAATAGAAACAACATGTGAATAATAAATCAATAAATTCGTAAATCTCGATTGACTCTGTTTTGCATAGACGCTGAAATTCTTGAAAATTATTGCGTGACTCATGAGATTTTGATAGGGCACGTTTGGACTTAGATTGTACCCTTCGTATTTGTTCTTATTTGTTTGCAATTTTAAAATATGAGAGCTATGTTTTGGAGTTTTCTTATAGTATTTCAAAACCTTTCCAATGCTTAATATCTAAATTCCATAGTTTTTGAAAGATAAATAAATAAATGAGGGGATTTTTCAAAAATAATTTTAAAATAAAACTTATTTACACAAATATGACTAATAGTTACTACAATGTGGTGACATGATAACTTATTTTAGATTACTGAAGTCACGTCACTCAACATGAGCCGGTCCCAGGGAAACCGTAGGCGGACGAGCTCCTTGAAGATCTACTCTTCTAGCTTCTTCTCCCAGATTGACAAAGTTTTGATGATTACGATGTTCTTTGGACTTTAGTGAATCAGAGGTTTTGCTATGTTGTCGCTCTCTCTTTTTTATTTTTATCTTATAGGGTTCTGGTATTGGTGTGACATCTTTTTTGTCCTTCTCCTAGCAATGTCTATATGTTTTGTCTTCCTCGTCGGTGTAACCGACCGAGTGGATCATAATTCATGGTTGGCAAGACAGATTCAACCAAGTTCTTCTGAAGCTCCAAGTAATTATCGCCTCTTCCTGAACGACAACCTCACTCGAAGAAGAAGATAATGCTCAACTGGATCTTCTTTTCGGTGGCTGATCAAACGGATGATCCGGAAAATTTTTGCTCAATTGAGTTTCGGTTGCTAGTCAACCCAATTCTCCCTTTCGAGTGGTTGGTGAAGTTGTGTCTTATAGTCGTAATTTTTATTTTCTCTATGGAGTAACAAGAAGAACAACAAGACTGTTAGACTAAACTACATCATTGCAGGGTTATTGATCTGGAATGATTCATTGGATCTTTTCCGCTCTATGTTTCATCTCATTGTAACCTTAGGCAATTCATTCTAAAGTAACTTATTTTAGACATTTATTTTTTAAAATCTCCTATTAAGCCCCACATATTGTGTGTGTGTTGTGTAAGACTACATATATAAAAAAAATCACGATTTTTAACCTCATAATGTTTCCATCATAAAGTATTTACATTTGATGATTAGAACCATGGACAATAGATATAGAAAAGTTGAAGCAAAAGTAAAAAAGAGAAAAGTTGTATGTTAATTTTAATAGAATAACGACGCCTAGAATTTCTAATCCCCTCACAATTTAAAAAAGGCGCCCCTTTTTATATAAACTTGCATAAAATTATTGTAGATATAAAGTTGATGTGTCCAATATAGGGGTGTTTGGATCTGATTCTTAAAACTGCTTCTGCTCCTTGAGGGAGTAGAAGCAGAAGCTGGAATGTTTGGGTAAAAGTGCAGAATTGATGTTGGTGCTCTTTTTACTCCTAGAATCAATTCTTTTAGAAGCTAAGGATGACCAGATTCTGAAAACTGATTATGATTCTCCTTTTGCTTTTAAAAAAGTAGGAGCGCAATCAGTTCCAAACACCTATATCATGACACGAGCTTTGTATGAAAATTAGTGAGGAATGTGCGATTAATTGAGAGAAACGAAGAGTTTGTATAGTTTTTTCAAATCAAGAACTTTTGGAAATAAAGGAAAAAGTTAGTTTAACTATATACGATAGTATATGTTCACCCAGAGTAATGATCATGTCCAGCCGGAGGGACAGGACCCGCCGTCCGGTCGTCGCCATTTGGAGCCCTTCCCAGTGAATTTTTTTGCTGAAATGTTTTGAGCATGTTCTTCATGAAGTCTAGTTTATCCATACCAAATTTCAGCTAAAAATTCAATCGGGAAAGCAGTCAAATGATTTTTAGAAGTTAATTGCGCACTTTATATACATATAAAACGCAATCATCTTCCAAAAATCATTTGAGTGCCTTCCCGGTTGAGTTTTTAGCTGAAATTTGGTATGGAACTAGACTTCATGAAGAACATGCTCAAAAAATTTCATCAAACAATTCCACCGGGAAGAGCCTCTGATGGCCTCGGCCGGACGGAGCTTCTTGTCCATCCGGATGGACATGATCTTTTTCCTGTTCAACCAATCATTATGTCTTATTTTTTGTTTAAAGAGTGTCAAAATGATCAAGCTGTGGAATTAATTACCAGGCTTATTCTTAATGTTAGCTCTGGCAGATATATATATAGGAAATAAGAGTAATAATTACAATAACAGTCTCACACTAATGATAATTAAATAAATGACTAATCTACGTTATTACACCCCCTCAAACTGTGCAGGGGAGACAATGTGCAGATTGTCACGTAGAAGAGCAAATCGTTGTGGAGACAAAAACTTTGTAAAAATATCTGCCATCTGAGCCTGTGTAGGAACATACTTGACACAAAGATCACCATGGGTCACCCGCTCACGTACAAAATGATAATCAATATTAATATGCTTACTCCTAGCATGTTGAATGGGATTAACAGAGAGATATGATGCAGATACATTATCACAAAATAAAGTAGTAGGCACCCGAACAGGAAACCCCAACTCAAATAGAACCGAACGAATGTGCAAGGTATCCTGAACTGTAAAAGCCACAGCTCTATATTCAACCTCAGTAGATGAACGTGAGACGGTAGGCTGCTTTTTGGACCGCCAAGAGATGAATTTCAGACCAAGAAAAATAGCATAACCCGAAGTTGACCGACCTGTGTCTGGACATCCAGCCCAATCAGCATCAGAATATGCAATAACCTCTGGAGAGCCGAGAAAGCGCTGTAGAAGTAAACCATGTGTGGATGTGCCCTAAAGATACCTGAAAATACGCTTAACAGCCAACATATGTGAAGTACGGGGTGCGTGCATAAATTGTGAAACCAAGTGGACAGCAAAAGTAATATCTGGCCGAGTCAAAGTCAAATACTCTAAGGCACCTACCATACTTCGATACTCAGTGGCATCCGCAAGGAGCTCTCCATCAGTAAGGGAAAGTTTAGTGCGATTAAGGAGAGGAGAGCGAACCGGTTTTAATGTATGCAAGTGAAAACGATGAAGGAGATCAGAAACATATTTGTGCTAAGAGAGAAATAAACTAGATGATGTGCGAGCTGCATGAATTCCCAAGAAAAAATGCAAGTCACCTAAATCCTTCATCGCAAAACACTTAGCTAAAAGAGACAAAAAATGAGACACTAATTTCGGCGAATTACCTGTGACAATAATATCATCAACATATAATAGCAGGTAATTAATATCAGAATTACGCCGAAAAATAAAGAGAGAATTATCAGACCGACTGCAGGCAAAACCATGTGAGAGAAGAAAGCTACTAAATCGGTGAAACCAGGCACGAGGGGCCTGTTTGAGACCATAAATGGCTTTACGAAGCCGACACAGGTGACGAGGAAACTGAGGATGAACAAAGCCAAAAGGCTGACGCATATAGACTTCCTCCGTAAGGTTACCATGCAAAAAGGCATTTTTGACATCAAGTTGACGAATAGACCACCTAAAAGACACAGCTAAAGTGAGAACAAGACGAACAGTAGTAGGTTTAACAACAGGACTAAAAGTTTCAGTGAAATCAATACCTGATTGCTGATTAAACCTCTGAGCAACTAACCGTGCTTTATAGCGATCCACCGACCCATCAGACAAAAATTTAGTTCTATAAATCCATTTGGACCCAACTACATTCTTTCTAGCATCAAACGATACTAAATCCCATGTATGATTAGAGATAAGAGCATTAAATTCATCTGCCATTGCAGCTCTCCACTTAAGATGTTTATTAGCAACTGAAAAACATGTAGGATCAGGCATACTAACAACAGCGTTTAAATTAAAGATATCTTTGGGTTTAAAAATGCCGGATTTGGACCGGGTTTGCATGAAATGGACATTAATAACCGGGATTGTGTGAGAAGTGTCTTCATCCAGAGACAACGATGGAGCGGACTGATGATGGGAGGATAAGTCCTCGATCAAAGGGGGGAATGAAGTCTCGGGCTGGTTACTGGAATGGGCAGAAGGGGAGTGGAGTAAGGTGTGTTGGGGGGGCTGTCATGGACAGAAGGCTAGTGGAGCGTGTTGGAGGGACTGTGCTGGACAGTTGTACCGTGAGGAATTTGGGAGGTGCTGATCTGGGAAGTAGGTTCATGAGGCATGGGGGGACTGTTTTGAATAAAAGGTGGTTGAATAAAAGGAGTGGCATTTGAAGAAATAGAGGGAGAGGATGGATTTGTGTCAGGTGGTTGATGGTTTGCATTAGAAGCAGCAGGTAACAGAGGGGTGATACGGGTGTGTGGCACACGTGTGGAAACAGGAACCAAGGAAGCAGGCAATGTAGATAAACTAGACGGATACATCGTGGTACTAGTTAAACCAGAATAGGGAAAAATATTCTCCAAAAACCGGACATTCCTACTAATATAGACCTTCCCAGAAATAGGATCAAAACAACGGTAGCTTTTATATTCAAACACATATCCTAAGAAAACACGCTGAACAGAACGGGGTAACAATTTGTTTGATGATGAGGCATTGAAATTAGGAAAACATGCACACCCAAAAGACCGCATTCCAGATAAATCGGGTTTGTGATGAAAAAGTTTTTCATATGGAGACAGACCATGTAGAGTAGGAGAGGGTAACCGATTAATAATAAAAGTGGCACTGAGAACAGCGTCTACCCAAAACTTAGCTGGCAAATTGGCGGTAATGAGCATAGTACGCGCTAGTTCGAGTAAATGGCAGTGCTTGCGCTCGCCACCCCATTTTGCTGCGGAGTTTCAGGACATGATTTTTGAAAAATAATACCATGATCAGTAAAAAACTTTCTTAGAGTAAAATTATCAAATTCACCCCCTCCATCACTCTGAAAAATCTTAATTTTGCGGTCAAGTAAATTTTCAGTCATTAATTTAAAATGCTGAAAATGAGTGGTAACCTCAGACTTACGACGCATGGGATATAACCAGGTAAAACGAGAAAAATCATCCACGAAACAAACATAATATTTAAAACCAAGATGAGAGAGCACGGGAGACTGCCAAACATCAGAATGAATTAAATATAAGGCACAAGGACTGTTGTGAAAAACTTTATTAAAAGGCAACCGTTGTGATTTTCCTAATCTACACGGAATACAATCAGAAACAGAAGCAGGCGTGCCAGAAATTAAATTATTCGGTCTAAGCTGATCTAACACACGAGTACCACAATGTCCTAATCTATTATGCCATAAGGAAATGGAAACATCAGACAAGGCAATAGGCGAAGGTGAAGACAAACGGACTGGATAGACACCATTATCACTGGATGCTCGAAGAAGAACCGCCCCCGTTGTTATGTTCTTAACACAAAAGCAATATTTATCAAAAATTACAACACAGTTGTTATCAGCACATAACTTTTGTATAGACAACAAATTATATTTAATATGAGGAACATGAAAAACAGATTTTAAGTGAAGAGGACGAGGCGAGGAAGGTAATGTAACTTGACCAGTATGCATAATTAGGAGAGTGGTACCATTAGCTACTATAATAGAACGAGCATTGGGAGAAAAGGATTTATTAGATAATATACCTGGATGAGGAGTCATATGCGCCGAGGCACCTGAGTCTGGATACCACACAATGTCAGTAGTCTCAGGAGCTTGAACAGCAAGGGCAGGTGCAGCCGGCTGAACAAAACGAGACAGACACGAGGAAGCAGTGTGACCTGGAGAATAACAAATCTGACAGACTACAGGAGGAGGGACAAAATTCCCTTCAACTGAGGAAGCGCCTGCATAACCACGATTAGTAAAAGAAGCAGATAAGGCATAAGTATAATTATTTAACCGAACAGACATACCTGCTGAACCTGGTGCCCCAAGAATGCCTGCATGCGGTGCACCCCTGGAACATAGCCTGGAGGAGGGTAACCATAACCCATATGTGGTGGATATCCATATCTGGGCTGAGGTGCGCCATGTCCGCGGCCACATTGTCCTCGACCGCCTCTGCCCCGCTACCCGCGGCCGCCTCGACCGCGATATCCTCTCTCGCGGTGCTGCTGGGCGCCTAGTGGAGGTGGCTGCCCCGTAGCCTGAGCTTGACCCGCAAATGCTTGAGCCTGATAAGGTTCCTCCAGAGAACGCATGTACTGAATGGCTAGCTCTTTTTCAACCAAGCATGTGCGCAATTTTTCGAAGGTGAAACTCTCCGAGAACAGACCAACCGATGTAATATGAGACTCGTAATCGCGGACCAAACCATATAAAATAGTTTTAAACAATTCACGAGGAGAAATAGGATCATTAATTGAAGCTAAGTTGTCAGCAATTATTTTAATGTCTCTAAGATAATGCTCCATAGACTGATTAAGACTCTTCCTAAAGCGAGTCAACTTAGCTTTCAACTCCATGGACCGAGCAAGACTAGCAGACATAAAGTGCGACTCTAACCGATTCCAAATAGCAGAAGCATTCTCTAGTTCATGCACTTCAATTAAGACATCACGAGACAATGTAGCAAATAGCCAAGAACGCACTGTTTGATCAAGTTTTAGCCAATTACAATAATCGGGATTGATTGTCTCATGATGAAAAGTATCAAAAATATAGGGAGGAGGGGCAGGAATTGAACCATCTAAAACTCCTATAAAGCCATTGGAGACCAAGAAGGACTCAAATTGAGTACGCCAAGGCAAATAATCTTCCACCGCAGCCAGTTTGGTTGTCACAATATTAGTAATATTAAGCGCAAACAGACCAATGTTCTTAACTAAATCAGATAAAACTGAACTTTTACTGACAGCAGACCTGGAAACAATTGGACCAGGAGAAAACGTAGGAGCAATACCTAAGGCTCTGGCAAACGTCGGTCCGGCAAAATTGGAAGTAGAAGCCATGGACGGAGAGGAGCTTTGACCGCTGGAGAAGAGGGGCTGGACGAACTGCTACACTGGTGGCCGGAGAGAAGGAGAAGTCGGTGTCCAGGTGAAGATTGGTGGTTGCCAGGCACTGAAATCCGTCGGTGAAGGCGGCGGCGGCATCCATGAATGAGAGATGGAAGGACCCGTCGAGAACAGGGGATTGCCGGTCGTGGTTGCAGAGGAAGATGCAGCCTGAGAGAGAACAGGCACGGTGGTCCGAAGCGGTGAAGTGCAGTCTGTCCTGGCCATGGAAAATGCTGCAGCAGTAGTTGATACCGGCACGGAGGTCAGGACTGGAGCAGAAGTCGGTTGTTATTCTGCGGCAGAAGACATCGGCGTGGAAGAAGACATAGCTGCAGGGAAAAAAATTAGGTTTGAGATGTTCTGGCTCTTGATACCATGTGGAAATAATTACCAGGCTTATTCATAATGTTAGCCCTGACAGATATATATATATATAGGTGTTGAGTTTAATCCAACACGATATAGTAAATATATGTATAAATGTGTATGAACAAGCTCAGTTTTTACGTGGAAACCCGAAAGGGAGAAAACCACGAGACTTTTTAGGCTAATGTTTAAGCTCTCTCTTTCTCATTAGGACTCTCCTCACCATTACAATGTACAAGCTCCCATTAATGGAGTATTGAGCTAGCTAAAGAGAAAATAAAGGAGAAGAAGCTAAAAAAAGATCCATAATATGGAGGGAAACTCCCATATTTATAGAGAATAGGGGAAGGGGATGCTCTCCACCCTAATGGGACGCATGGGCCGGAGTGGGCCCAAATGGCTAAAGTGGGCCGGATGGGCCGAAATGGGCCTAGCTGCCCGTGCTCCGTACTGAGTAATGTCTTGGACTCTTGAACAGTAATAGGCCGCGATAATATATCCCAACAATAGGAAATAAGAGTAATAATTACAATAAGAGTCTCACACTAATGATAATTAAATAAATGACTAATCTACGTTATTACAGACGTCATATTATTGACTTTTTTGTTGGGACCGTAGCTTATATATTGAAAGACACTAGAGAGTGACACAAAAGAGATGTCTCAAGTTTAACTTAAAAAAATTCTGAATTTAAATCTTAATTTTTTTCCACATAATTTAAGCGGGTTCAACTTGTTTGTATAGCTTTTTTGCTAAGGGACGTGTAGCTCACATGGTGGGCAGATGATGCCACAACAAGGGATTTGGATCCTCTGCCGCGCGGCAGAGGTGCCTTGCGGCAATCCAACGACAAGCAACAAAGAAGAAGAGAGCTGCTGGAAGAGGGAGAGTGAATCGTGTAACTGTAATAGCCTCGCACCCTACCTGGCTGACAAAGCTAGGCAGAGAATCCCGATCCACAAACAAGAGATATTGGGTTCAATTGCAATCAAAGATTTGGACCGGAAACTTGTTCTCTTTTTACAAGTGTTTCAATTTATGTGTTACAAAAAAAAAGTGTTTCAATTTATGTATAAATTGACTTTTTCTTCCAACGAAAGCTATTGGCCTCCCGTGCAGATGGGCCCAAGCTGCCCGCTATGTCCCTTTGTTGTACTCATTTTTCAACGGAGTAAATTTGAGGTGGATATTTGCACTCCCCTTCCAAGTTCCAAGCAGGCATCAAGGTAAACTTCTCAAAGTTAAAAAGTGTTTTAACTTTTTTTTTAAGAAAAAAGCCCACTTATTTTTTAAAACTACCAGCTTTTACTTTCTCGGCTTCCGTGAATAATCTACTTTTTACTTTTTCTATTACACAAAAAACACTTATTTTATCAAACACTACCAACTTTTACTACTAATCACTTTTCCCCCAAAAGTGCTTTTATTTAAGCACAAGTGGTTGCAAACAAAGGCCAAGTTGAATTATATAGAAATTGGTATATTCACTCCATTACTCTATCGACTAGAAATAGCCTGGGTGGGGAGTGGTCAAACCATTTCTCCTTTAATTAGATTCTACTACGTATTTAATACGGAGTATTGTACTCCGTAGTATTTTATTGCTTTTTAAACTTTTGGAAATTGAAATCATAAGTATAAAAATGGATAAGAGCAATTCAATGGATAAAAATGTGATATTTATACTTTAATAATCATACTAGTAACTCTAATAAATGATACTAGTAATAATAATACGTAGTATATTTCTTACAAATAAAAACTTTATGTAACGTAATGTCCTCAAAATAACCATATCTTCCCATATTTATATCCTAATTAATCATGGATTCGTAGAATCGTAGTTATTAAATAAATAGCTCATTAAGTATTTAATTACATATACATGGGGGATGTACATGCATTATTAGAATGTTTTCTTTTGGACTATTTTCAATCCCAGACCAGATCAGACTTCCTTAGTTATAAATTACACAGATATCAGACGTTTACCAGACCAGACCATAACAGCAAATTTCAGTCCAAAAGAAAACATCCTTACTATGTGTTCCCATATTTATTACGTACTATGTATCTCTTAAATGCAAATAATTAAGAGAAAATTATCACATATATGACTAAAAGATCGTGTATTTCTCAGATCAATGTATGACCTAGTAGTTTTTTCCCTGTTTTAATGCTTGGTTTTTGGTCATCCTACTCACGGTTACACACTAATATTAAATTCCAAGTCTAAAATGTAGGGATTAATACGTGAAACCAACCCCTCCAATGTGTTTACAAGTCATATTTCGGTCAAACCAAATTTCTAGTCATATTATTGGAATCCCTCCCTCTTTTAGTATTATTGTAGTATTTTTCCCAATAATTAATGCAAATATAGAAGTAAAAAGAAAATGAAATTAAGTTGTTACAATTTTACATTATACAAATAATTAATGCAAATATAGAAGTAAAAAGAAAATGAAATTTATCCATTGGGGAGCGGACTACATGGTTCTTGTCCCCATTTTGAGTCACCGGGGTCCGGGACCGGTTCCACGAGTTTCGGTTAATGTTTTGATTGGGAATCGCCAGACCGAGTCTAATTTAAAAAAATAAAAAATCGTCCGACTCCGGTCCGATCCGACGCCACTAGCCACCGCTACAAAATTCAAATATTGCACAACAAAAATGTCTATCTAACCTCACCCTTCAACTTAAGAGTGGAATGTATTGTCCGTTTGAAAATTGAAATTGTATGTGATTGAAAAATATATGCTTGTTCTCTAATTCCAATTGCCACAGATGGTCTAAATTTTCTTTTTACAGAAGCAGTTTAATTTCTACTGTTTTGTTTTCTTAACACATAAGCACGTGTATTAGAAATTGCTCAATATAAGATCAAAAGATATCCAAAGTGCAAAAACAAGACTAATTATTGTCCAAATATGACTCATTTAATCATATTAAAAGAATAAGTTGGATAAAACTTCCCCAAATAAGAGTGAATGAGTCTTATTTTGAGAATAAAATATTGATCATATATATGAGTTTTATCTTTGTTTTAGCCATATTCGATTTTTTTCACTATGTATCGCCTTTCTCCAAAACAATTATAACCTTTTTTTGGATAAAAACAATTAGCAAAAGAAAATTTGGGGTTGACACATTGAAAATAATAAAATAGTGCTCCGTAAAATACATCAAGTTGGGATAGAGAACTATCCACCGTTAACGAAAGAGTGAGGAGATGAATTTGGTAGAGAAAATATCAACCCTCACTTACCCAAATGGGGAAAGAAAGTTCGCGGTATAAATTTCCCACAAATGACGGTTTGGAATCAAGAGGATCTCAAAGCATCGAGATTCAAGATACACCCAACTTCTAGAAAGTCAATCTCAAAGATATTTTGCTAAACACCCCATTTCGTTTGGCTGTTTTTCGATTTATCAAGCTTATCAACCCATTTTTTCACCCACGTAATTTTTGTTTTCGTGCGCTGAATTATGTAATAAGTAAAAAAAGTAAGGTTGGAGTAACTTTTATAACTGTATTGGCTGAAGTTACTGTAGATAACCATTTTAGCTATTTTTACATATAACTTTTTCTTTTTCTTTTTTATTATAATACGAAGTATATTTTAAAAATGATTTTTTCTTAAATCAGCAGAATCAGCCAATGCAGCCACTTCAACCAGAACTTCATAAATTTCAGAAGAGAAACAACCAAATAAGTCGATTTTCGTGCTACCAAACGGGCTCTAATTATCCTCTTTAATTTGTAATGCATCTCGTTTATTATGATTCATAAGGACAATTACGTCATTTGTAATGCATACCGCTAACCAAGTATGCAGTATGCACTTTAGTATCTCGTAATGTTAATTACAAACAGGGGCCCATATTTACCAGGCACTATGTTAAAGTCTCACACTGGATATCTCTAAAAGAATTAAACACTATATTACGATATGAGCTACTTCTTCTAACAGATTGACATCTATGTAGTTTTATTTTTAGGTCACTAACATATTAATTAATTATGTAATTATAAATCGGAAAAAGCTTGATTCGATAACAGCCCTGAGCTAAACCTTATATATATCACTGGTCTAAAAATCGTTCTAGGCGTCCGACTAGTTCCCGCCTAGTAGGGGAGAGCAAACCCGACCTTACCCGATCGGATATATCCGATTTTATTTTTTGGATCGGATAACCTGACCCGAATGACCCAAACCCGATCCGATTTTTGCAACCCAAGAGTTAAGCGGGTAGCGGGTAGGGTTACCAATTATGCTACCCGACCCGCCCGAAAACCCGAACTAGGGTAGTATATACTACTTTGAATTATTATGCATGTTCAAATATCTCAATTATTGTATACCAATCACCATATTATGCAATATTCAAATATTCCAATTGCCGTATTTGTAAAACTATAACTTTGAATGTTGTATTGTTATGATTTTGAATGATATTTTGACCAATTATCATTTTATTTATCACAATATCAAATATGCCAATCACCATATATTATTATTTTACAAGTTCAAATATGTTGATTACCGATTTACCGTATTTATACAACTATTACTTTGAATGTTATACTAGTATAACTTTGAATGATATTTTTACCAATTACTACCTTCGTCCCACTAAGATTGGGACAAGAGAAGGTAACACGATTATTAAGAAAAGTGGGTTTGTGTGGTTGATATTAAATTGATAAAGTAAGAATAAAGTAAGAATGGTTTAGAGCCACACAAACCTTACCAAATTTGGTATGAGACAATCTTAGTGGGACTTCCCGAAAAGGTAAAATGGGACAATCTTAGCGGGACGGGGGGAGTACAATTTTATTTATCACAATTTCAATAATAATAATAAATTAAAATCCGAATGGACCCGAAAACCTAATCAACCCGAACTTCTTCAACCCGAAAAACCCGATAAATTTTTTGATCGGGTAGGGTTTGAAATTATCAATCCGATACCCGAACGGGTTTACCATTTTTGAACCCGACCCGCCCGAACCCGGCCCGTGCTCTGCCCTACCGCCTAGGCGCTAGGCGGTGGCTGGGCGCCCCGATTTTTGCTTAGTCGCTCCGACTAATTGATTTGGCGCTTATGGCACCTAGTTTCCCGCCTAAGCGCCTAATCGCCGCCTAGGGCATCTAGATTCGTTGAACAATTTTTGTTTTCTAATTTCTTTTTATATGTACCTTCAACTTTAATCACAAATATGAAGAAAGATACTTGTATATTAAGATAAAAATTACTACGACATATATATTTCTGTATATTTACTTAAATTTTATAATTTTTTAATATTTATTACATAATGCAGTTAAGTGATTAGTTATCATATATTATTGCATGTGACAATTCTATCGTTCATGCATGTTAATGCGCGAGTATATATTTTTCATGCACACACAAACACGATACTACCGGTTTACTATGTATTACTGATCATATTTATGTGTCTCTGACTAGTCCCCGCCTAGGCGTCCGCCTAGCCGCCTAGGCGCTAGGCGCTGGACTGGCACCTGACTAGCGGCTAGCGCCTTTTAGAACATTGATATATATAGTAAAAAAAATACCGATTAGTCCACCCCACCTCTCAATCATGGATCCGCCCGTGCTCCGAAGTCCTTAATGCCCATTTGAACCACATCAGTAGTGCTGTTGGATGATGAAATGGTATTCATAGCTTCGTTCATTTTTGTCCATTAGGAGCAGTGTTCAACCTACATAAACTTGAGTTTGAGTAGAGCTTCATTAAAGATCCTTATACGTAGTATATGTTTGTGATGCAACATATTTGAAAATAAAAGATTAATACCACAAAAGCTCAATTCTTAGATAGAATTCTTACATTATAAATAACGATAATGAATTTATTAAAACAAATAATTAAGTACAAATCGACAAACAGTTTTAGATGCAAAAATATAAATCAATTCGGCATAAATATGTTTTTACTTGGAATGAATTTTTTGGTCTGGTTTGGTCATGGTTGATCTAGTCCAGTCTGAATTGGTGTGATTTGATTTGGTAATTGTCAGGTCTCTGTGTGTTTTACAGTTGTCAAGGTTTGGTCTGGTCTGATATGGTCCGATTCGGGACTGAAATCAGTCCAAATAAAAAAATTTTAACGTATGTTTTTAATAAATTCCTTCTCAACTAATAACATATCTAATTTATTCAACCTTCTTAGACATGGTTGATCGTAAGAATGTCTTTATATGCTTCAGTTTTGAGAAACTTTTCTGCACTTACTACTATCACGGGTACAACTAATAAGATTTTATATGCAATGCACACATTAGGAAAGCATCCATCCATTTCAAATAATCCATCACATCGATCGTATGTTTTGTTTCCTCTAGTAAAGAATACATCAAACAATGAAGAATTTTACACTTTCAGTTTTTGGTACTAAATATAAAGCATATAGTTTGATTAATTATGAATTGAAAATTCCACAATTTTTAATCTTGATAGCCTTAAGTAAAAAATAGATTTCAATTCACAAATATAAAAATTTCACCAAGGCACAACCGCACAACTCCACTTGATTACTTCGTAGAACAAGCAAGAATAAACTTGTTTTGAATTTATAAATAGCATTTATATGTGTATATACTATAAATCCAAACCAATAAGGCAATAATATAAAAATTAGTCAATAATTATAGCAAGTAGAAAATAGAAATATATGAAGTATAGTAGGGAGTATAATTTACGGAGTAGTTCATTTCGTCATTCCAAATTTGATAATTCATCAAATTAGCAAATCAATATAAAAGATACTCCCTTCGCCCCGCAAAGAAGTTCCTGATGTAAATAAACTTATCATTTAAAGAAATAAACTTACCAGGGATAAATTTTACTGTTTCAACACCGTTTGGCATTGTTTGACACTGTTTTGCAGTGTTTGACACTGTCTTGATGTAGATAACTTGTCATTTAAAGAAAGGGGAGCTTTTTGGGACTGCTAAAAAAAGAAAGTGAGAACTTCTTTGTAGGACGGAAGAGGTATAATTTTTTGGAAGCAATGACATATCAACAAATTCGGTAGTTCCGATTTGTACTTCACTACTTAGTTGATAACTCTATTGTTTTGCTAGTTTTGTTACTTCGGTAACGAACGATTTAAGCTAGATAACGAGCATGACCCTTGTTATATACGACTATACAATATAAAGATATTTAAATTTTTGGGCCCTAATTTATTGGGGCCTGAGGCCCAAGCCTCACCAGTCTATACACAATCCATATGTTGGGGTCCAGCCCGGACCTTTACTTATGTGTGCCTCTCTCTATGATAGAGTGTACTTTGCAGTTGACACAAAGACACAGGTTCTTGCACCTTGCGAAGTGAATGACTTTGTTTGCTGCAGGGCCTCAGAATGGATCTCCAATGGCACCCAATTGCCTGTTTCTCAGACAAACCTATGATGAGTAATCATCCAGAAGAAGTGCCTTGCTATGGCTATGGAGGCAAATCTAGTAGGGACTCTCAAACTCCAAGTTGGCCAAAACTGCTCACAGTTCAAGCACACTGGAAGGTTTCAAACACTGGGGATGGGGAGATTTTTTTTCAGCGAAACGGTATCTTAGGCAACAGAGGGAATGGTTCTGATAGCAGGACTTCTTTTTGTCAGCTGACGTAGAAGCCGCAGACATCACTACAAACATGCATCTACCCAACGCACTGTCAGAAAATTGAGCTCTAAGGATGTTTTTACTTGACTGTTTTCAGTCCCATACCAAACCAGATCAGACCAGACTTGGATAGTTATAAAATACACAGAGACCAAATTTCAATCCAAGTAAAAACATTCTCAGGCTCTCCAGAGTCCAGCCAGGGAAGCAAGAAGGCAAGTGGAAGATAAAAAGTAGATTAGTGCCTTAATGTGTGCTTCAATGTTAAGACACAGACTTCGAGTGCTCACCAAGTCCAATTGATCACAAGAATAAGTAAAGGAAACAAGAGAAGCAATTGTTTTTTCGAAAGTCTGATGCCCACGAGTGCTACAGCCTTGTTTAATAGGAATAAAATAACCATAATTAAAAGATTCTATTACAATGTTATTGCTGATTTTGTGGAGTCTTCTAAGCTGTGAAATAATCTCCCAACCTTTGGAAAGTTGCAGCCTTATACATATGAATCTTTCTTTGTTGATTACCAGTCTCGTGGTGATCTCCTCGGAATTTGCGTGGGTGTGCTCGTAACATTCGACGTGTAGTTGTATTTTCAAAAGTTGCTGTTATACCAATGCTTGTTTATTTGTATTCCCCTCTCTAACTCTTCATTCCTAGTATTAATAAATGGAAGAAAATTCTGTAGCTGCACTTAGAGGAATGAACTAGTTTCTTTATCATGGGTGTGGACCAGATGAAATATCATTTAGACTCTTGGTGCTTCAAGGTGGAATGATTCAAATATGTTAGAAAAGTTGATTTCCAGAAGAAGAGGGGCTTGTTACCTCCGCTATTTATAACTAGCCTTGGAACTCCTTTAATACTTGCTAATAATTCAGGTCTGGACCAGACCTGAATGAAATAAACTTAAAATTAATACTAATGCTGCCAATGTGAATGAGGATGCTGCTAGAGGAGCTAGTAGAAAAAAACGAACAAGGTCTTTTATTGATTGCACTTGCCTTTCCTATTGATGCAGTATCTCCTCTACATGCAGGAGTTACATTATTCAAAGCTTTACACTCTGATATTATGAAAAGGGTTACTCAAATATGCAGGCGGAATCCGACTCCCTATCTTTGTATATATGAGCAGATCCCCTGAAGATCAAAGGACTCATCTCAGAAATGCTAGAGATGTCGACCAAAGTCGATGCAACTTTTTCTTCCCTTCAGCAAAGGAACCAAGCTTTGCCATCTCAAGGTCTTGATATTTCGTCATTGACTGTTTTTGACTCGCTCAGTTACTTGCCATGTAATGCTAAACAATACTACCTTTCAAACTTAGAGGGCACTCCATAGTCCATACTAGAAAACAGATTCTTTCATAACGGGTAAGGCTCCGCGGCCTGCCCCCTCTCGTTGCAGATAAATACACATGTTTTCACTTGGTCTGATTTTAACCTCAGAAATATATCAGACTAGATAAAAACAAACTAACAAATCCAAGACCTAAACCTCACCAAGTGAGATCAAACCTGAAAATTAGAGTTCAATTCAAGCAATAGTGGTGAGCCTAAACAAAACATCTTTGTTATTGGAAAGAAGGTGGAGAACAGGAGGAAAGGGATGATGGCAAAAGTTCTAGCAATGAAATACATCTCCCTTTCTTTCAAAATACTTGTAGCTCCAAGAGAATACTAGAGAGTCTCACACTGCCATGATATTATCATACATAATGATCCCAAATTGCCTGACAACCTGGAGGAAAAGATCACACCAACTCAAGGAGGCTGGTTCTTATTATAGATCAAACATGTTTTCATCATTATCCAAGAGATTATATTAATATAATGGAAAAGAACAAGACTGATTTTGATAGGGAAGTAATAAGAGAATCAACTAATATCACCTACTGGACAAACTGGAATGCAAGCTTCCACTGAAAGGGGTTCTCATCATAGATCAATTGCAGGCCTGGACATTGCATTCGCTCTCACTACGTAGTGCATTTGAATACAATGTAGGTCACCGTTGGTCAAATTTATGCTTGTTAAAAATATAAACTTTTTCATTTTCTCTTTAAACCACCCTTATAGTTGTTTTGAATTTTATAATAACTCTTCAATTCAGTCCAGTTCAAAACAAATCCCGCCCACAATTTATGAATATAGACCCCATACTAACTTAGATTTTTCAAGAATTTCCTGTTTCTGGGAATAAACATGGCTAGTATGACAATCTTAAGAAAACCCAGCATCTACAGAGCAAAGGTAAAATTAAAGATACGCCCAAAAAACAGCATCATCTTCCTCTTTGCAACGCCTTCTCTGCGGTTTCCACCTCTTCCAAGATCCTCTGCTTCTTCTTTGCCGGAATCGGTGCCGTCGGCCCAAAGCTGATGTAGTGCCCGGAGACGGCGTTCAGTGCCGAGTAGATGTCGCGGAAGGACGGCCGTCCGAGGAGTGCCTTCTCCCTCCGGTACTTCGCCACCCATGAATTCGAGGCCTGTCTTAGATCGGCCACCGCATCTACTATATCTGGGTCCCCCTTTTCTTTCCCCATCGTCGACCTGACTTTTCCGATCACCTCCGTAGTTTCCTTTACGTACTCCTCGTCGGAAGCTGCGCGGGCGGGAAGGGCGGCGGCAAGAGTACTAGAGCAGAATATCCCGGCGGAAAGCGAGATGAACTCTCGGCGGTTGGAAGTAATAGCATTGCGAGAGGCGGCAGAAATTGATTGAAATCTTGTTGGGGTTAGGATTGGTTTAAAAGGGGCGGCGGCGGCGGCGGCGGCGGGGCTGATTATGGTGGGAGAAGCCATGGATATTGAGTTCTCGTGTCGGAGTAATGAAGAGGTCTAGTTTGGAAGAGGTCTAGAAATGTGGAGGGACGAGTGGCCGATCATGCCACGTAGGACCGTCACCTTATCCGCCTGTGTAGTTTAACTGGACGAGAACAGATCACACTGAATCCAATCGCAAATTATACCGTGGGATCATCCCACGGTGAGCATGGTGCTCCCGATTTCAAACGGTGCCGTTTGATTATTAAAAATGACCGACTTTCTTCAGATTTGCAGATTCGTGCCCTATCAGATTCGGATTTAGCTAAACCACACAATTAGATCGCTTCTCCTCTTCCCTTCATTGCTGGAATCGCTACTAGAAAGGAGTTCAACTCACTACACCAAACTGAGTCACCTCCCATGGCGAAGTTGATTCTTGAAGATGGGAGCTACAACAGTTTCCCTTCCCCATCAAAGCCTCCAATCTCTTTCAGGACCCCACGGTTCTCATCTGCAACTCCGACGACGTTTCCGCCATCAGCACCGACGAGGAGCTCCAGCCCGGTCACCTCTATTTTGCTCTCTTGCTGGCCCGTTTCAAGTGCTCCGTGGTGCTCTTTTTTTTTTTTTTTTTTTTTTTAAGAATGCTCTCTGATTCTCTTTTTTTGGGAAGGCCTGCTAGTTTCTTGAAAAGTAGATTTGGGTTAAAAAGTTACATTTTTGTTAAAAATATTTACATTTCTAATGGTATGAAGTTACATATTCATTTGTGTGAGTTACATATACATATTTTTATGCTTAAGTTACATTATTTTATAAGCGAGTTACATCTTCTAAAGCGCAAGTTACATTTGTCATCAACGCGAGTTACACTTGTGATAACATGAGTTACATAAATAAATCATGTATTGAGTTACATGAAACAGAAAAATTGATTTTTTAAAATCCTGGTCATGATATTAAAAACAAAACATATTCACAATTTATGTAAAATAATTGTGTAGTTACTCTTTTTTTCATTGTTTACATTGAAATCAATGTTTCATCTCTTAGGCATCGTATTGGATAAGTTACATTTCAACTGACCTACAGTTACATTTCTTATCAACGTGAGTTACACTTCTTTACACGCGAGTTACATCACGATATTACTGGGACAAAAAATAAAAAATTAAAACCTACTGTTCACGCGTGTTACTGTTCACGCGTGAATTTTTTTAATTAAAAGTTGTGCAAAACTACATCGTTTTAAGAGCAGGAGTATGGTCCTCATCGTGGGATGATACCACGGTATAGCGCCTCGAATCCAATTCGATGACGTGGTATGATCGGGGACTCTTTAGACCAGATCAGACCAAATCAGAGCAGACTAGATTAGACCAGACTTCCGTAGTTATAAAATACACAGAGATCAGACGTTTACCATAACAGACCAGTTCAAACCAGATCAGATCAGACCAGACTAGACCAGACCAACAAATTTCAGTCCAAAAGAAAACATCCTCAATGACCGTCATTATGTGTTCTTCCATCTAAGTCGTTATGCTAATACCAGTTTTTGGTAGTTATTATAATCACTTTCACATTATGTGAACGAGACAGGGTGTTAATTGAATAAGTCAATTTGTAATTTGTTTGAAATTGACTCGATTCTTAATTAAGTTTAATCTCACCAAACTCAAATTTTAAATCGTACTCAAACAGTCAAACTCTAAATCAAATCACGCGACAGTGGTCACTGTGTTCCAGTTGTTACTATGTTTGGCATGGTCACTGACTCACTGGTGGGACACGGGTGGTTATCGGCCGAGGCGGTAGTGGTCACCGTCGGGACGATGGTAATCATTAGCTGAATGAGTGGTCACTGTCATTATCATCTAGTCATTGTCGCTGCGGTTTGCACGACAGTGGCAAAGGTCATTGCAGCAGAGGTCATTATGGTGGAGATCTGGAGGGTCAAGTCACTATCAATTAAAGGCGCTAAGAATTAAGAGAAATTTAAGTGTAATGCTTACTAGCCAATAGCCATAATCTTAAAAAAACCATAGCTAATTTTTTGACATAACCCCAATTTCATAACAGTACTTTTTAAAGTGTTTTAGTAGGTTATAATTCAATTCCCTCTATTGATGTCAGAGTGCAACAATAACAAAGGAGGAAAATGAGCTATTACAGAAATAGCCACTCATAATTACGAATTACTTATCCATCCGAATGAAATAATTAGACAACTCAACCATGTTTTGCTTAGCTTGAGCGGAGTTGGGAATATAGATAGAGAACTAAATGAAGTGCAAAGTGAAGTATGCTAACTCCTATTTTTTTTAGAGAAAAGTATCAAAATGGTACTTTAACTTGTCTCATATAGCATAAAGAGTACATCATTTTGCATTTGATACACCAAAGTACATAAACTTGAATTTTTTGTGTCGGTTAAGTACATCCGTCAAACAGACGTTAAAAAATCGGTGACTTGGCCAAAATTTTTGCTGAAAATGATGACATGGCTAAATTGTTGTTGAAGTGGTTAAAAGGTTACATGTCACCATAGTAGTCTTCAACATTGACGAAGGAATAGTTTCTCAAACTGTAGATGACAACGCATAAACACAGGTTTCTCTCAGAATTGATTCCTAATTGCAAGAGAGACGAGTTTTAGGGTATGTACTACGTACGGTTCATGTTCATGTTCATGTTCATGGACTCTTTGAGAATTTTAGATCTTATGAGCTATTAGTTGACTGTTGAGTTATTCAATATAATGGTTTCACAAGTGAGGCAAGGCTGTTGTTAGTGCTACTATTGTAGTTCACATAATTAAATTAGCTCACATAATTAAAGTAACATCGAAGCAAACTTGAATTTTATTTTTTCTAGAAATAGAAACTAACCAAGAAATTACAGAACTCTACTAAAAGAGAGAAGATTAAGTCATTAATTTGTCCACCTGAATGATAACCCTCCAGACCTCCAAACCAGATCTCCACCGTTCATAATGGAGAAATATACATCCAGAAACCTCAACTGAAAAATCATAATAATCCAACGGTTCAAACTCGGGTTGTGGACGATTATGTAAAACTGAATGACCTAGAAATGAATCTGACATTTGCTAGAGTTACGTTGTCTCTTTTTCCCAATTTTAAACCAAAGTTTAAAGAATTAGATAGCAAGAGAAGAGTAAGCTAAACTAAAGAAGAAGAAGAAGTAGAAGAAAATTCAGAGCACTGTAGAAGAGAGAAAGCAAAATAAGAATAGAGAAGGTAAGAGAAGAAAGAAAATGATAATAATCCGTATGTAAGAAGCTGCGGGAAGAAGTGATATTCGATTACTAGGATGCTGACTAGGATACTAACGTACGTAGTATAAAACAAACGGTTCTTTCCTTACTTTCTTAACGTTGGAATTACAGAAGTACTTAATAAACTCCAAAAAATCAAGTTTAAGTACTTTGGGGTGTCTGTTGCATCTTGATTTACACTTTTTTTATGAACAAACTTTCCCCAAATATTGAAATAAAAGAATATGGAAGAGTACTTAGAGGCTATCATCGTCTATTGAACACTAATATGACCTTTATCATAATGACCATCCACATGAAGTCATAAAGCATAGTTCCCGATCTTGACATTTTTTATTTAGCTCTCTTTTAATTTACTTCAAGTTTATGCATCTTCTCCAAAAAAAAAACGACTGATTTTGATACGACTAGCATTGGGAAGGACTACATAAGTAACCTTTTATTTTACGAAACAATGACATATAATTGTGATATCATAATTAACAGTTTTTAGTTACTCTAATTATATTCAATTTTACACTACATTGACCATGGGGTGAAAACGAGCAGCTAGAAGAGTCTATGATATGGAGTATAATTGGATGATTTGAAGATCATGAAGGTAGAGTACCATAAAGAAGTACAAATTGAAGGCGTCAGAGGAGTTTTGGACATAATAATAACCCAAAGGAACGTCGCCTTGAGAATATATACATTCGTTTTTCAGTGTTGCAATAAAAAGAAACGACGTTCCTCCCGATGTTCCCTAAATTTGTTCCATTACACGTTCCAGTGGAGGAATGGTAAAGAGAGCTATGTTCTTCCCTGTGTTTCACCGAGAATGTTGTAGATCTATTACCCACAACCTGTTATAGATCAATTTTGTTTGGAAGGAGGAACATTAAAAGGAACTTTTTCCCTCTCAGCGTTACCCCTCAATGGGATGCAGTTCCTCTCAGTCTTTTTCTTTCTACCTCGTTTATAAATAACATATTGCTCTCAATTGTATAGTTTCTGATAATTTTTTTAAATACAAATCTTACCATTGAGTTATAAATCTCCTTAACTCTTGTCCACTGCATTTTTTGTATTATGTATGTGAATTCCTTGTTCTGGTTTCATTAAATCCACTATGATTGATCTTTATCATACACATTGCTTTATTGGACTTAATCATGAGTTAGTGGTAGGATTAGAGATTGGGGGTAATCAAGGATCATCAAACCATGTGATCTAATATATTTGTAGTTTTACTTTGGAAGATTTTGAGAGATTTCTTATGTACACTATTTGTTTGTGAAAATGCCTATTTAATTTTTTGTTCCTTTAATTCCATATTCTTTTATATTTTTTCTTATACCTTTAAAGAGACTTGTAAGGTTTGTTTTTAGGAATTTTATCAATTCAGGACCCGAAAGATAGATTAATTATTAATTCAGGACCTGAAAGATGAAACGTATCAGTATAGGACCTGAATGATGGAAAACTATCAATTTAGGACTTAACATTTCATATATTTTGATTTATTTAATCTATATCTATATCTATATCTATATATTTATTAATCGAGCTAAGTCTCTTCCCGCTCATAATTTAGGGTATTTTCGTAATTCTCTTAAATCTCTTCAGCTCTTCAACCGTGCACATTAGACGCAGCCTGTTTGGACTCCCTTTCATATTGGTACATTCTTGCTTTAGATTTCTTTCCCTTTCCATTTATCGAGATAATCAAGAGCCTTTGGGAGTCTCCAGAGGTGGCTATTGCACCAACAACACATCTCAACAGCTCCTCAGAATTGTTCCGATCTATCTTTACTCGGTTCCAAACAGGTAGAAACCTCATTCCCATCTATGTTCTCCACGATGTTCTCGTCTTCCTTCATCCTTTTTTTTTAAAGTCGTCTTCTTTCATCCTCTTCCCTGACTTTCAATTTCCCCTCTTACATGAATAAATTTATAGTTCTCTCTATCCTCTTCTTCATCATACCTTATTTGCTACCCCTTATTAAAATTATCAGAATTTATGGAGATCCAGAAAATTTGAAAGGAGAAAAGTGAAGAAACAAAATGCATATATTATTTGTACTGATTTCATTGAATTTTTCTCAGTTTTTATTTCCGTTTCGTTTGATTTATTAGAGTTTTCATGAAATATTCTAGGATTCCTTCTTTCATACTCCGTTAATTTTTTTTACGTAGATTGTAATAAAGTAAATTGAGTTTTGTTGTGCTGATTTTGTTGGCTTTTCTCCCAGTTTGTATTTTCATTTTCGTGTGCATTACTATAAAAGTATAAATATGATGGCTCTTCTTTGAATATTGTTAATCTCCTATGTGATTTTTGGTGAAATGTTTGGGTCATTTTTCTTTGTTTTTAAATAGCATTAGAGAAAATAAAACCTTCCAATTAAGCCACATTAACTATATAGGTTGGAAATGTGATAGTTTAATTTCATGGCCAAATTTAAAATACACTTGGTCAAATCACGACTAATTAGCATCTGATATTTTCTCATGGCTTACTTTACGTGCTTTCATCTCATTTAGTATCATAAATCTGCCTTATACGCACTACTTATCGAACACAAATGACTGATTACAATATGGAATTCCCCATTTGCTTCATTTACTTACTAGGTTCAAATTTGCTGCTTCGTTTCTAATGTTTGCAAGTTTGGAGCCACTATATTCGCTCAGGTGAGAAGGTACAAAGAAGACTAATTACAATATGGCATTTCTCTTTACCCGATTTTCTTGGAGAATTAATATAGCCAGTTTGCATTGTTATATCTTTTTTGTTGCATTTGCAGGGGAGATGATATGATGGAGATCTATTGGAAATTTGCATTGTTTCACCTGGTCTGTACATTAAGTTTATTGTGATGAGACAATGTCTTCTAATTTGTTAGAATTTCTTTAGTTAGACTCTTCAAAGCTCCTAAATAGGTACAATTGATAAACGGGTAGTTGCGAATTGTAAAGGTGCATTGTTTGTCTCAAAAATATAATTAGGGAAACTTTACATTTGGGCAGATTAATAGAGAACTGACTGATTTGCATAGGTATGAAAATAATACCAAATATTTGACTCATTGTTTATTTGTCTCTTTCTTTTTCCTAATTAATTATACATTATAGAATATGTAGGGGTGATAGAGGTGCTTTTGAAATCCTGAAATTTAATATCCAAACTAATTTGTGTATACTTTATATGAAAATAAATATGAAATGATCAACTTTTCACAGCTATGCCTATTTTGTACATTTAATCAACATTAAGATGGGCATATAGTGGTATTGAAAATTATCTGGTATGTCCGTTTTTATAGTTAGTGTCATAATCTTTTTATATCTAATTAAGCATCCTGCCTAATCCCTTAAGGACTTTTGCATAACTTCACTCGCTATTTGTTCGTAGAGTTAATCCTTTTACGTCATCCCTATTTCCGACTTTTTCTTCAGAGGACTTCGTTTACTGACATTTACAGGTGAAACCAATCCCTCAAATGTGCACACCTAGCTTTCTGTTTGTCCAGTTCGACTTTCACCTTTTGGTGCTCCAATTTGCTGGTAAGTATTTTATGAGAGACTGTTTTGTTATCTTCATGGGCTAAGACTGTAAAAAAATAGTACACTGAATTCAGCAAATACACTCTCATTCTTGGTTAGTCATCGTATGCTTAGATGGTGTAAGAAGCAACTCTTAAGAGGAGTGAAATGATATGGTGACGTCTAGTGCAGAGGTACTTCAAAGTATTATTATTTTTGAATAGTGTCTTTTGTTGAAGGGAAGAGGCCATTAGGCCCATTATCAAGGTATCTGACTCAACCACACAAGAATATTGTTCATGATTAGAAAAATAATATGAAGCTGTAAAGTTCATTTCATTACACTATATAGCTCTAAAGCCTCTTTATATTCCTATTTCTATTTTTGTTATTTCTTTCACAAGTTTACCCAAACTATTGACATATTTAGGTATTTTGATGGGTCGATTATTCCTTGGAATTAAGGGTTTTATGTCTCCATATTTTTTTTATAGTTTTACATTGGTCGAATATAATTTTTTTAGGAGTGAGATAGTAATTTAGTTTCAAAGCTTACAATATTACTTTCGATCCTTCTTAATATTTTTTTACTTCAAAGTATTGGTGGTTTAGTAATTAATAGACATTGTTTAGTAATACTAAATTGCTCTGCCCAAAAAAAGTCAAACTGAACTGCTTTTCCAAAAAAAGTCAAAGTGGACTCCTACAACAACAACAAACAACATTGATCTGCCAAAAAAATCAAACTGGGCTCCTCTGCCAAAAAAATCAAACTGAATTGCTCTGCCAAAAAAAAGTCAAAGTGAACATATTGATATTTTAGAGCACCTGTCATTGTGAAAGTCATTGCTTGGATACTTTTTCCCAATATGTTTTTGCTTTTCTTTTTAGATCTACTTTAGCTTTCTTCATTTTTCTGTTTGATTTTTGTGTTTTTTCCTTGCTTTTCTCTAGCAGAAAAGATATTTCAATCTCTATTCACGATATTGCTCCAAAATTTCTGGTCATTGAGTTTGATTTTCACCCTCCATTAATATTTTGATTGAGGCTTGGCGCCCCAATTTGCAGGTTAGTATTTTAACTGTTACACTTTGTATTCATTATTTTCAGGGATTAATCTCAATATGGTTCTTCAACTATTATTGTAGATTTAGTTTATATCTTTTTTTATTAATTTCATATGTAAAATAACCCCCTTTAATTAATTTTACTTTGCACAATTTAGTTTCAGAGCATATATAATTGTGAAAGTCCTTGCTTGGATAGTTTTTCTCAGTCTGTTTTTCTTTTCTTTTCAGATCTATTTTTGCTTTCTTCTTCATTTTTCTGTTTGATTTTGTTTTGCTTTTCCTTGCTGTTTTCTAGCAAGTAAGATATTTCAATCCCTATGCACCATATTGCTCCAAAATGTGGTAGTTGAGTTTGATTCTCACCTTCCATTAACACTTTGCTCAATAATGAACCTCCATTAAAATGACCCCCTTAAAATTATTTTAGTTTGTATCAATTTAGTTTTATATGAATTTAGTGTGCACTTATATGAATTATGAAGTTATGGTTGCTTAGTATTCTGATTATTTTTTATTGGGGTAGGGGTACTGATGGGTTTTCCAAAATTGTGATTGCATTACTTCTCTAGGCATTGGAGTATCATAAAAGAATTTATTTTACACTTTTGAAGAAGTGGGTTCAATGAGGAAAAAAGTGATTTTGAAACACACCCAACACAATTAATTGTCTAAAATTGCTTAGCACTAAAAGTTCATGCAAAAATGCAAAGAGACAGAGTTTTATGCCAGGCCAGATTTTAGATTGAGGCAATTAATATCAGATTATAAATTTTCAAAAGTGTACTTCATAATCTGAAAAGAAATTTGGGTTGAATTTTTACTGCTCTAGCTATAAAACCATTTTTATCACTAATGGATAGAAGCATAATCATACATTAACCGCTAAGAAAAATCTGTAGGAAAGGGGTTTTGCTTATTAGCACAATGAAAACAACAAGCAAAAACAAGTTAAAACATTGCAAAACCTATAAATTTACAGCAAAAACTGAAACAAAAAAAAAACAGAATATAAATAATACACAAGCAAACTACAGAAAGACTAGGAAAGAAATAGTGAAAACCAAATAATAATATAAGTAGTATACTTCCTGTTGGTTTTCACTGGAGTAATCAAACCTAGCACAATACTTCAACAAATATTTTGAAATACAACAAAAAACGGTCACTGTAATGAACCAAAAAAGCAGGGAAAACACAACGAAAGAAACAATTGTAAGTGTATAACCTAACACTTCAAAGAACAAACAAAAACCTGGAATAACTTTGAACAAAAAACTAGAAAACTCCCCATAAAAAATAAATACAGAATATTAGGGAGTAACAAAACACAACCCAATAGCCTGCCATGAAATTGAAAAAACAAATGTAAAATCCCCAACGAAAACAACAAAACTAGTAAGATAAATAGGATTACATTTATCAAGTTCGAATAACCCAGACGAGTCCAAATACCCAATCTGGAACTAGGTATACAAATTACAACTTGAATAACAACTTCAATAACAAAACACATATACCACTGCCTCCGTATTTCTCTGGAAATAGCCATAGTATACGAATAGCAACTTGAATACTTAAATCTAAATATGCAAAGCTGAAACTGTGTGTAAAATTTGTGCTATCGCAGGTTAGGTTTAACCTTTTACACGCAATTGGTGTAAATAAGTAAAAATAAAAAGTAAAAATTGGTAGTGTTTGGTAAATAAGTGCTTTTTAAGCCAAAAGCTAAGAAATGCTTTTTTTAAGTGGTTGCAAACACTCCCCAAGGATTTATTTGTTTAGTTTTTCCTTCTATTATACACTCAACTACTAATGACAAGATTGTAGATGTGGATAGTGATAAATCAAGCAAGCGTTTTTTAACAACCAATTTATGCAATTAGCACTTACACGCTGAAAATAATTTTTTTGCTTATATATGTTGCAAGGAGAATTTGTTGAAACAGGCAATGCTGCAGTGAAATCAGGCAATTTCTAAAAGTCATAGCGTCTGCAAAAGTTACAGCAATGTTGGACACTTGGTCTATGATCATAAGCCATAACAAATAGTGATGGTTCTACTTTTCCAGTGGATCATCAAACATGATTATTGCCTTACTGATGGATTCAAAACAAACCATCTCACAATGATGCTGATGCTGATGTTTGATTTAGACGATAAGGAGTGATAAGTTTTGAGGATATTTTCATATCCATACAACATGTTATACTCAATGCCATATGGCTAAATTTCATTCTCCTGAAAACTCCAATTACAAAAAGTTCAATAGTGGACGATGAAAAATGGACTTCAAAATAGCCACTCTCCTAGTCTCCCACTCTCCTTAGATAGTGTGTTGATTTTGAGCATAAAATTTTGAATGAAAGAGTAGCTTATATGACCCAATAGTAGGTTTAATTTTAGAATATTTCGTATTTAATTATTTTTAAGTTAATAAACATGATCATTAATTATAACCAATCAGTCGTATTGCATAGCCCAATAAAAAGCCCCCCTACTATCTTCCTTAGTGGCCAATATCACATTCATTTATTATTTCCTAATTTTTGGAATTGTCCCCTTCCAAGTTCTTTTGAATAAGATTGATTTAGTGTGGTGACTTTCCAATGATTCCAATTGAATTACGTATGTTACAACACTTATAAATTGGAGAAGAAGTCAGGGCTTTGCTGTTCTAATTTATCGTAGTCTTACGATGCTAATGTCATCGGATTATAGTTGGGACAAATGAAAATAATGATAATAACTTCTGCTTTTGTTATTCACAATTTTGGATATGTATTATTGTCATATAGAGATCTAATAGTGGAGTCCATGTCTCAAATAACTTGCTAGCGGGAAGAGATGTTGACAGACCACGACCAATCCAAATTGGAGCTGAAGTGTTGAACTTCTACTTTATGCAGATAAATATCATGTAAATTAAAAATTATTTTAAATGTATTAAAACTTTTAATTTGTGCTCCAATTTTTATAAAAAATATATCAAATTTCATAATTTTATGATCTTTCATATGACACTAATATTATGTATATAGAATTTAATAAATCACGTGGACGATGAACAATGGCTTACATATGATTATGTATTTGCTATGATTACAGTTTTATAACTTAAATTCGTAAAGGTTCTTAGTTTGGATGTTAACATCTAGCTACTATCTGTTTCAACTCATATTAATTTTAAAGTTCTTTGAATACGTTGTTCGAAAGTATTTGAATATAATAAATGACATTACAAGTATTTTTTTTAGTTTGATATCCCATGCAACACACGGGTTAAATACTAGTTTTTTATTAATTCCATTACTAATTTTTTATAAACTTTTCTTAACAAAAGTTTATGAGTTTAATAAAACTAGCTAAATACTATTTAATTTTAAAAAAATAAAAGTAGTAATAAAATTTATGACAACTTACATCTTAGATTAATAGTTTTCAATCATTCAGGTTCTAAATTGATGTTTTTCATTATTCAGGTCATATATCGATGCATTTGATATTTCAGGTCCCATATTGATCATTCGTCTATCTTTCGGGTCCTGGATTGATAAAATTCCTTCTTTTTATAATTTACACATACACTACCTCCCCATTATGAGAATGAGAGGGGGTAGGAATAAAATTTCGAGTTTACCTCATTGTTGACTATGAGTTGATATTGGAGTATTGGACCACCAACGGTCCCTATAAGCCCTTGGGCTGTGAATAGAAATTCATGAATTTTGAGATTAGAAGTGTAAAAGAAATGGCTTAGTAATTCATGCAAAAGATGGAAAACGGGGAGGTTGTAACATGTGAGTAATAAGAAAATTTCAAGTATAATTATGTGTGCTTAGAAATGTACTAAAAGTTCAAAATAATCTACACACTACATGATTATCCAATTTCTAGTCAACTTTGGAAATGGATAAAAACAAATCAAGTATTGTGAAATGTGAATGACCGTGAACTTTTATGCACACATTGCATAGAAAATAAAGTGTAATGTATTCGAGAAACATATATTACTCCCGTCCTCAATAGAACTTCTCGCTTTCTTATTTCGGTCTCTCAAAATAACCCACGTCTATATAGAAAGAAAACATTCAACAATAAATGACATAATTGTTTTTACTTTTTACTCATTTTTTATTTGATTTGACTTAAAATAGAAGTACAAATATAAATTGAAATTGTGAAGTTATTTTCAAAATGGATGAAGTAATGGTTTTCAACTATATTGTAGAAACTCTTTAACGGTGCAAATGAGCTACATGTTTAAATTTCAATGGTGTATGCCACACAAGTTTATTGTACAACTTTGTGGAGTGGCAAAATTATGTTACTCCAACATTTGCATCATATATTTTGATATAGTGATTATGCTCTTGCTTATCCATGTTAGTTAGAGTTTTAGATATGCTCTTTCTATCTTTTTGCTTGTTCTTTCATAGTTTTTATCTTCTATATTATTCAAGACTCATGTAGTTTGTTCTTATACAACTTTAAGAGTAACTTAGTTTTAAGAGAGATCTGTGCAATGAATATACACCATTTATAATGAATACCGAGTATGTTTTAATAAATTAGTATTTACTTACATTACCAAATAATATTGTAAATAGAGGGGATATCCAATGTGTTCCTCAATCGATTTTCAATCATTTCTAATTTTTCATTATTTTCCCTATACTAAAGAGTATACTACCTTACTACGTACTAAAAGTTGATCAAAATCGTGTAAGTCTTGGGACTTATAATTTACCTTCTCATTATATTCATTTTGTTTATCTCATTAAACTCAAAGTGCTTTACATTAGGTCATCCCTAACTCGCCAAGTAAAAACCGACCGCAATTATTAGTTTGAATAAAATAACTCAAACAAAAAGTAGAGTAAACAAGAGAAAAATAAGAAATAATGCACTCAACTCTCAAAATTGATGTAAACGGTGTTATCTATTGTAGTTCTAGCAAAAGAGAAAAATGTGTGAAACTTCCTTAACAACATCATGAAACTTCCTACCTATCCAAGAAGGACAAGAGAAGTTTTCACACATTTATAAGTCACCTTCATCTCAATCATCATTAAATCTTCCTTTAAACTTCAATCCACCTTCCTTCTTGTTTTCTACTACCTGGTTTTGATCTTATAAATAGAGAAGTTTGTATCTATCATCAAGTATTTTAGATATAGATCATCATAACACAATCAAGAAAAGTTGTGTAGTATCAGTGAGAAACACGTGAAGTGTTTTTGAGAGTTTTTAGATAGAGCTTGAAAATAATAGATGCACTTTTCTCTCATATTAGCTTCGTACTTTTATTCCTTAACAATAAGTCATACTACTATAAAAGATTACAATCCATGATCATATCTATTCCTTACCAACTGTATGTTGGTTACATGATCATATCTAAAACTTTGAGCATACTAATTTCGTTGGCTCCCGTCCAATGTATCTCTGTTCTCATAATTGAGAACATATAATCATATACCGTTTCCATTGGTACATCATTATAGTGATGATTGGAGAAAAATTCATAATTTGATTCGCTACATCAAATAGCACGTCCGGACAGAATCTTCTATATAAGGACTTATTTGACGCCTTTTTTGCAACTTCGAGGACCAAACTGACCCTTTACTCATTTTTTATTCCACAAAAAATATATTCTCTGTCCCAATTAAATTTACATAGTCAATTTATAAGCAACCAATCTTAAAGTTAAATATTTCGTATTGATAACTAATTCAACTTATATAGTTACAATTTATATATTTAAAAGCAACATTAAAATTTCTATAATTTGCAAAATTCAAACAAGAATATAATTTTTTGAAGGAAAATAAGAATATAATTAAAAACTGATACCGTAATTAAGTGGTTAAATTAAATTTATTTGATTAAAAAAGATAACTAAAAATTACAAACCTAGATAAGGTTATTTAATCTGACATTTAGATACACAAAAGCACATACTCCGGTATCAATCACTCTGAGAATCAACGTTGACAATAAGATAAAAATAAGCATCTTGTATCATTGCTCTATCATTTTCTTATGCACATGATGAATATGAGTGATCTCAAACAAGTTAATTGTGATAAAATGTTAAAAAAATGTGGGGATATTCTCATTTCCAGTCACGAGTTGTTTGTGATAATTTCTCCAGCAATTAAATAAGAATGCTCCTCTGCTGCTGTTTGTATGGATGCCGACCGGTGACAGGGTAGTGGGCTTTCTTTAATAACAATAATGACAATACGAGTAATAATAATAACGTAAAGAGCAAAGCCACATCCCCCACCACCACCGCCACGGCGCCGCCGCCTATAGTCCCATCCGTCAGCTGCACGTTCCGTGTTTGTTCTTTTACCACTCCCACTCCAGCTCACAGCCCCCACCTTTGAAAAGCAATAGCCTCTCTTGGCTTCCACAGTTCCACATCCTTCATTTCCTGCCTTATTCCAGAAACCCAAAGTTCCAATCTTGGCCCAAATCCCCTCTAGTCTTCCATGTTTTGAGATCGAATCCCCAGAAAGAGCATCCTCTGCTCGAGTATAACCCACTTTCAGGTATTTATTTATCTGTTTGGGCTTTTCTTGTTTGTCAAAATCATCATGCAAGAATACTTTTTTTTAGTTATGGATTTTTACAGTTGAATTGATGAACGGACCTAGTTAAGTTAATAATTCCCTCCATATCAGAGTGAATAGCGTTCGATTTGTTCTTGGTATGCTTTTGAGGAATTCAGTATAATAAGATTAAATTGTTGACAAATCCACTTCATCTGTTCGTCCTTTTCTTCCTTTTTCGTTTTAGTGATTTTGCTTTAAGTCTTTTGAATCTTGGGGTCTCTCATTTCCACTTACTTTATTTCAAACATATCTCCGGAGTTTACCAACTTTTTTTATTGACTGACTACCTCTCTCATTTGTGAATAAATTTTGGATTTCACATTTAGGACCCATAGCAGGGAAACTCCTATTTTCCTGATCTTTTTGCAATCAATATACAGTAGTCTACTGTCTTCTACTTTCGCTTTGCTTGTGTAGGTAAGATCACATGTAAAATCCCTTTTTGATCTAAAGCTGAGGATTGAAATAGCCATATATTCCGATTGTTCTTTCTGACAAGAGTGTATATTGAGTGGTTTTTTGCAGTAAAAGATTTGATCTTTATCTTATTTATTTTGAAGCGCAGAACATGGAACATTGAATAATTGAAACTTGAAAGGGTTAGATTAGATATCTTTCTGTCTTTGCCTTCTGATCTGTTCTTAAGATATACTTCTTTCAGAATTTCCTGTTTTTCTGTCTCCTGGTTCTAATATAAAATTACAAGATTGTGGTGTGTTGCTTGGCATTAAAAACTCTCAACTTGATTTGCATAGTTGAGATTCCCATTAAAGGACAAAAGCTAAAGGCTGCCTAACAGTATACAATTATGGACTCTACTCACATGCAAAAGCATATATATATATATATATTAGTTTCTTTTTCCCTTTTTTTGATTGATTGATTGATTGATCTTCCGTACTCTATTATGCTGCATTTGACAATTTATAGTGCATTTCAATAAGTAGTTGAATTGATGAATGTTTTACTGTTTTGTTAGCTGGCTTTGTTAGCATCAGCTCAGATCTTCTGTGAAGGCTTTGAAAAATTGAGCAAAGATATAGCAGAACCGTGTTTTCTACTTTGACTTTCCCTGAGATCAGAACATTGTTTGGTTTCAAATAGATGAGCGCTTTCTGTTTCTGAGCAAAAATGGGCTGTTCTGTCTCAACCAATAGTAATGGAGAGAAAGATTCTTCTGAATGCTTATGCATGAACGTGTTTGGGAGAAAGAGAACATTCCAGAAAAATATCAGGGAATTGCAGCAGTTGTCTTCCATACCCAATCGAATTTTCACAAATGGAAGGAGCCGTACTTCTTGTATATTCACTCAACAAGGCCGCAAGGGTATAAATCAGGATGCCATGATTGTGTGGGAAGTATGTATTTGTTATTTCTTCTTTTAATCCTTATAATAAGCAACATCCCTCTTGGACACACCATTAGATTGAAGCTTCATTGGTTATTTCTTTATACTTGTAGGATTTCATGGCTGAAGATGTAATTTTTTGCGGTGTCTTTGACGGGCATGGTCCATACGGTCATATGGTTGCTCGCAAAGTGAGGGATCAATTGCCTTTGAAGTTATTGTCATTCTTGCGGGCCATTGAATCTAAACGCAACGGGTCTTCTACTTCTAATTGCTGCAATGGGGACCCAAAGTTGGAGGTTGTTGACCCTGAGAAGGTCGGTCTTGTTGAGGATAAAGCGGATGGCTCTTCTTGGAGAGAGGCTTTCTTGAAATCATACAAGGCTATGGACAAAGATTTGAGGTCTCATCCTAACTTAGATTGCTTTTGCAGTGGTAGTACTGCTGTTACTATTGTAAAACAGGTATGAGGGAAACAACACTTTTATCTTCCATTTTTATGCATTTATAGGCTTAAAATTGATACCTTTAAATATAATGAATCTTTTATTTAGTCCCAATAACAAAAAAAATAACCTGACTTGAATAGTGAGTATTAGGGAGCTATATTAGAGCATCTTCAATGCTATAATGTCCACAGTGCACATGTGGCATGAATGATAGCCACATAATTATTAGCAAATAAATTATTTCTCTCCTTATTTGAATGATTTTATACAATTTTGGTAAGTTTTTCCCTGCAATGTCAACAACAATGTCAACATTAGACGGTCTCCTTGACATTGTGGAGAAAAACTTACCAAAACTGTATAAAATCATTCAAATAGAGAGAGAAATAATTTATTTACTAATATTTATGTGGTCATCTCTCATGCCACGTGTGCACCGTGCACATTGTACCATTGAAGATGCTCTTAGGTTCACAATCATGTGGACAAATACTGAGGGTAGTTTTGTCATAGTTATGTGGACAAATAGTGAAGTTAATTTGGTCCCAAAGATTCAAGTCCTACAGCTTTCATTACATTATACGTCGTATCATTTTTCAGAATCATATGCTGAAAACGTAACTGGTCAGGGATTTATTTCTAATTTTCAAAAACCTTGAGGGTCATTTGATAACTAGACCTAACCTTAAGGGAGGTAGGTGTACTTAACATTTCATCTTATTGAGTTTGTATCTGTTTGTGTTGTTTATAAGGGATCAAATCTTTTCATGGGGAGTATTGGCGATTCTCGGGCAATCTTGGCATCAAGAGACAACAATGATATGATGGTGGCTACTCAATTGACAGTTGATTTGAAGCCTGATTTACCTAGTATTGTTTACTTCTCCTTTTTCTCTCTCTCTTTTTCCTTTTCCTTTTTATACGGAGTATATTAAAATAGATGTCTTTAATTTATTAAAAAAACATTTGAATAATGAGGTTGCATTATCTGTTGTTGTAGAGGAAGCAGAGAGGATAAAACGGTGCAAGGGACGGGTTTTTGCATTACAAGACGAACCAGAAGTGCAGAGAGTTTGGCTGCCATTTGATAATGCCCCAGGGTTGGCTATGGCTAGAGCATTTGGGGATTTCTGTTTGAAGGATTATGGAGTTATCTCTATCCCAGAAGTCTCTCACCGTGTTCTTACTGATAGGGACAAGTTCATTGTTCTTGCATCTGATGGTGTAAGTCCCAATCTTCATACCATTTAACCATTTTTGGTTAAGATATGCCTCAAGTCATTGATTTAAATTAGTAAGTCATACTCAAATTTATACTCCCTCCGTCCCGCTAACAATGAGACAAGAGAGAGTGACACGCAAACCTATAAAAAGTGGTTCATGTGGTTGATATTGAATTGATAAAGTAAGAATGATTTATAGCCACACAAACTTTACTAAATTTGGTATGAGACAATCTTAATGGGACGGACGCAAAAGGTAAAATGGGACAATCTTAGCGGGATGGAGGGAGTAATATATCAGGGTATAGGTCGTATTTGCATGTTGGTTTTACAATATAAAATTATGAATATTGTAATCGGACATTGTTAACTCATCTCAAATTGACCAAATTAAAAATATTTAATTTTTTATCCCACGACCATTAGGTCATTTTTTATTTTGGTCCTCACTTTTATTTCACTTTTGGTCCTATGACTAGGTCTTCTTGTCCTTATGAGTTACGGTCCAGCCAGCCACTTATCCAATCAATTTCCGTAAACTCTTCGGTTAATTTTTGACATATATAAGTGGCAGGAAATCATAGTCATGCACAAATTGTAAAACCGCAATTCCTGTGTACGGTATAATATGATTGAACCTCAAGTTCTAACAAACATAACTATGATAGCTTTTGTATAGTCGAATAAATACATTTTTGTGTTTTTTCAGGTATGGGATGTGCTAAGCAATGAAGAAGTAGTTGAAATAGTGACATCAGCACCTTCAAGGTCATGTGCAGCAAGAAGCATCGTAGGATGTGCAGCACGCGAATGGAAGACGAAATATCCTACATCAAAGATGGATGATTGTGCAGTGGTTTGCTTGTTCCTGGATGGGAAGATGGATCCCGAATCCGACCACGAAGAACAACATGCCGGCTTCGGTTTCTCTTCTGCCGCCACTAACCATTCTGGATATGTTGCCGAATCAGATGATGGACAACAACAGGGCATTGAACCCTCACTGCAAAGGAACTTCACTGTTAGATCAGCAGAAGAGAGCAATAGTGCTTACAAAACAACAGTGGCTGCGTATGACGAAGATGAGGGGGATTGGTCAGGACTGGAAGGTGTCACACGAGTCAACTCGTTGGTTCAACTTCCTAGATTTTCTGGAGAGAGGGAAATGACATCGAGTTGAGTTTCTCTCGCTGTCATCATTGATTCATCGGCATATCCTCCAAAGGTTTTCGTGTAAGAAACTGCTGCGGGCATTCAGCTTTCCCGCTTTCTGTATGTGGTTATTGGTATTGAGTTTGCTGCCATTTTTCTTACAGTTTTTTAACAATTGTACAATCCATTTTAATGAAGATGCTGCCGTACTATTAGTATGTGTATATGCTGTAATCGTGTTTTTGGGTAGACAATAGGACTGCTAGTTCGTGTCAGTGGGTGATTGAATAATGTATCATGAGAATGGAAAATTTAAATCTTTGGCAATAGGTCCAAATAGATTACTCAGAGCTCGTTTGGTATCCTCTATTTTGCCCCATCAATTTTATCATTATTCATTATCATCCAACTTATTACAGATGTGTGTTCTATTTTATACGTTACATTGTGTAATAATAAAGACAAATAAAGTTGAAGTTAATGTTTAGCCGGTTTGATTGAATCAGCTATATTAACTATTTTTTAAGTATTTTTTCTTTATTTATCCATAAACATATTTTAATCTTTTTCACAATTTGATAGATTCAGTAATTTCAATTGCTTTTGTTGGGATTTCATTAGTCATTTCATCCGCTTTCATTGGACTTTCATTAGTAATTTCATCGTTAGATTCGGTTTTTTATCGGTAATTCAATGGTTACAATAGGATCTTAATACTCCGTATATTGTAGTAGGGGTGGACTAGGTCCGGGCCCGATTTTCCGGTTTCCGGACCGTGGTTGAATAGAGGCGGGCTTCGGGCTTGAATTTTGGGACCTGGTCCATGCCAAACGACTAGATTTTATTTTTTTTAGTTAATGGGTGGGTATTGTCTCGAGCTCAACCTGGTGCCGGTACTCTTTGGACCCGAACAGGAACTAGTACCGAATCAACCTGGGTCAGTACCGAGCTTTAATTATTTAGAACTGGGTCTGGCAGGGCCAGGGCCGACTCAGACCGGTTCCACCTAGGGCTGGACTCGGGCCGGTTCGGGCCCGGTTCGGGCCTGGGCCCGGCCGGGCCTCGGGCCAGGAAAGGGAGGCCCGAGCCCGAACCGCCGGTGGCCGGTTCCGGTCCCGGTTCCGGGCCAAACCGGGCCGGGCCGGGCCGGGCCGAACCGGCCCAATAATTTTTTTTTTTGTTCTCCTATTTAATCCCCTACCCCTCCCCCTCAACCCCAAATCATCCCAAACCACCTCAAATGGCCCAAAATACCTAATCCAACCTAAAACTTAAAAAAATTTCAAAAACAAAAAAAAAAATTAAAATCCGGCCCGGGCCCGAACCGGCCGGGCCGGTTCACCAAAACCTGGGCCCGGGCCCGAACCGCCCAGCAGCCGGGCCGGGCCGAACCGAACCGAGGGACCCACCGGGTCCCGGGCCGGGCCGGGCCAAACAGTAACCGGGCCGGGCCGGTTCCGGGCCGGGCCGCCCGGCCCGAGTCCAGCACTAGTTCCACCCTATATTGTAGGGATGACTGAGGCCAATTCAGGTAACTGTGAGTAAGTTACAAAAGCGTTTAATGTTAATTCCATTTCCCCTCATTTTTATTTCAATATTATTTCAACGAGATGTATTTACGAAATTTTGTATAGAAATGTACGGAGTATCAGCTAGCATTCATTACACATTCGGGCATTCATTACACATTCGAACATTCCTACTCAAATTATCTGTCCAGTAAACTCTAAGCTGCAATAAATTACTGCGTATAAGAACATCCGTAATGGTAATATGGATTGCTAGACAATACGTTGCTACGTGAGCAAAATAGACAGTCCAGTTAAATTTTACTCTCCAATGGAAGTATGGAACTGTCTACATTTTAAGTGGTGCTGAGTTGGAATAGATAACCGTCCACAATTTCTACTCTTCCTTCTAATTGTAGAAGGCGTGATAGACATGATGAGTCAGCCACAAAAGAATTTTTTTCAATATAAAATTCGACGGAAATGTGAAAATTCCGGCAAAACTTAACTTATTTAATTGAAATAATAATTATTTAACTCAACTTTGGAGTTTTGCATCTTCCGAAGCCCCTGGGAATGCCACATTTTCTTGGCATCTTCTTCAAAGTGGTAGCAATCAAGCAATTTCTCACAACCAGAGAGCACACCAGTGTAGAAGGAATTAAACTCACGGTCTGACAACCTTTGGAATCTGGTCGCAGCCCGTTGTCCTCCGGCACCGACCCTGTAAATAGGATCGATGTGAGGCCTCGTCGTCGCCACCAAGCTTGGTCCACCGGTACCGAATGCGAGGCCTCGTCTTCCCAAGTCGGGTGGATCTGGCCATCTCCTCTATTGCCATTGGGATCATATGATGATTGCTTCAGTTTCAAGTTCTACCCGGTAAGGCAGCAACGATGAAACAAAATTGGTTAAATTGGATTGAAGTAGCGGTCGTTTGGTTCGCGTGTACCGTCGCCGGCAATTACCTCGGATTTCCTCCTTGTGTTCTAGAGTTCTTGTGAAATACTCCCTCCATATTTTTTTTGTTTGCTATACTTTACTTTTTTTTAGATGTATTCAAAAATTTGCTACACTTTCCCCTTTTGATACGTTTTTCCTTTAATAATAATCAACTACCCTTATTTTTCCTACTTTTTATCTTCTCTTTCATACTTTTCCACCATCTCTCTTACTTTTTCTACACTATTCATTACCTCTACTATTTTACTCTTAAAAAATGTGGTAACATCTATTGTGACAAATAAAAAAATACGGAAGGAGTACAATTTTCCACATCTCCGTTGCTTTGGAGAAGAAAGAAAAACAACGATAAACAAAATGTTTTTATTTAGAGAAGGCCTCAAAGATATTTACTCATAACCACTTCATCGTTGGAGATGTAATTTTAATTTTAAATGGATGTGTATCCATGTCAGCTTCATGGCCGTCTACATTGATGATGTGTCCATTTATTTTGGGGTACAATTCATATCCTCATTAAAGATGCTCTAACTGTATAAGATACATAGATGCGTAATGTTACATCCATATACTTTTATAGTTTTCTTTTAGGGAAAGTTCCCGAAATAGGACTAAATAGTTTGAAAATTTCAAATAGGTATGCCATATTTTTTATTCCCAAAATAGGAAAATTACTGCCAAGTTTGGAAAATACTGTCATGTTTGAAGTTTGGTATTACCAAAACATGACAGTAATTAGTCCTATTTTGGAAATAAAAATATGACAGTCCTATTTTGAAATTTTCAAACTTGTTAGTCTTATTTCGGGTCATATTCTCTTTTCTTTAATATTTGCTCATTTTATCATTACTCTAACGGCCTGTATGGATTGAGTGTTGGGGAATGTTGACCTTAACACTTGTTTGGAGAGATTGAAAAAAAATTTGGATGTTAGTGAAGGTTTGGAAGTGTTAACCATAACCTTCCTAACACCTTTACCTTTCACCTTTTTAACACTCCAATTTGGGGTGTATCGAGGTGTTAGACAATTTTTACCCTTCAATATTTTTCTCCGTCTACGGTTCTACGTTCTACCTCTTCTCTCCTGCCTCACCTGCGCTTCACTGTTTCTCTTTCATGGCTTCTTCTCCTTCTGCGGGGTAGTCTCCACTCATCTTTTTCGATCTCTCAAGTCTTCTACTCTTCTTTATATTTTGGTACTAACGACTCATAGAGTCATATGCTCTGTTTTTTATATTGACTCGGATTTGGGCTAAAATAGTGCAATTGATCTTTTTATTTATTCCTCAGAATATTGGCTCTGGGATTTTGGCTATATATGCATCTCCGATCAAGAGAAGGATATGGGGTTAAGCTTTGTGCCTCACATGCTCTTCTTTGATTTCTCTTTTTTTTTAGGTGTTGGGTTGAAAGAATTTTAGAAAGATATTGTGAAAAAACAAGGATACTTTTGTCCATTAAGTGAAAACACTTCCTTTACTAACACTCCACTTTTTTAACTCTTCCAAACATGGTTAATTTATACTCCATGATGGTCCTGAACTTTCTTCTTGCTGATAATTGATAAACTTTCATCATCTTTGTATGTACTCTGTACTTAACACTTACACTTATCATCTCTTCTGGGCCCCTATCAACACTTACTAACACTTCCATTATTAACATATTTTAACACTTCATTAAAACAGGCTCTAAGTTCTAACTCCCCCACCCCCACTCAGTTATAATAATTTTATACGGAGTAGCTTTTATTCAATACAATTGTTTGTTTACAAATAAAAGATAAAATATGCTAATTTTATATTAAAAAAAAACATTTTGTATTAGAAATATGCCTATCTCATCATTTAGATTTTAGATGTACCATGCACATTGATAAGTTTGTATTTTGAAAATACTAATTATTCCATCCTTGCTAAACTAACTATTCACTATTGTTTTAGCATTAAAATATCCTCTTGTCGTTGAGAATTTTGTGCTGATCTCATTTTTTTTGTTAACCCGTCTTATCAAATGCTTTGGAGTGCAATTGTTGTTATTTTGTTGTTTTGCCGTGATGTATTGATAAAAAATACTCGTTATCAAATACTTTTGTGATTTGAAAAAAAATAAAATGCATTAAATGGTGAAAGTTCGTAGGGATAAAAGTCTTTTTATAATGTACCCTAATATGCATACATTTTTCTTGAACGTTAATTAAATTGAACATGGAATAATTGGAAAAATGGTCAAATAAACTCATCTACTATTGTCAAAAGATCCCGTAAACTAAAAAATCAATCAGATAGATACATCTACTAGTAAATAACAATCATATAGATCACATGACCGGATACCAACCTCCTATAGCAAGTTGGTGGTACGGATTCTAGTTTTTCTTTTCCTCTTTCGGTTTTGTTCTTCTCTGAAGCACAGTAGCACACTCCACGTCCCACACATCTGGTTGTTATTTTACTCTGTATTTTATTTCTCTTTTTTTTCCTTCTTTGTCGCACCACTATTTCCCTAATTTGTTGTCTTTACTTTTTTTTCATCCTAGCCATCCAGCGATTTGTATCTTCTCAACTTTTGCTCTTCCATTTTGGACGTTTAGGTGCCAAAATGGAGATGATTATTGTAGAAACTTTTTGACTGAGTTAGTGTAGATGATTATTTTAACTATCTTTACACATTCCATTTATTTTATTAATAAAGTATATTTTAAAAATAATTTTTCTTAAATCAGCAGAATCAGCCAATGAAGCCACTTCAGTCAGAACTTCAGAAATTTTAGCAAAATCAGCCAAATTAACCAATTTTCGTGCTACCAAACGGGCTCTTTATCACTATTATGTTCCTATTTCCCTATTCTTTCTTTATTTTTATTTTTATTTTAGCATTTTCTTCTACTTTTTCTATTTATTTTATTTTTCTCGTTTCTTCTTCCTTCCTTCTTAGAATACGTTAATTAAATTTCTTTTCAGTCTCAAACCGGATTTACTATTAACCATCTTTCTCTGACGTTTTTAGCGGCGTGACCCTCTTGTGATAACGGAATTCAAACACATGAACCACTTTGATAAAACAGGAAACACATGACCCTATCTGAAAACGGGCTCAACCACAAGAATCTTTTCCGTACATTTCCCTAGAAAAAAAAAATATCAGTCTAAAAATCCGCTTTTACATATAAAAAAAATGTGACACAAAAAGTGTACATATATTTTACCATGTCTGAAATATTTTTCGTGTGTACCAAACATTTGTTGTCTTCAAAATAGGACTTTTCTGATCCATATTTTCTGCCTATGGCCTAACTTTACCTACAAAGATATTGATACAGTTTTTTTTTAAACGTGAGCAAAAAGTATACATTTTTTTTATCTAGTACGAAATATATACATTTTTTTGTGCCACGCTATTATTTTCTATTGATTTTGAATTTTACAACCAACATTTTTGTCTATGTCTAACTTTAGAGAAAATAAAAATAGAAATTGTTTGGAATGACAGGATGAAGAAAACGAAAAAGGATTGTAGCTAGAAGATCGTCCCAGATCTAAGAAAGAAAAAAAATTGAGACACAGTAAATAAAGAAACAAGGAGTGTGGTGATTAAAGAAATAAGGAAAGAGAAAAATAAACTAAATGCTACTCCGTACTAACTTGCTGGAAGAGGTTGATTGCCGGTCACTTTGGTCTATTTGATTGTTTTTGACTACTAAAAGCACCTGTATTTTTTGGTAGAGGGACTTAGATGACTTTTTCACGATAGTACACGGGCTCATTTGACCCTTTTTCCTGGAATAATTTATTGTCTTGGAGATCAAACTCACTCATCACAGTTAAAAAAAAACTCACTCATTACAGTGCTTGTAATCATAATTCTAGTTCATCAACGCACCTAAGCAAGAATATAAGCATCAAGTAAGTAAATAAAAAAGCAAGACAAAAGGAAGAAAATAAAGAAGCTAAGGTTACAACAATAATATTACAACAATTAAGTCAAGGATCTTCTTAGATAACAAGTATGTGTCTTGCTATGGTTTATCTGTACCATCACTTTACTGCAGTTTCTTGGAGCTAAAAGAGCAATTGAAAAAACCAGAGGAACACGTATAGACTGTTAAAACATACTTCTTTGTTGATTATACTTAAAGTTGGACTGGGTAAAATTATTTAAGTTGGACTGGCTGAAATTCCATACCTCATTTTTTTTGTCGACGAGGACTGTTTGGCATAGTAGTAGGTGTGGCCTCTTATGAATCTTCAGAAACCCGAGCCTCGGACTTCTCATTGGAATAACTGCAGTAAATTATAAAGCATGAATCAGACATTGTCATAGTTTCGTTTCACATGAGATTTATCACTGAATATTGTCTGAATAAATCCATCCTGCTGTTTCACATTAACTGAGACGTTTAAAGGATTACGTGGCTAAACACAAAGGTTAAGAAACTCATTAAAAAATCTACCTCAAAAAAGGAAATTCGTCAAATATCCTAAAATGTTAATACAAACGAAAAGTAGTACTATTAGTTGTTAATTTAATATACATGGGTTGGTTTTTCATGTACTATTACTAAAATAGAATTCATGACAGAAATATGATTACATGGTCAGTTAGCATCATGATCACTGTAATGTAGAATTGAAATACCAACATGCCACCATAGTCATGGCCAAAATACCCTACTCAATTCGTATTACAAACATAGATTTGTTCATTATTCTTATATCAGTCAATTATTTGTCTTTGTTTCTTTGATCTACACTGAGGCGTAGATGGGAAAATTAAAAAAATTGGCATTCCATAAACTCTAGAATAAGATGGAATAAAGCAAAATGGTTCACTACACTGTCTGCGCTACTTTGTTATGAATAGTCCATGCAATTTTCGACGGGAGTTTCACTATGGGTCATTCAGGAAACAGTCTTTGTGTGCTTTAATACAGGGGTAAGGCATCGTACATTCGAGCTCCTTTACCCCAGTGTAGGTGGGAGCCTTTGCAGCACTGGGGTAATGATGATGATGAATAAACTCTTGACATTTTTATAAATCAACCGCTAATAAGAAACGAAGTGTAAACTAGAAACAACATTTATTTTGAAATGGAGAGTATTCTACGGCATATCCTTACGTCGAGAGTATAGTGACCCACACAAGTTCAACACAGTCTACCCACAGAAGCCTTTGCTCCAACGGGATCACACCATAAGTGATCAGATGAGCAAATGGCCAAAGCTTCCATCCAGCCTGAAACAATTTATAACCAAAATAATTTGTCTCCTATACCCATTTACTCACATGGAATCTCATGCATTACCCAAAATAATTAATGATGTTTATCAATCACATAATGTATGGGTAAGACTGCGTACATCCAACCCCCCTTACCCCACCCGTAGGTGGGGAGCCTTTGCGGCACTGGGGTGAATGAAAATGAAAAAAAATGATCAATCACATAATGCAAAAAAAATTTGAAAGAAAACAATTGCATAGTATTTTTTACTTTCATACTAAGCCAAACATTTTTCTCACCGTCAGCATGGGCCAATATGTGGATCGGAGCTCGTTAAAAATGTTGCTAGGGGATTCAAAACGCAAGAAGCCCAGAACGACATAGTAGATGCTGTTCCAAACTGAAGACCATATGGTTTGGTCAAACATAACTTTGGCAGGAACAACCCACCAACTATTGAACGGGAAGAGAGCCTGTGAGATAAAGCCAAATCCTTTTTAGCAATTTAAAATTTAAGGATAATAATAAGGGCTGGCATAGGTTCAGGGAGTTGTTTAGAGAATAGTAAAACTTTCTCAAACTTACCGCCAACTCTTATTACACCTTTTCACTTAGGGGTAAATTTAAGAAAATTTTACCATCCCCTGATCTTGTCCCTGCATATATCATTATCCAAATTTGGAAGGTGTGAGAATGGGCTGACTTAACATAACTGAATCACAACCATTACCTCACAAAACTGGTAATAATAGTGAGAGAGAGATCCATGAAGTGAGAATCCAACAAGGCCAGACCTGAACATGCGTGTCCGGTCAAAATCAAGAAGAGGTTTCCCTTCATAACACTTCAAGCCCATAATAAGAGCATAAAATTAGAGGGAAAATAAAAATGGCTGTTCACATGACCATATAATAAGGAAATGAAAAATCGGGTTTGGAAATTACAGATGAAAGAAAGGCATACTTGTGCAATCCAATCTCCGAGAGAATAAACAATGCCACTAATCACCATTTTAGCTAATACAGGGTTTGCTTTTAGAGCCTCTTCATAAGCAATCCAATTATGCTCTGGGGCATACCTCAAGACTTCATAAAGGGTCCATCCCTGAGTCCCAAACAAAAACGAAATTTTCATTTTCTTTAATTCAGAACTGTCTATTCCTTTCATTTCAACACTTCAACTCATCGCAACAAAGGTATGGCATTTGAAATTGGCATTTGAATTGAATCAAGTAGACCTTTCTAATAGAGCAAAAAGAACACAATAAGGTACAGTTTGTTTCCGGGTGAGCTTAGATTCTTTCAAGTTTAATTCTAGTTTCACCACGTTTGTTTACCATTTTATGATAAGAATCTAAATATTTCACCTTGGAAATTCTCAGAAAATCTTGGATGATCCTTTTTTTGACAGCCTCTGGAAGTACGAATAGAATATTTTCCAAGTTAGGTTCTCTAATTGTTTTAATAAGTTCAGCTAGTTCGAAACAAGCTTACAAGCTTTTACTCTATTGATCTATTCAACTAATAATTATACAAACAGAATTTTTATGGATGCATTCAGTTCATCCTATCCAACCTACTAAACCTATGTTCAAGGGATTTACTTAAGTCTATCAAACATTCCAAAGAGAGGTTTGGGGATGATGAAGTGAACCCCTTTCTTAAACTAAACAGAAATTTCAGCTGAATTTACCCAAAAATTAGAATAAACCAAATTTCAAATTCCCAATTTCGAAGGGTAGTAACTCACTTTCCAATAGTCATGATCAATGGTAAGCAGCTTAGTGATGGCGAGAGTACCAGCACCTAGAACAATTGCAGCATTAAGAAACCGATCTCTGTCGGACAAATTCGACACGGTCTCATTTTTTATCTTCTCCGACTTTGACTCTCCGGGAGCTTTCTCGTCATCTCTTTCAATGCTCTCTGCAGAGCCCAGTTCTCTATCTTCAGCCACGGACTTGAGTCGCCGACGGGAAGTGGGTTTCGGTAACAGCAGCGAGGTCAAAGAAGCCGTAGAAGTGCTTTGATCGCATAACTGGGCGGAATTGAAGGGAAGGGTCCGAGGTTTCACGGCTTCAAAGGCGGAGATTTTTGCGGGTGAAGGGAGGAGATGGGCAGTGATGGTGCTGAGCGCCGACATCCTTGGTGGTGGTGGACCGGTAGCGGCGCGTGGACGTAAGTGACTAGCTAAAGTAAAACAGTCTTATAAAATTGGTTGGGTTGATGGGAGAAAAAAAAACAGGAAATAGATCCTGGAGTCAAAGAAATGAAAATATAAAAATGAAAGGTTCCACCGAGACTTGAACTCGGGTTACTGGATTCAGAGTCCAATGTCCTGACCACTAGACCATGGAACCATACTGCTCCTTAAATCGCTTCACAATATAAACATATAAAGTACAAATAAACAGAAACCCCACAAACGTGCGAGTGATTTGTATTTTGTAAATGAATCATTATTTTGGAGTTGATTCATGATTCAAATTCGTGTATTATTGTTTGAATTCAAAAAACACGATTGAGAATACAAATATCAATATATCAATAGTAACTTCTATTCAAACATTTACCAAATATAAATATCTATATTGATTTATTTGATTCAAAATTTATATAAATATACTCGAATAATAGTAGTTATAATAATAAAAGTTGTAGTAGTGATAACAACACTAACAATTACTAATAATACTAGTACTCCCTCCGTCCCGCTATTAACTTCCTACGTTGACCTACACACATATTTAGGAAATAAATTTGACTTTACTGTTTAGACATTGTTTGACACTGTTAAAACGCTGTTTGGTACTGTTTGACACTGTTTTGCACTGTTTTGATGTAGATAACTTTCCATTTAGGGAAATGAGAAGATGATTTTGGGACAGCCCAAAAAGAAAAGCAGGAAGTAAATAGCGGGACGGGGGAATATTAGTAATAATAATGATAAATGTAGATGTTAGATTATTAATTACACAATATACAAAGTCCATCTCATATACACTTTGCACTACTAATATCATCAACTATTAAAAGCACACTTCCGTTTTTAGTTTATTGGTTCTCAGATTTTAGTCACTAATCGTTATTCATAATTGTTTTATAATCCACATGCATGTTTCTTATTTAATTATAAGTAATATTACAATTTAAACATTTTATATACGTAGTACTGTGTATATTATATAATAAAATTATGAAAAAATAAAATGATGATATATCCAAATATAATATTCGAATATAATCAAATATATTCGAAAAGTTAATGAAATGAAACACAATATTCTTTTATGCTCGAATACTAAACAAATGTATTTCAATTCGAGCAGAGTTATCAAATGAGAGAACCCTAAATAAGAGTAAAAAAGTTTTGAAATTCCAAAATAGGAGTATCATGTTTTTATTCCCTAAATAGGAGTAAATTTCTGCCAAGTTTGGAAATTACAAGGCTTTAAACATGGCATTTTTTTCCAAACTTGGCAGATTACTCCTATTCAGGGAATAAAAAACATGATACTCCTATTTTGAAATTTCAAAACGTTTTTACTCCTATTTAGTGTAATTTCTGTTATCAAATTCAAATTGAATAGAGGGATTTTCGACTCGATATATATTTTCAAATTGATTGTTTGATTTGTTATGTGTTCGAACGCACATGTATGATCATCAATAATTCAATCAGATGTAGTAATTGTATTAAAAATTTGACTAAAGGGTTAAATAGGCCCTCGAACTAACTTAAGAAGTGCAATTAACTCCATATATAGAAGATTCTATCCAGCCGTCGCCAATTGGGGTGGTTCCCGATGAAATTTTTTGATGAATTTTTTTGAACATCTTCTTCATTAAGCCCAATTTACTCATGCCAAATTTCAGCTAAAAATTCAATCTGAAAGGCAGTCAAATGAATTTTTTTTGAAGATAACTGTGCAGTTAAACAGCGCAGTACATTTAAGAATATCATTTGAGTGTCTTCCCGGTTGCATGTTTATCTGAAATTTGGTATGAGCAAACTAGACTTAGCAAAGAAGTTGCTCAAAAAATTTCATCAAAAAATTCCACCGGGAACCGCCACAATTGGTGACGGCCGGACAGAGACTCCTATATAAAGGGATAATTGCACTTTTTAAATTAGTTCAAGAGGGTCTATTTGACCCTTTAGCCTAAAAATTTAGACATAGCTGTCACTTAAACATTAAGCCTCTCTTGATGTCTATGATTTATCTAAACCTAAACTCAAATATGTCTTATTAATCTTTCTTAAATTTGCTTGAACTGCCTAAAGTCCGTATAACAATTTTAGGATATCACCAAGGTCCTAGAACATTACGGCTATGTTTGACGAGCCATATAAGCTCAAAAAGGGCGGGAAAATTTAAAATCCAGTCAATTTCAATAAAATTAGTCTTGTTTGTTTGAAGGACTGGATCGGGCTTGAACTGAAATAAATGGGCTGAAGTGAAATGTTTAGAAGGGGAACGTTTGTATTCAGCATTTCAGCCGCTCCTTTCTAGACCCTTTATTCCGATATATCCTTCTTCCATCGGAAAACCTCTGTGCTCTTGAAGGTGCAAGACTGCATCACTGCCTCACTGGGATAGCAACAGCGACCCTTGGAGGAAAATTTTGGTTGCTTCAGGGGTTACTTTGTTTAATTGTTTGTGGTATTTTTTTTAATCTAAATTACACTACATATAAATTAGTCTTCCTAATTATATAGGAAAAATTGAAAATAATAATCCCAACTATTGCCGGTCCGCTGAAAATAATCTCAACTATTGATTATTTTTGTATAATCTCAACTATATAGACTATCCACCAATAATGGTCCATAACCAAATATTACCTCTATAAAAAGTGAATTTTAAATAGAATTTAAGCGTCAAAATTAAAAGTTGAGATTATTTATAGGGATAACTTGTTATATCTCATATCATCAACTTTAGAAACTACAAGAATTTATTCATAGGACCAATATTGGCGGAAAGTCCCTAAAGTTGGGATTATTCTGGAATAATCAATAGTTGAGATTATTATGAGCGGACCGCCAATAGTTGGGATTATTACTCTCAATTTTTCCAATTATATAATCCAATACATATACAAATATACTCCGCATGTACTAATTTTTTTTACCGTACATGTAAATAAAAGGCTTTTTTTAAAGATTTTTAAAAATCTGAAAATATAAAAATCATTATAATAAGTATTTTAATCCAATAATAAATAATATGTCCGTTAATGTAATTTCATATTATCCCAGCACTTCTTCAACTCTTTTTGCCAAACAGGTCCACTCTATTTAGCTATCAATTCAGATTCAACACTTCAAATTTCAGTTTCACACAATAGTCTCTGATTCAGACAATAGCCTCTAATTCAGACATTAGTCTCTAGTTCCAACTCGTTGTGCCAAACATAGCCTAAGCAACATGTGTGTCTAATATGTTTTTATTTAGAATATGTATACTTTTATACATAAATAAATCCATACAATGGATATATGACACAATGTCATACGTATTTAAAAAATCAATATCAACTAATAATTGAGTAGGTTGCGAGATTCCAGAGTGAAGTTATTAATTCGGGATCTCAAAGATGAAATGTATTAGCACATGGCCTGAATGATTCAAAACTATCAATCTAGGACCTAAAATTCCACGGATTTTGATTTATTTAATTTGTTAATAATTTCATTGCTATTTTTTATGAATCAGTCTTCGCAAAAGTTTATCAGTTTAATAAATGAAATAGTATTCAATTTTAAAAAGAAGATAAAATTCATGACATGTTATGTCATGGCCTCATAGGTTGATAGTTTTTAATCATTTGGGACCCTATGGACACATTTCATCTTTCAGGTCCCAAATTGATAGCTCATATGTCTTTTTCAGGTTCTGGATTGATAAAATTCTTATATAGTTCGACTTGACTTGATTTGATTCGAATTCAAATACCGGTCAAGCTTGAGTCGAGGCGAACTGGTTTTGAGTTGAAAGTTAGAACCGAATGAATATTGTCGGTTTGCTATCCTTAGGATGTTTTTAATTGGATTGAAATTTTCTGGTTTGATTTGATCTGACCTGTTTAAGTCTGATCTGATAGATATCTAGTATTCCTATGTGTATTTTACAACTGTCAAGGTCTGATTTGGTCTAATCTGTTTAAATTTGGACTGGTCTGGTCTGATCTGTTTAAGTCTGAATTGATTTAGTCTGATATGTGTAAGTCTAACATCATTTATTTAGGTCTTCTTTGGGATTGGAATAAGTCTAAGTAAAAATGCTTATTGTCACATATGGAACATGTGCAAAAAAAATTTAAAAAAGATGTTTTTCAGCTTTTGGCTTAAATAATGTGAAATGAGTATTTTCAAGTGACATTTTCTGCTTAAATGAAGCACTTAAAAGTTTTTTTTTTGCTCGATGAAGCACTTAAAAGTTAAACGCTAGAATCAGGTGGAAAAATGTTTTAAACTGTTTTTCACTTATTCTATTAGAGAAAAAAAATTATTTCATCAAATATTACTAACTTTAACTTTTTCAGAAGTATTTTTTTATCAAACATTACCAACTTTTATTATTAATCAATTTTTCCAAAATCACTTTAAAAAATGTATTAATTAGATATTATGACTAAAATAAAGATTGTTTACAAAAATATGACTAATGAGTAGAGTAGTAATCAAATCATAGTAACTTATATTCAAATTTTAAACTCAAGTTATTATGACGATAGATTATACTAATTATTAATCATATTTGTGTAAATAAGTTTTATTTTGATAATATTTTTGAAAAATATCAAAATCACTTTTGAAAAGTAGAAACATGTAGCATTAACGAATCCAACAAGGCACACAAGGGTTGGAAACTCAATGGATTGAGTTTCAGCCCTGATTACTCTGGGACCCGGCCCCGTCCCTCAGATCCCCTGGAGTAAAATAAAAATCTTTAAAAAAAATGAATAGATTCCATGAATATGAAGTACTTGTCTTATTACATGAATAGCCCGAGTAAACGGACAGAAAAAAGATAAAAAGTTACTACGTACTTCGTACTCCGTATTATTCTTCATATTCAGCAAAGCGACTTTGAGCTGTTTCCTGTGATGCATGTCCGAGTCACCCGGTCTCAGACGCTTCCTTCCCTCCAACTTTTAGCACATACTTTTGACTTTTGAAGTTTTTCATCACACCATTCTCCTATTGCTTACAATATGTTCTTCATCCATCTGTGCTCTGTTTTCTTTATATGTTTTGACCCTGCTTCACTTGTGTGGGTGTGTAAAACCAATCAGACCATTCCACCTAAAATTCCATTCTTCCATTATGCACCCAATTCGAATTTACAGTGCTATGAAGAAAATTTTCTCAGAGAAGCTTTAATCAGTTGATTGAGGGGGAAAGGTGACATTTTGGATCAATGGGTGCTTATGGTTTTGCTGTTTTCTGCTTGAACTTAAAGTTGCTTGTGGGGATTTTCTTCATCTTGTCTGTTCATTCTGAAGATGGGACCAACCCGCAAGATGGTAGGGTTTATTAGATGCTTACTTTATAGTTATCCCCTCCTTTTTCACAATTACTTTGATTGCCTTAAATTGAGTTATTTAGTAAAATTTTGAACTAACTTGTACTCCCAAGACTTTGTGTAGAGAGTATTAATTTTTATTTTTATATTTGTTACTTAGGATCAATATAAGTTTCATTCACTGACACTGTCTAGGAAATATGTTTGGATAAGCTAGGGAAATGAAAGAAATTGGTAATGAAGGTGCTTTCTTAAGTTTGCATTTACCTCAAAGAATGCAAAGGGAAGTGAGATATGATTAAAAAATGGTACACGGTTTTTGGTTTTTTACTTTTATATAATAGAAATAAAGAAATAAATAAAAAGTGTATACCATCAAATATAAAAAATTAATTTGTTGATTTGGAGTTAGTATTCTTTTTTCCTTAACGTTTTTTAAGAAGTAGTTTAGCAACAGGTTGATGTACTCTTGAATATTGTTGTATTATAGACTACTCATGATAAAAAGAAAATTATTGGTTTGGTCCCTCGTTTGTTCCCCTTTCTGCAATGTAGTCTCTAGCTGTAAATTTTGAGCATTCGAAATAGTCAAGGGACCTATAAGTGATTTCCGTTCTACTATAGTTTACGTGAAGAGATTTTAGTTTGTTAACCTTCCTTAATTTCTCAGAAGTTTTAAATTCAAATATACCCCAAAAAAATACTTCATATAAGCGTTAGACTATGAGTGAGTCACAACCTTAAAACCTAGACATGGTGCTCTAACTGGTACAACTCACAGCTAGGAGTGACTTTTACTTTTTACAATGGTGCAGTTGCTGCAATTACTAGTTTACATGCTGCTTTAGGATATCCTAATCTACCAGGATGGATCCAAAATGGCAGTCCATGCAGTGGAGGTTGGCAAGGTGTTTCCTGTGATCTCTCAAACATAGTTTCAATGTGTGAGCCCTTCATATGCTTCTGAAATCCTTGGTAGCAGATCAAATGGAAATGTTAATTATTCTTACCATTTCTTTGTGTGCAGAATAATCAATGGAGCAAATTTGGGTGGTGAATTGGGCACTGATTTAGGATCATTTTCCTCTATCAAAATAATGTAAGCCATAAATCAATTTCTTAATGATATTGTTTCTTTGTATATTGTGTCCATATATAACAAGTGTGCACTGCTTATGGTGCAGAGATCTAAGTAACAACCATATTGGAGGCGCAATTCCATCCAAGCTACCCCTCACATTGGAAAAGCTGTATGTTTTATACTTTTATATGTGATTATTCCTTAAATAGTAATGATTAAATTCCCATTATTTTTTCATTTTAAAACATAATTGTTACCAATGAATATGTAGCTGCCTGATTAATTATTGGTCACGGTGTTGATAACTGATCATTGCCCGTTGATGGTAGCATAAGTGACATTCTGGTTATAAAATTAAACATTAACATTTTTGTCGAATGTGCTGTTACTAAGTAATATATAAGGAGTTTTTCATTTTATTTGTATTTTTATAAATACATATACTATTAATATATATTTGGTGTATATGAAAAAAAATCCTCATACGTTGGAGGACTAATAGGTTTTACGTTTTTGCAGGTTTCTTTCAGATAACAATTTTACCGGAAACATTCCTGATTCCTTATCTTCACTGCCTAACCTCTTAGCTATGTATGTTTTTCTTCAATTTGTTTTACATGAAAGTATTGTTTATTTACTTGATTGCTTCCCGTAATCATTACTGACACTAACAAATGTAAAGCTTGTATTATTGTATGCAGTAATGCTTGTTTTTGGTGCATTAGTTTAGGTCTCTAAATAACAACCATTTAAGCGGAAAAATTCCTGATTCCTTTGAAGGCCTTGTCCATTTGGTCAACCTGTAAGATAATGCCATTGAGAAATTTCTTATGTGTTGCAACAGTTGACTTTTATTTTATTTTAGCATTGCTAATCTGGTTTTGTCAATTTTATTCATGCAGAGATCTGTTCAACAATAATTTGAGTGGGAGATTACCACCATCACTTCGGAACCTGTCATTGGTGACTCTGTGAGTCTTCTATATCCTGTGAAGAGTCTCACATGAAAATAAATACTACATATCTTATTAACATTTACTTTTTTAGAACAGCTGATCAATTAGACTCAATCTTTTAGTGTTAAGGTTTTTATCCACATAGTTATCAGAGTTTGGCCTGTTTGTGGTTGTATTTGTTTGTTTGACTGCCCATGATTTGGGATAGAACCTATAGACTCAATATTTAGCATTATAGCTCAGATGAGTGACCTCTAACCAATTATGATTCTGATAATTATAATTATGAATTCTATAATTCTATAAATACTTCAGTTTGATGTTTCTCTTAGTTTCGGCCTGTAAAGCTGACGGTTTGATCACCAGTCATTTGCAGAATAATCAGCTTTCTGGAACCCTGGATGTTTTACAAGATCTTCCACTTACAGAATTGTACTTCGCCGAACTATATCTCTCTTAATAGGTCATACTTATTGCATGTTAAAAGTGAATTAGTTTTCTTCTAACACTTGTCCCCCCCCCCCCCCCTTTCAGAAATATAGAAAATAACCAGTTTTCTGGTCCCATACCTCAGAAGCTCTTGGCCATTCCAAATTTCATGTAAGTTCCGAAATAAACACACTTGAATTAGAGTTCTGCTCCAAAAACAACTTGTCCCCCGTCCAAAAAAAAGTGAAAAAGAATGAGATTTCTTTTTAGTATAGTCATGACTTATAACTCATAACTCTTATAACTCTTATACCCAGAAAACATTAAAAGTGATAAATGTATTTAACAAAAATATAAAACATAAAGTTTTAAGTATTAGTCATGACTTATAACTCTTATAACTTAGTATGATGAAATATGAAAGTTTTTGCGCGATGAATGTAGGTTTGACTCTAGTTTTAAGAAAATAAAAGATGGTGATAGTTTTACAATTCTAACTTTCAAAAAGTAAGAAAAGGTAAGACCAGGTTTATTAAAAAGTAGAGTGAAATGATAAAGGAATAAAGTGGGAAAGAAAAAAGTCACTAGAGTTTAATTTATTAAAGTTTTCGATTTTTGGAACAATCCGAAGAGGAACGTGTCTCTTAGAAAATGGGAGGCAGGGTGAAGAGTTTCCTAACAAATAAAGTAGTGCAATGAAATCTGAAAACTTAAATTTAGTACTAGTATATAGCTTGCTTGAGAAAATGTTCAATGAGACTTCTCAATCACCTACATTCTGAGGGTTGTTTAATTGGGGGATTTTCGAGGAACGGGTAGGGGAGAATTGATTTTTGGTTAATTAATTTATCTTCACATATGAGTCTCAAACTAATAAATGTTTAATCAATCAATCAATCTATATCTATATAAATTTTCATCTTCATTTATTCTTCAATAATATGATAATAATATTAAATTAGTAAAGTAAAACTACTCCTCCTCTCCCTCTCCTCCAATATCCCTCAAACCAAACAATGGCTAAATGTGTGTAAAAAACAGGAAAGATGGGAACCCCCTAAACGGTAGTATTGCTCCTTCGCCTCCACCAACACCCTCCATACCACCTTCTGCATCTCCACCAACGCCCTCCATACCACCTTCTGCATCTCCACCAACGCCCTCCATACCACCTTCTGCATCTCCACCAACGCCCTCCATACCAGCTTTTGCATCTCCACCAACGCCCTCCAAACCACCTTCTGCAGCACCACACTTTATTGTGGCTCCCATGTCTGTGCCAGCCCAACCAAACACTGCAAGCGGGCCGGGAGTACAGACTTACGGACAATCACCAGCTGAAGGTCCAATGTCAAATAAAAACAAGAGCTCAGGATCCACTAAAAGGATAGTTTGGATTTCAATTGTGTCTATAATATCATGTATAGTATTGGTTTTGGCAGCCTTGCTTTGTTTGCCGAAGCGCCTTTGGGAAAGGAAAGGCACACACGATGTAGTGAAAAAAGGTAATGCAAATTTTAGAACATATCATTTGATGTATTAAGACTAAGGTTTCATCCTAAATAACAAGCTTATAGGTGAAGAATTGTCTTATATGATGGTTTATATTTTCAGATTATATCAATCATGCATCTATATTTCTTATAAATTTGTTGTTTTGAACAGCTCTTGAAGCGGTAGAATCAAACGTAAAGGGCAAGTTAAGCAAGTTGGCTTCCCCTGTGAAGCCATATGCTCAGGTGCTGGATGTACTTAAGCCAATTCCAAGTGGAAGGCATGAGACAATCATGAGCATATATGATAAAGATGAGATACCACCACCACCTCCTCCTCCCATACCACAACCACCAAAGGAGGTTACAGGTGCACAACAAACCATAGTAAAGCATTCAATGACACAACTGCCTCCGTCGTACTCAGTTGCAGATCTTCAGCAATATACCAATAGTTTTTCTGAAGATAATGTTATTGGAGAGGGAACACTGGGAAAAGTGTTTAAGGCAGAGCTTCCTGATGGCAGAGTATGATTACTAACTAAAATAAATAATGCTAAATTGTTATGGCAAAACTGACACTAATAATCCTACTTTTAAGCATTTTACAAAATAATCCATTAAAGAAAAGTTCACAACAATAATTCTAACTCGTAACCATTCAGAATACCGCAAGCTAATAACGTTAGCTTTTTTTTCTTTGCATTTTCAAAGTGAAACACAATTATTATTTATTAATGATACTATACTTGATCGTAGACTTATTTCCACTATTAGTTTAATATTATATTTTTTTCATGATATATTTTATAATTGTTTGATAAATACTCATCAAATTCATTTTTACTCTTTTATTTCTTATCAATTTATTTATCATATTTAAACTTGTTATCTTTGTTATAATGGAGCAATTAAATTAGTTTTAATAATACTAAATTAAATGTTAATAAGAAATATATGACAATTACTTTTCTCTTCAGTGATATTTGTAATTGGATATCTCTAATACATTGGAATGGATAAAATAGTGATTTATTTGTAAAAATTTAAGTTTATGTAAGACATTTTCTAACCCTTTACATGTTATAAAACAAGTTCAAAATTTGGACATTAATAATCCCAAGTTTGGAAAACTGATCGTAAATAATCTAAACGTGTTTATAGTTTCACAAAAATGAACTAACATAACGGAAAGTTAACACCGTTAAGTGGCGGTTCACTTTTTCCGAAGTAGTTGACGAGTATGGATTTTCGTCGTTAACATTTCCTATTTTTATAAATAAAATAGGTAAAAGTATGGATTATTAATATCAAATTATCAACTTTAAGGGGTCTTGCTGTCTAAGATTCATGATATTCAATGCGTTATTGTATAAAATAATTATTTAATGATTTAGGCAGCATTCCTTTTATCTTCCTTCATCATCTATTTGCAAATTATTTTAATTAGTGCATGTTTGGTCTTGTTTTATAGGCTTTATTGATCATAGATTGATTAGATTCATAGCCTAAAATAGTAAAATGGTTGTGCCTGCAATTTAATTGAGACGAAATTTAATTTTGCATCTTTCATCTTTCATCATTGACTCCTTATCAGTTCAGATTGTTCTAGGCCTACTTGTAGGATTCTTTCTGGAGGGATTTTCTACAAAAGACGCAAATGAAGTTTCTTATATTTCCCTAGAACATAAATTATGCTACTCGATTTATTCTTATTAATGGTGTTTATTCCTTTTAAATTAACTTCTACATATATTAGTTAGTCGAAGGCAAGTCAAAGTAAGAAATTGCAAAGAAAAACATGATTTGACTAAGGAGATACTCATCTATCCCATATTAACATCATTATCAAACATTACCCCAGTAGTGCAAAGGCTCCCACCTTCGGTGGGGTAAGGGAAGGTCGGATGTACACAGCCTTACTCCTGTATTAAAGCAAAGAGACTCTTTCTGGATGACCCATGGTGAAAATTGTGTCAAAAATTACATGAACTAACTGTGCTGCTTATAACAAAGAAGCGCAAATAATTTAGTGATCTATTTCACCATATTTCCAAGCCAAAAATAGTGAATCTTTTGGCTCCATTGCAAATGGAAAAAGAATGAATACTATGTATCTGATATTTGTTTAGAAGAGAGAGAGAGAGTATTTAGTTTCTAATATAACACTAAGGGATATGGATACATGAGTAAAAAATTAACCTCTCTCATTCACTCACCTCCAAAAATCCCCAACTCAAAGTCTTAAACAAGTGGTTAGTTTGTTTGGCACTCATAGTTTGGGTAGGCAGGTAGGCCCATTTTGAGTCAGTTTGACCCGGTGTGGAGTAGGGGTGTGCTAGATATTTGTCCCACATTAGCTATATACGGAGTATAAAATATTAAACTAATACGGAGTATATAAGATAATGGGCTAATCTCCCATCGGATTAAACTTATTAAGCTTTTTGAATGGAACTTCAATTCTTAATACTAAGTTAGTAGGAGAACATCATAAATACATTTTCACCTCATCTCCGCTCTCAATAAATAGCCAAGCCCAGGTCTTAGTCTTTGTGACATATCACAAATATTTCATAATGCATGATTGGCATCTGATGACACTCACTCACTGTTTTGATGGTTTTTTAGCTTCTTGCTGTGAAGAAACTTAATAAGAGAGTCCGTGATGGGCAAAATGATGAAGAATTTCTGGCTCTAGTAAGCGACATTGATAGAATACGCCATGATAATGTTGTTCAGCTCGATGGATACTGTGCAGAGCATGGCGAAAGACTGCTGGTCTATGAGTATTGCAGGGAAGGTACATTGCACAATGCACTCCACACACCTGATAAAAAGCTTTCATGGAATATGCGCATCAATTTGGCCCTTGGAGCCGCTAAGGCCTTGGAGTAAGTAGTGATATATTATTCTATTATGTAATGTTAGTTAAAACTTACAAAATATTTAGAGCTAGTTTGGTAACATTAAAATTTGCTGAAATTCGTGAAGCTGTAATTGAAATGCCTGAACCCGCTAAACTGTGAAATAATTATATTTAAAACCTATTTTATTAATAAAATAAATAAGAAATTATATGAAAAAGCTAAAAATATTCTTTTCATCAAATTTAGATAGAAAACTAGCTTCATTCTTACTTATTATTGCACAATTTAGTGAACCAACACGCCAAATAAAATTTTTAGTGTTTGGCTCATACCTTATAGAACATGCACTTAAACAGGTTGGCTATCATATGCACTCGTGCATTGAAATAAGAACAATTTAATACACTTATTAACTCCAATAGATAAACAAATTAGTCATACCCCAAAAAGTCATACTGTGTGGGCCAAAGATTAAAATTTCAGCATATGTTTTTATTGTTTATCCATATTTTTCATATATATGTGCTAGAAAAAAACGGGGGGGGGGGGGGGGGGGGGCTGAGGGCCCCTCCCTGTGGCCCTGTGTATAAGGATATTCACTTTTAATTTTTAAATTAATAGAGAAAGTAAAAGCATTCTAAAATTTCGAACATTTAAAAACAATTTCAAAAGTTTCATTAAAAAAAATACCCAAATTTGAAAAGCACGAAATTATATTTTTGAAAAATGAGTAAAGAAAGAAGAGTGAGAGTGTGAGACTAATCAGGAGATGGAACATTTAGTTAGTTAAACTAATAAAAAAAACAAGGAATTTGACCATTAATTAAGTTAGTTAAATCCTTTAATAGTTTAATTTCATTCCTAAAAAAGAATACATCATGTCTAAATAGAGGTCAGTAACAAATATGTGGAATGACAAAAAAACCACTTCGAATTCTAATTTAATCTCAATGTTAAATGTATAATTATTCGTCTTAATTTAATTAAAATAGTACAACCTTGATTACTGAAGGTACCTACATGAGACATGTGACCCACCAGTTGTTCATAGAAACTTCAAGTCTTCAAATATTCTCCTTGATCATAATGATGATGGTGATCTTGTTGTTCACATCTCTGATTGTGGGTTGGCTCCATTGATGTCATCAGGGGATGTCAGTCAGGTAATTAAAATATGGATTGAGAACGGTATAATAATCATTTCTCCCCTTTTTCGGAGGTGCTTAAGAACTTATTCATATCTAAATATTATTATGGGTTTCTTGGATCAAGCAGTTATCAGGACAACTTCTTACAACATATGGGTATAGTGCCCCTGAATTCGAGTCGGGGATTTATACCTTAGAGAGTGATGTGTACAGTTTTGGAGTTGTAATGCTAGAGCTTTTAACCGGCAGATTGTCATATGACAGGTAAAACCCATAACATTGCTTCTTTATTTTGAGTGTGAAACAAATAGTGCTTTAATTATGGGGTGCTTAGAATTAATTCTGCTTTTACTTTTGTAAAAACAAAAGTAGAATCAGAATCAGTTTTTCAGAAACTGGTTTTCCTGACTTCTCAAAAGTTACTTCTAGGGTTAATTTGGAGCACTCAGAAGTATTTATGCACTTCCACTCAAACACTCCAATATATGCTTCTCTCACCTGAAGGAGCAGAAATAGTTTTAAAAAGCAGATCCAAACATCCCTTAAACACATACAGTATTTTGTTATGTAACCACTAGCATTACCAACTGTTTCATTGGTGTCTTTATTAGGAGTCTGAGTGGTGGAGAGCAGTCCTTGGTGAGATGGGCATCCCCTCAGCTTTATGATATTAATGCCTTGAAAATGATGGTTGATCCTTCTCTTAAGGGAGACTACAATGAGAAATCACTCTCAAACTTTGCGGACATCATCTCTAGCTGCGTCCAGAAGGGACCTGGGTTCAGGCCTCAAATGTCTCACGTTGTACTAGACATCATCAAAATGATGGACCAAGACTTAATTCTAAGAGCCGAAAGATTAAAGGCCAGGACATTGGATGACTTGGATTGTCATAACATGTCAACCATGGCTTGACAAAATCAATGTTTCTATATCCTACCAAACAAACAAGACATGGTAAATGAGTAACCAAGTTACCAAACACCAAGCAAATATTAAGGCGGTGTCTTGAGGTACATATATACATATACTCGACGGCTATAGTTTTTGAACATAATTTGACAGATTTGAACCCGAGACCTTTGGTATTGACATTCGTTTCCTGTTAAAAATTAAGATGATAATTGTGCGCTACACGCTTATGTTCTAGGTTTGTGAATTGTGATGAGGTGAGTTTGAACCTTTTTTGGTTTGTTTTTTTATGCCTTGGGAAGAAAGCATATAGTAAAATAACTTTAATAAGAATAAAAGTTACAGACCAAAACCAAAAGCCAAAGGTATCCAATGACCCAGTCTTAGAACCCACTCCAACATAGGACTGAATGGATTACTGACCATCAATCCTGTAAGAAGGCAATGCAAGTAGAGCTAATAATGTTGGTGAAGTGCAATTCGAAAGAGAAATTATTACAAATAGGAGAGTTGTTATACCGTGCGATCATCCCACGGTGAGCATACTACTCCCTACCTATAAAATGGTGTCATTTAGATTTAAACTTTAATTAAAAAAAATCACGTGAACAACACCCTTACATTTGTCTCAATTTTTTCGTGATGTAAATCCTTTGTATTGAAATGTAACTCGGGTCATTGTGAAATGTAAATCCAATGTATTCAAATTAGTGATGGACCCGGGCCGGGCTGGTTCCGATTCGGGCCTGAGCCTGGCCGGACCTTTGTTTGGAAATAAGGGAACCGGAACTGGCTCGAGTGGTTGGCGGTTCCGGGTTGGGCCGGGCCACCCGGCGGTTTACCGGGCCAGGCCGGGCCGGTTCCGGGCTTTTTAATTTTTTTTGTTGATTCTTAAATTGATGTACACAATGACATAAAAAGATTCAAGTATATTTATTTCAAATAAGAAGTACAATTGAGAATTAGGATGAATTTAATAAATGTAATAAATTTTGTAATAAGTAATCAATTAGAATCTCCGCCTTTGGTTGTTTCCTCCATAAAGTGGCGGGTGGGAGCGATGCTCATTTCTTGAGTTCTTCGTTGGACCTTCAACCAATCGTGGAAGCAAACTAGCGTCTCAAGAGAGCTCGGGCTCAATCTCGTTCTATAATCGATTAGGACTTTGCCGGCCGCACTAAATTCTTGTTCCACGGAAACTGTTGATATCGGCATTGCTAGCACTTGCTTAGCCATCTTTGATAAAACCGGGAATGTTCTTTCATTTTCCTTCCATCACTTAAGAACGTCAAAGTCATCCCCAACTTCATAATCAACATTCAATGTTAGATACAAAGAAAGCTCGTTAACTGAGCTTTGTTCATTAGCGGGAGTTGCTTTACTTTTTTTCAAAAGAGAACCAAATGCAGATTTTAAAAGTGATTTTCCTTCAGATGAAGAAGATGTTCGCGGCAGGGGAGGGGGTGCATTACCATATTGTGCATAAAATTCATTATACAATTGATGAAATAAATTACTAACCTCGTTGAATTCTTGTTTAGGGTCTATGGGATTATCATCGAACTCTTGAGTTGGGAAAAAAGAAGCATAATAGTAATCTATACAAGTTCCCAAGTAAGCAAGTTTATAATGAGGATAAAAAATAAATGCAATACCATATATATGCGGAATATGTGAATAATATTTTAAAAACTTTTGTTTCATAAAATCACAAAAATAACTAACATAAGCGGCATCGGCAAATTCACAAAAAAGCGCCGGCGAGATTGACAACTTCAACAAAAAAATCGTTTGCGGTAGGTTTATAAACATGACTAAAAGTTTGAGTTGCATTATTAAAATATGCCAAACCATTAACAATTTTTTCACAAGTGTTGATGTCAGCCGGGTTTCTAATGTAGTTACAAGATTGTCTTAAAAAAGCAGGAAAATGATCTTTATATCTACTAAGTACTTTAATTACGTTATAAGTACTATTCCAACAAATAGACAAATCTTTAAGAAAAGCACAATAATTGACACGTCTATCCTTCAAATATTGCCGTCATTGCATTTTTAGTGGAGTATTAGCCCAAATCAATTTAATACCCCCCCTTTACTACCTCCAAAGCATTCCCTAATGCCGCTAACCCATCTTGTACACACAAATTTAGAATATGACATGCACAACGTTGATGAAAAAACTTACCCATCAATGTAGAAGTATCACACAATTCACGCAATATAGGTATAACAGCAGTATTATTACTAGCATCATCAAAACCTACAACAAACACCTTATCAATCAAATTATGCTCAATTAAAATACGCTCAATGAGAAGATAAATATTATCAGCAGTGTGACGATCATTGAATTCACGAAAAGCAAGAACATGTTTATGCATATTCCAATCATCATCAATATAATGTGCAGTAAGATCCAAATAATATAAATGATATGATAAGTATCCTCCCATGTATCGCTACAAATACTAACACGTCCATCAAAGTTTGCGAAAAATGTTTGTAATTTTTCTTTTTCCAAGTTATATTGCCTTATAACTTCTTTTTTAATCGTTTTGCGACTATAATTTCTAAATTGAGGATTTAAAGTACCTTGAACATAATCTCTTAAAGCAAGACTTTGGGAAAAAAAATATATATAAGGTAAATTTTCTTCAACAATTAAATGAGACATATCAGTCAAATGCTTTTTATCATCATAAGAGAAATTACCAAAGGGTTGAGAATTTGCAAACCTCGATATTTGTGTTTGTTTCCCCCTGCCTTTGTCTATTTTCGCGTACTCCACTAAGTGCGCGGACTTAAGATGCCTTTTCAGACTCCCGTATCCACCAGAAGTTCCCAAGTTATACTCTTTGTTGCAATGATTGCAATGATTGATGTCTTTTGCACTATTTTATTCACGATTGATGTCTTTTGGATGTTCCTAAATAAAGTCATATTTCTTTATTTGCTAAACAAAATAGTGCAAAATAATGTCATTTGCTTAATATGCATGAGTGCATGTCAAAGTTGGAACTTTAAATAGGGACGGAGGAAGTATTAATATACACTTATAAAACTTATAATAAACTAACATTTCAATAATATATACACAAATGAAGCATTCAAAATTATTTTGGTATTATAAAATAATATCATCTTTTAATATTTAACCTCAAAGTTAACTATTCAAAGTTAACAAAGTATTACACAAATTAAAAGACAAACTGTGAATTTAATTGTGGAACAGAGGGAGTATAAAATTTGATTAAGTTATAGCTCATAATCATGTACTCCCTTTGTCCCTTAAAATTCTTCTCACTTACCATTCTAAGATGTCTCAAAAAATTCTTCTCATTTTTTGAAAAGTTTGTGTGGTTAATATTAATTTACTTTTTTCTTATTCAATCACAACCATACATTTTCACTTTATTCCCACTTTCTTAAGCTCCAATCATGTCAAATAAGAAAGAATCTTATGGGATGAAAGTAGAACTTTGTATTAATATTTAATGTAGTAGTATTAAAATACTTTTGAAATCTCTATAATAATGAAAAACACAATTGAATATAAATAAATATTGATAAGAAATAAAAGATAAAAGAGAATTTGATGAGCATGTTCAAATATTTCTACTATATTTTATGAAAAATATTGAATATTAAATTTATTTATAGCATAAATTATTTTAAGTTCCAATATAAATTCTTTCTAAAAAAAATTACGTAGGATCATATATGTAATTCTTTCTATTGTTAATGCTTATATATATTTTTGCTTCATTATATTTAAAATAAAATATATAAACTAGCACCGTTAACTCTTAGTTTGTTGCACAACAAAAAAACACTCTTGATTCGTTTTGGTTTAGTATAAAACTAGTGAGATTATTGTTGTGATCCATTTCAGCAAAGATTATTATTTTTGTTAAATGCATGAAAGTAAAGGTTATTTTTGTTAACATCCCTTATTTTAACCATATTGATGGAGTATATGGCCCGGGAACCCCCGGCCCATGGACTCCTACTTCTCCTGCACAAGTCCGTTGAGCCCAGAGAACAACTCAGGCCCAAATGCAACGGCCCGAGCCTCAAAGTAACCCAGAACACACACTGGGGTGCCTTCGGCCTCCTTGGCCGAAGGCTCCAAAACTCACAGGATAGCCTTCTCTAGCATAAGAAGCTACTGGGAGAAAACGGCGAAAAACATGAGCCTTCGGCATTATCGAGCCCTCGGCATCAGAGAGGCCTTCGGCTGAACAAAGCCTTCGGCCACACAAGGCCTTCGGCTACACAGGGGTCCTCGGTTACACGGAGCACTCGGCTACACCAGAAGCCTTCGGCCAAGCATGCTCAATCATCGAAGATTCCTTTTGGGGACAGCCAACCACCGCATTTAATGCCACGTCACATCCGCCAACCGCATTCAATGCGGTGAACGTACCGCTGCCGGTGCCACCAGGCTGATGTGACCCTTCGGCCGTTGGATTACTGACACGTGTACTCTCATCGCATTTATTGCTGCTATAAATAGCAGCCCATTTCTCCTTGTAATCTACATCACAACCTACATCTCAACTCCACACGCTGAGTTCATTTAATAAATCGACTCTCTCTCCTCCTATTTTGCTCTGACTTCTCTCTAGTTATTCCTGCAATAACCCCTCGGATAAGATACCCCCCGGGTAGACTATCCATCATTTGGTGCTCTCGTTGAGAGGTCTGAACTATCAAGTAAGAAACCCTCCCCCTCTACCAAACACAAGACACTTACCAAAAATGGGAAGAACCACCCGTGCCCAGTCCAAAACCCTTGAGGAGAACCACATAGCCCCCGGCGAAACCATTGGGGCTGAGGCCTCCAACAGGCTCTTGGTACCCGAGGGTGGTATCATCCTTGAGTTGGAGCAGGCTACTGCTGACCTCCGTCAGCAACTACAGAAGAACGCCCCTGATGCCCGCATTGGCCTTGATAATCGAAGGAGGGATCGGAGTGAGAACCAAGTTCCCCCTCCGGCCCCGGCCATCGATCTTCAGGCTGCCTTTGCGGCCTTTGTTCAAAACATGGCTCTCAATTCCGGAGCCCTCGCCTCTCAGACACCCCTCCAGCCCTACGCTGGAGGAAATGTTATTCAATTGCCACCGCTCCCCCCTCTGTTCAACAATCCTCCCCCGGGGATTGGAAACGCCGAGGGGGTCATGGCGCAGGATATATACCGCCTCCCAAGAGGCCCAATCCAGGGACAAGCGCCCCATGATGAAAGAGAAACCCCGAACCTCTGTACTTGAGAGGCTTGGGGGAGCTCCCGGGCACCGAGGGGTCCAAGACCGCCTCGGGAAACAGGCATTCAGCAGGCCCCAGGAGAGTGGAGCCTCTGCTTCGGGCGCCGAGGGCGTGCCTCCCCCACGAAGCAAAGGCAAAGCCCTCCTCCATGCCGATGACGCCAGGCACCAGATCAATCAGGCGCAATCCTTCCGGGCCAACTCCCAAGGAGTTACCCCGAAGGATCCCAAGGACGAAATCATTGAAGCCCTCCTCCGTCAACTCGAGGAGAATCGTCAGGCACCCCCGACGGCTTCCACAGCGAGGCCAGATCCGGAGTACGCTGACCTCCGGGCACAGGTGGAGGAAATGAAACGTAAACTTGCCGAAGGCTCAGGCGAGCCCCTCATTCAGCTCCGCACTAGAACACCCTTCACCCCAAGGGTGTTGGCGGCCAAAATCCCCCACAAATATCGCGGGCAACCCATCAAACCGTATGAGGGGAAGACAGACCCCCAAGAGCACTATAGCCGCTATCAAAATAGCATGATGATGATGGGGGCCTCGGATGAATACTTATGCCGTTGGTTCCTTTCCACCTTGGAGGGACCCGCGTATGAGTGGTTCAACCGGTTGCCCGAAGGCAGCATCGATTCTTGGCAAGAACTTGCCCACCGCTTCCTCACACAATTTGCTGGGAGGCATCGCTCAAAGAAGCACTTCTCCCACCTTCTGAATGTGAGACAACAGAAGGAGGAAACCCTTCGGAGTTTCCTGGAACGCTGGAGGCAGGCCTCCCTCGAGGTCGAAGGCGCCGATGACAGGACCCTGATGGCCCTCTTCCACACCGTCCTCCGCAATGGTAACTTCTCCCGGAGCCTTATCACTGATCCCCCCCGCGATTATACAAAGGCCCTTCAGCGGGGGGATCGGTACGCTGAAGCGGAGGAAATCGAGAAGGACCGCCGCAACACGGATCCTTCTCAAAAGAATGAAGGCAGGAACCGGCCCGGAGGGCCTCCCCCTCCGGTCCACCGAGAGGCACAGTACAACGATCGCTCCCGGGGTGGCCAAGCCAGACCCGGGGGTGGTTACAAGAACAATCCGAAGGCTTGGGCACAACCCGTCCTCCTGGAACACCCACGCACTCCCCTGACGCACCCCGTCAGTGTCATTCTTGATCATGCGGAAGAGCGGGGGCTCGTTGAGCGAGACTCCCGCACACCCCTCGAGATTTTTGCCATCGGCCCTGATGAGCCATATTGCCGCTTTCACCGCCACCATGGGCACAAAACCGACGACTGCCACCAACTGAAAAACGCAATTGAGAGGCTGATACAGGCAAGCCACTTATCTCAGTTTATCAGGGGCCCTCCTCCCCAGGGCCCCCCTCATCATCAAGGGCCTCCGCCGAAGGCAAACAAATGGGTGAACCCCAACACCATCCCCTTGGGAAACCCACAGGGGAAGAAGCGCGAAATTGGGGGCCTCGATGACGAGGAAGAGGGTTCCCATCAACAATACAAGCGCCATATCCATATGATCAACGGCGGCAACACCGGAGGCGATTCAACGAGCCAAAGGAAGAAGTGGGCACAGTCCCTTTACATTGGAGAGGTCAATCACATGCCCCCAACTAAAAGGCCGAGGGCGGATCCAATCTTCTTCACAGATGCGGACCTCCCCTCGGGTTCTCTGCCGCATAGGGATGCCCTCGTCATCCGCACTGAGATCAACGACGCCATCATCCACCGGACTTACGTCGACACGGGGAGTTCTGTCAACGTCATGTATCTCAGCACTTTCCAAGAGTTGGGACTCGACAGGGGGTCCCTCCGACACATCAACACCCCCCTCTCCGGATTCACGGGGGACAGCATAGACGCCGAGGGCGTCATCACCCTCATGGTTGAATTCGGCGACGGATCCCATAAAGCCAAGCTCGAAGTGGAATTCGTCGTCGTCAACCTCGACTGCGCACACAACATCATCCTCGGCCGGCCCGCCCTCGAGGATTTGGAGGCCGTCATCTCTATGAGGCATCTCTGCCTCAAGTTCCCCACACCCACCGGCATCGGCTACTCGAGGGGGAATCAAAAGCTCTCCAGGGCATGCTACCTTCAGCTTACCAAGAAGGTTAGTAAGACTGAACTTCGCGTTGACGCAATCACCACCAAAGCCTTGGAGGAAGAGGAAGGCAGGCCGAGGGCTGAGCCTGCCGAGGAGACTGAAGACCTGATACTCGATCCGGCCAAGCCGGAGAGAGTCCTGAAGATCGGAGCCAAGCTCCCCGAAGACCTGAAGGCTGGCATCACCAAGGCTCTCCGCGCCTACTCCATTGTTTTTTGCATGGGGGCCGGAGGATATGCCAGGAATTGACCGAAGGGTTATCACCCACCGCCTTGCGGTGGACCCTTCGGCCAAGCCAGTACAACAACGGAGAAGACCCCTTTCGGCCGAGAGAAGGGAGTTCGTGAAGAAGGAGGTATCCATGCTCCTCTCCATCAAACACATCAAGGAGGTGAAATACCCTTCTTGGTTGGCAAACGTAGTCCTCGCACAAAAGCCTCCTACTTTCCGCATGTGCGTGGATTACACGGATCTGAATAAGGCATGCCCTATGGATCCCTTCCCTCTGCCAAACATTGATCAACTAGTGGATGAGACCGCGGGATGCGAGATCATGTCATTCCTCGACGCATTCCGCGGATATCACCAAATCTACATGCATGAGGAAGACGCTGAAAAAACTGCCTTCATGACACCCGAAGGCATCTTCTGTTATCTTGTGATGGCCTTCGGCCTCAAGAATTCGGGCGCCACCTACACCCGAATGGTGGCCAGGGTCTTTCAAGCTGTCCTAGGACGCACCATGGAGGCTTACGTTGACGATATGATCGTCAAAAGTAAGAAGGCAAACACTCACGCCGACGACCTCCGGGAGATTTTTGCCATCATGCAAAAATCCAACCTCCGGCTAAATCCAAAGAAATGCACCTTCGGCGTGCAGGGAGGAAAGTTCTTGGGCTACATGGTCAGCCGGAGGGGTATTGAGGCCAACCCCGAGAAGATTCAGGCCATCATCAACATGGAGTCTCCACGCAACGTCAAAGAAGTTCAACGGCTGACGGGTCGCCTGGCGGCCCTCAACCGATTCCTCTCTAAGTCAGCCGAGAGGGCCCTCCCCTTCTTCCAAATCATGAGGAAGACGGCGGGTTTTCAATGGACATCTGAGTGTCAAGAGGCCTTCGACGAACTTAAAAAGTACCTCTCCTCTCCCCCAGTGCTCTCCAAACCAAAGGTGGGGGAGACTTTATACTTATATCTCGGTGTTAGCCCTGCGGCTATCAGCTCAGTACTAGTCCGAGAAGAAGACGGCATCCAACATGCCATCTTCTACGTCAGCAAAACCCTCCGGGAGGCCGAACTCAGGTATTCTCCCGTCGAGAAGACGGTGCTAGCCATCGTTTGGACCGTCAAGAAGCTTGGCCACTACTTTCAAGCTCATCCGGTCCAAGTGCTCACTCACCAACCCCTCGGCGCCCTCATGAGAAGTCCCACTAGCTCCTCCCGGATGGTAAAATGGGCCATCTTCCTCAGCCAATACAACATAGACATCCGTCCGAGGCCTGCCATTAAGGGCCAAGCCCTGGCGGACTTCGTGACGGAATGCACCGCAAGATCAGCAACTGACGAGGAGCCCTCGGCACCCCTCGATGAGTGGTGGACCCTCTACACCGATGGCTCCTCGGCCGCCAAAGCGTGCGGAGGGGGAGTAGTCTTGATCACACCCGAAGGCTTCCGCGCCTATTACGCCATCCGCTTCTCCTTCAAAGTCTCCAACAACGAGGCCGAGTACGAAGCCCTCCTCTGTGGCCTTCGGCTGGCAGCAAATCTGAAGGCCACGATGGTCCACGTTAAGTGTGACTCGAAACTTGTCGTGGGTCAAATTTCCGGGGAATACGAAGCCAAGGAAGGGAGGATGAAACAATACAAAGAAGCGGCTAAGGAGTTGCTCAAAGTATTTGAGGCGCACCCTCACTCAAATACCGAGGGCTCAAAACTCCGAGGCCGATATTCTATCAAAGCTCTCGGATGAATCCCCCGAGCACCTCTCCAAAATTGCAAGAATTGAGGAACTCAGCCTCTCAAGCATCCACGCGAGCCCCGTCATGAACATTAACCTGAGGCCGGAGGATTGGATCTCTGACATCATCGCCTTCATCACCACAGGGCAACTGCCCCAAGACGAAGCCCGCTCCAAGTTAGCTAAGCTGAGGGCTCCCAGCTATACCCTCGAGAATGGAAGGCTTTACAAAAGATCTTACAACGGCACCCTCCTTCGGTGCCTTCACCAAGATGAGGCCGAAGTCGCCATGGAGGAAGTGCACAGTGGCACTTGCTCAGCTCACCAGGGACCCTTCTCCATGTCCCGAAGGCTCATAGTTCAGGGCTACTTCTGGCCCACGATGGCTAGAGATTGTGCTGATCTAGCCCGAAGATGCACCGCTTGCCAACACTTTCAGAAGGCCCCCGGCAGGCCAGCAGTCAACTATGCCCCCATCAGCACCGCTATACCCTTCTCTAGATGGGGAATTGACCTAGTAGGCCCTCTGCCGAGGGGTACCTCCAACAACAGGTACATCATCGTTGCCATTGACTACTTCACCAAATGGGTGGAGGCCGAACCCCTCGCCAGCATCACTGAGGCCCGGTGCCGCCACTTTGTTCTCAAAAATATCCTCACAAGGTTTGGCGTCCCCCAACAAATCATCTCCGACAACGGAACTCAGTTCGAGGCGGCCCCCTTCTGTGCCCTCCTTGAGGCTTGGGGCATCAAGCACACATTCTCTTCCGTTGCCTACCCTCAGGGCAACGGACAAGTAGAAAATGCCAACCGCACTCTCCTTGAAGGGTTGAAGAAGAAGCTAGAAGCCGAAGGGGGAGGCTGGGTAGAAGAGCTTCACAACATCTTATGGGCCTACCGCACCACCCCTCGGCGGGCGACGGGCGAAACACCCTTCTCCCTATGCTATGGCTTTGAGGCTAAGGCTCCAACTGAAGTGACCCTTCCTACCCGAAGGGTGGAACAATATGAGCCCGAGGTCAACGACACCAACATGTCCCTCGACCTTCATCTCATCTCGGAACGCCGAGAGCAAGCCTTCCTCAGGGCCGAAAACTATAGGAGACAAGTCAAAGGCTACATCGACGCCAAGGTCCGCTCCCGGGAATTTCAGGTGGGTGACTACGTCCTCCGACGAAGGGAGGCCAGCCTACCCACCGAAGGAGGAAAAATGGCTCCCAAGTTTGAAGGCCCCTACATCATTTCAGCCATCATCAAACCAGGGACATACAAGCTTAAACGCCCCAATGGGACAGAGGTCCCTAGACATTGGAATGTGCACCACCTTGTCAAATTCTATCAATAAAACGTGAACGGCCAAGCCCTCATACTCAGCAAGTGTAAATATCAATGGCCCAAGGCCCCATCTGTTTTTGAAGAATAATCAAAAGGCCAAGCCTTCGTCACCTACATACTGTACAAGCGGCCCAAGGCCCCCTTCTCTCCTATAAATGAGTGGCCAAGCCCTCATCGCTTCACCAAAATAGGCCCAAGGCCTCTCCCTCTCATGAGGGGGAACAACAATTTAGGTACCAAGTACCAAGTGTAGGGGTCACCCCCATCACTCTTTGAAAACACCAAGTGTTTTCTCAAACTTTTACATACTCTCCTAAAAAAAAAAAAAAAAAAAAAAAAAAAAAAAAAAAAAAACGGGGGGTGCAATACCCCTCGGCTCCGGCTGGTACCAAGTGCCCCCGGCTATTTGTGTCCCACACACAAATAAAACCCTTCCCAGGAACGCTTTCCGCGCCATCCCCCAAGGGGAGGCAGGCAACGGACCATGTCCCGGGCCCAGGATTCGACTTCCACAAACGAAACGCTCCCCGCGCTATCCCCCAAGGGGAAGCAGGCAACAGACCATGTCTCGGGCTGAGGGGACGACTTTCAAAACCGAGGCGCTTTCCGTGCTATCTCCCAAGGGGAAGCAGGCAACAGACGATGTCTCGGGCCGAGGAAACGACCCTCAAACCCTTCGGGATATCGGAAGGTCATTCCCGAAGGGGGAGCCAACGGTTTGTCCCGTTGCCTCCCATATAGGCCAAGCCTTTCCTAGAAACCAAGTTTCTAGATGCCTCTCCTACACCATCAAAAAAAAAAAAAAAAAAAAAAAAAAAAAAAAAAAGATGTGTAGGGGAGAAGGAACTCCCCGGATACTATTCTCCCCGGAGGCTCAACACTTCGGATATACATTGCCGAAGGCTGCTACAAATGCACAAGAAAATCTCTCAACATCGAGTCATCTGGCTACATAGCCGAAAGCTCCACTACATGAAGCCTCGGAGTACAAGAATTCCACCGGAGGCCCAAAAAAGAGGCTCACTAGCAGAACCTCACTAAGTCTATATGTGCACAAACCGGAGGCCGAAGGCAGAATGTCACCAGGCTCATTCAAGGATGAGAAAATTTCTAAGTCCACGTATTGGTATCCTTGGGGAAACACTCATCGAACCGGGGGGCTACTCACAAGATCTGTTGGAAACACATCTCAGAATTTCACTAAGTCCATAGTCTCGAACCCTTCGGCAATCATATGTACCGGGGGGCTCAGAGCAGTTCTCATGCCGGAAGGTTCACTACAACTACTATTGGAATATTGTGGAAATTTGACTAAGTCCACGACGGGGGAGCCCTTCGGGGGCAAACCGGGATACTATCTTCACCAACCTTCGTACTGCCGATGGCCCCCTAATCTACTTGACAATAACCTAATGCTACACTACGGTCGGAGGCTCGCCACTACCGAGGGCCTAGCCACCGAGGACATGATCTAAGTTCTTGCTCAGCTTCAAGCCCCCCGATGGTCCCACTTTTAAAGGCCGAGGGCTCATGACAAGGTTCTCACTTAGAAAAATTTTCTAAGCCCACAAATACAAGCCTCCGGCGAACCCGTGCTACAACCAAAGGCTTGTTGTGAAGGTTATTACTTAGAAAAAAATTTCTAAGTCCACAAACTTGTGACCTCCGGAAAAGCAGACATTCATTCAAGAGAGGAAAACAAACATCCATTCATGCGCAAATACAAAAAAAAACGAGGGCATACATTCATCAAAAAACGGAAGCTTATGTTAGAAGACAATGGCAATCACTCATTGAAGAAACCCGGAGGCATATCACATTCATTCGAAAGCAAGGCAATATTTACAAAGGATGTTTGTTTACAATTGGCCGAAACCTATGAGCTATTACAATTTAAAACTCCAAAGCCACATCAAGCTTGGGCCCCCTCAGCTACGTCTTCCTTGGCCTTCGAGGTAGCATCATCCTCGGTCTCCTCTTCATCATCAGCCAAGTGATACTCCCTCATCAGCTCAGAGTCTACGAGTTGGACCCTCTCTTCACCCTCTGGAAGAGGGACCCTCACATCAGGCTGCCGAGGGGGGAGCCCATAGGCTGAGGGGTCAAATTCTTCCTTGGGGATTTTGAAGTGTTCCGCCAGCTTCCGGTAGATGAGACGCTGAGTGAAAAATTCGCCCCCGTCAAAGTAATCTTTGCCCTTCAGGGCCATCCATTCAGATCCGGGGCCTTTCACCCAGGCATCAACACCTTGCTTAACGACCGAGGCCACCCATTCTTTGTGCTCCTCGGTTTTCCACCCCTCGGTGAGGAATGAGGCAACTGCATGCTCCTTGGCCTTAGAAACGGCCTCAGACTTAGCCCTCTCGGCTTCCTCGGCCGCTAGTTTGGCAGCCTCGGCAGCTGCCTCCTCGGCTTCAGCTCTCCCTTCAGCGCGAGCCTCCGCCTTAACGACCTCCAGCTTGTTCCCCGCCTGCCTCAAGGCCTCCTCCAGCTCGGCCATTTTCCTGACGGCCTCGGTATTCTTTGCGACAAGCCGCCTAAGGGCCTCATCGTCTTCCGCCTTTCGGAGGCGGAGTTGTTCCATCCTTCGAACATATTCCCCGAAGGCCAGGCTAGCCTGCAAGCAAAAACAAAGGAAAAAAAACAAAAACACTCAAAGTCAAAACATGCGAATAGGGCACAGGCGAAAGCAAAGTATGGGCTTAACAAGGAAAAAGGACTTACCGTAACCGAAGCCTCAAGTGCCTTCCGCTCGAGGGCATCATCCTCGAATTTGCCGAGGGTCGAGCGATCCAAAGGGGGGAGTGGCACCCTTCAGGTATTCCCTCGGATCGAGGGTGCCATGCACGATGGCAGTCCCCTTCTTCAAGGAGAACTGCACCGTCTCTTGCGGCCAGGCCCCCTCGGCGAGATCCACCAGATGAGAGGAGGAGGGCTCTTCAAGGATCACCAGGGGGGCACCCCTACCTTCATCGGCCCCCCTCAACTTCTTGGTCACCGGAGGCTTGGAGCCCTTCCCGGCATTCTTCCTCTTAAGCTCCCCAGCTTGGGAGCCCCCGGCACCAGCACCGGCACCGATAGCAGCAATCTCCTTAGAAGGCTCCTTGGCTTCCGGAATGTGGGAGGCCCCAGCCTTCTTGAGAACCTCGTCGACGAGGGGTTGGTTCGAGATCCCCTCCTCCTTCTTCTTTTTTGGCACCTTGGCCAGCTTCTTTGACAACCGCGCGAAGGCTTGCACGTCCATGATATCACCTGCATAACAATGACGAGAAAGAGTTAGAATGTATAAAGGCAAAGACAAAATTCCCAAGTACAACAAAGCGGAACCTTCGGAAAACTACCTCCTATGCTACTCGAGGCTTTTTCAAGAACGGGGTACTTTTCGTCCTTTTCCCCCAGAAAGCGATATCGCCGGAAGCCCAATGCAAGCAGGTCCTCCGGGAGGGTCGAGTCCTTCACCGAAACATGCTTCGTGGCCCCCTCCAGCAAAGCACATATCTTCTTTCCCTCCTTCTGGAGGGCGGCGCTACCCACCTTCGGGTGCCTCCGGAAATGGTTGCGCAGTGCCCTTGGAAATGGGTTCTCCGCCATCTTGATGTAGCAGAAACGGTCTCTCCATCCCTTGTGGGACGAGGGCACGTCATCAAAGAGCCTCCAGGGGGCTAGCTGCTGCAGGTTTGCAAACCCTTCGGAATTAGTGTGCCCCCCCGGCACAGGTTGAAGCTTTGAAAAAACAGGTCGAGGGTTGCGGTTACCCCCCCGGGAGCGGCAAAGTTGCAGGAAGCCGGTGATATAGGAGTGGCTGTTTGGGGTGAGCTGGCAGGGGGCTAAACCCACATACCGCAGATACTCGAGGAGGAAGGGATGCAACGGAAACCGGAGGCCCATGGCAACTGACAGCACATGGACCGCGAAACACCCTTCGGGAGCTTGGGACAAGAGGTCGTTGGGTCCCGGTTCGATGACAGTGGCCGAAGGGCCCACATGCAGCTGAGTGACATAACACTCTGCCCGGTCAGCCCTCGATTTCAGCGCAAGGGCGGCAGTATTCAGCCATGAATGCCCCTCGGGTATCCCCACGGGCTTCCCACAATCCACTGCGATTTGCTTGTTCTTCTGAGTAGCCTTCGTCTTCCTCCTCTTCTTCCCCACGGCAACGCTAAGGGGTTCCGGGTCCAATGGCCGGGAGGTGCTCGCTTCGCCGGAACCGCGAAGTGGGAGGACAGCAATAGTGACTTCTTGCCTCTCCTTCTCCTCCTCTTCTTCCGCTACCTGCAGCGCGAGGGCCATTTCTTCGTCCTCGATCACCTGCTCGAACTCCTCCGCCTCCAGCTCAGTGCGAAGGTTATCTTGGACCTCTTCAGCGACAGCTGAATCGTTGTTCGCCGAGGACTGCTCGCTAGACGACTCTGCACCCGATAGACTTTCTTGCTGGGCCGATGGCTCCCTCGAGATATCTTGGGAGTCACTTTGCGAGGACATTTTTTCTAAGGATAAGGCGTCCTAGGGAAGAAGGCTACCTAAGTATTTGATGTAAGGCTACTAAGGCCACTAACAATCGATCAAAGGGAAGAACAGCAAGAAGTGCTAAGTGCACGAAGAACAGATGAAGAACTAACCTTATGAATCGGAGTTTGATCGAAGGCAAGGGTTTCTCTCTCTAGAATTTTTGGCAGAGCTTCGCTATCACAAAAAATCGCACAGGGGGAATGGCTCAGGCCTTGGGGTATATATAGGTTTTCAGCCTCGAGAAACGGGCCTCGATTTGAAAAGCCCATCATTACAGGCCGCCGGTTCAACCAATGGTTGGCACCCGCCCCCCATATGCCAACGACAATGCGCCACGTGGAACCCACTACCAACGGCTCTATTACAACGGCTATATTCCCCGAACACTAGGGTGCCCTCAAATGGTAGCCTCCGGCTATCGCTCACCACACCCTTCTACCAGTGAATTTCACCAAAACGCCTTCGAGCCAGTAGCAACATAAGCCTTCGGCCTATCAATGTTACCACCCCTCGGGGGCTCGTCAACTCATCATAACTCCTTTTCCCTCAAGTACCTTTCGGCAAAAGGAGTGAGGGACTAGGACACACCCCTCGGGAATCACGCCCTTCGGAGACAGAATATCAAAAGTTTCCCCAAGTCACTTGCGGAAATGAAGCAGCCCCCATCACAACACACGCAGGCAATACATCTATGCTTTCCCCGGAAACCCTCAACATGTGAGAGACTGGGAAAAGCCTTCCGCAGTCATACAGGTGTTACACTGCCCTCAGAAAGCCCTCGACATGTGAGGGACTGAGGGGGAGCCCCCGGGGAAGGTTACGAATACCTTCTCTCAGAAAACCCTCGACATGTGAGGGCCTGAGAGAAGCCTCCGGCAATCAGCAGAAGACGAGTTCTCCAACAAAGGCACCCAACGAAACGATGCAGCCTCCGGAAGAACCAACACATCTACTCCTTTTCCCTCAAGTACCTTTCGGCAAAAGGAGTGAGGGACTCCTGATGGAGTATATGGCCCGGGAACCCCCGGCCCATGGACTCCTACTTCTCCTGCACAAGTCCGTTGAGCCCAGAGAACAACTCAGGCCCAAATGCAACGGCCCGAGCCTCAAAGTAACCCAGAACACACACTGGGGTGCCTTCGGCCTCCTTGGCCGAAGGCTCCAAAACTCACAGGATAGCCTTCTCTAGCATAAGAAGCTACTGGGAGAAAACGGCGAAAAACATGAGCCTTCGGCATTATCGAGCCCTCGGCATCAGAGAGGCCTTCGGCTGAACAAAGCCTTCGGCCACACAAGGCCTTCGGCTACACAGGGGTCCTCGGTTACACGGAGCACTCGGCTACACCAGAAGCCTTCGGCCAAGCATGCTCAATCATCGAAGATTCCTTTTGGGGACAGCCAACCACCGCATTTAATGCCACGTCACATCCGCCAACCGCATTCAATGCGGTGAACGTACCGCTGCCGGTGCCACCAGGCTGATGTGACCCTTCGGCCGTTGGATTACTGACACGTGTACTCTCATCGCATTTATTGCTGCTATAAATAGCAGCCCATTTCTCCTTGTAATCTACATCACAACCTACATCTCAACTCCACACGCTGAGTTCATTTAATAAATCGACTCTCTCTCCTCCTATTTTGCTCTGACTTCTCTCTAGTTATTCCTGCAATAACCCCTCGGATAAGATACCCCCCGGGTAGACTATCCATCACATATTACTCATCAAATAAAAGTGATAGGAATATTAAAATAGTGGGAATTAGATGAAAAATTTTAAAATCGTGGATGGGCGGATAAAAATATAAGAATAAAAATAAAAAGAAGAAGAACTTAAATAAAAATGAATTAAAATAGGTATCATTACAGAGTAAATTATTATTAATTACAAATAATGACAAATATAAGACTAAATAAGGTAAAATTATTTCGTACACCTGACTGTACTGTGCGCATGATACATCCTGCAGGCTTTTAGTTGCCGCTCGTCGCTTCGATCACCATTCGCACTTCGCACTTTGATTGATCGCCATTCACACTTCGCCCGATGCTCGCCCATCGCTCATTGTACAAAGATGGATGACTCGACACTCGCAATGATCTCTTCTCCTCCAGCACGAACGCAACACCTCGTCCTCCAGCATGTTTTGGCAGTGCCAGACTTCACACATGACAGTATTTTCCAAACTTGGCATTAAGTACTCATATTTTGGGAATAAAAACATGGCATTCCTATTTTGGAATTTTCAAACTTTTTTAGTCCTATTTAGGGTAATATTCTTATTTAAAAATTAAAGGGCATTTCGAGTGTATACTCCGATGCTAGTTACCTCTCTCTCTCCCTCTCCACTATTTTCCTTTTTGTTTTTTTCTTTTTTACGCGTTTCGTGAGTTTGGTCTCTCGTTTACCACAAGTTAGGAGGAACCTAAGCTATACATAGTGTTACTGATACGAGCATACACAAACAAAAATTTGAGCATGGTAGAGATTTTAAATGAACTTTTTGATTTTTTCGATACTCATTTCATAATTTATTACCTTTCCGCCAATGCTTCTCCTTGACCGGGAATATGAATGAAGTTTGAGTTTGTTTTTGCCCTTGGATTTGATATTGATGATATACTCATTTTAAAATAGCATATTCATGCATATTTTAAAAGTATAATATTACATTAAATTCACATATTGTATTCATACAGATTCAATTGCGTTCATTGTAGATATTTGAAAAAAATGTAAATTATAAGATATGAGACCAATATCACGATACTTATTATTAGACTCTCAATACTCGGTAGAATAGATCCGATGCACACTCAAACTACATTGTTGCTCATTTAACGGAAGTCACTATTTTCACTTATATTACGAAATCTCACTAACTATACAGTATTCACCCTACAACTGATTGTATGGCATACGAACTTCTAAAATAAAAATAGTGAACAAAAATACGACTTAATTAATCCCTATTTATTTTTTTGAAAGGAATTAATCTCTATTTATTTTTTGAAAGAAATTAATCTCTATTTATTAATCTTCTTAAAGGAAATAATAGGCAGATGAAGTACTCCCTCCGTAAATACGATGAGGGCACGAGAGCTTCTCTCTCTAGAAACGGCAGCCATCTAGGGTTTATCCCTAGCAGTTTTGTCCGGCGGCTTTGGCATGAGCCGGTGGTTTGTGACGTAGCGAGCAAGAAGGGGAGTCCCCGGACGATGGCGAGCAAAGGAGATGGAAGTGGAATCAGTGAGAAGGCGTTGCAGATGTTTTCGCCGGGGCTGGTATTGCAGAGGAAGGAGCAGGAGTGGGACGACGGCGTCTCCCTCCTCGGCGATCGGAAGGAACCATGGCTCCTACAATCGATCGAAAGGAACCATGGCGAGGATGATGAGCGTTCCGCGGCTTATCCCGTATGAGTGAAGCCGTGAAGGAAGGTGATGAAATGGTGATTTGTCCCCCTCCTAAACCGCCGCCAAGGAGGAATTGTGCGACTAGGGTTTGGAAGGCTATCTTTTTTTTGTTTTAGTCTGTTTGTGTTTTTACTTTGAACGTCATGTTGTTTTGTTTGCCTCGGACGCTTATTTTTGTCAGACTTTTACATCAGGTAGGGGTGATGAAGGTTTTGCTCTGGCCACGTTAGGCTCATTTAGACTCATTACAGGATCAACGAATCATATTGCTCTGTCTAGGGTGATTGGTTCTCAGACTGATTCGAGGGTTGATGGCTGAAAGTGTTTCCTTTATCTCTTTTGTCCCTTAGTGAATGCTTTAATATCGATATAAACCGCTTTATTCCAAAAAAAATGGAAATAATGGGCAACTAAAAGAAAAGACAGCAGAGTGTTATTCTTTCCTCCCAAGACAACGGAAAAGAGGAGAAAGACAGGGCAAAGAGGATCATAGAAATAGAAACCGAAAACGATAATAAAAAAGGATGACACCTCATCCCTGAGGGCCCCCAACACCGACCGGACAGTACGATGGGAGGATGTAAATTGGACTATACATATGCATTTTTAGCATAGTAACCTTTCATCGCAGTTGCCGAGATTCGAATCCGGGACCTAACCCTTGTGACACTGGCTACCTGCGCCCACCGGTAACAAAGGTTGGGATGCCCGGGATACAAAGAACAATAAGTACAGTGTTGTATATTTTTTTTTTCCGAAAACGATAATAAAGAAAGGAAAAGAACAATAAAGTTCATCTAAGCAAGTCATCCAATCATTTCTTTTGAAAATGATTTTTTTTTCCAACTGTCCTTAACTGCAAGCAGTTAAGCTCGACATGAGCTACTGGCGAACCTATATACAGCCCAGCGCGCAATTTTTCCCACTAAATTGCGATTGCATGTTATTGAAGATTAATTATTTTTCTCCTGATGATTAGAAACTCTCGCCTTTTTGAATTGGTAATAACCCGTCGATCTTCCTAAACACAATCCCTCGTCTTTCTAATAATCCAAATAAAAGAATCTCAATCTCCAGTAATTCAGCCACGTTATACAATTTATACCCATTTCTCAATTCTTATTTATCAAGAAGTCTGTTAAAATTCCGGGCATTCTATTCCTCGGATCATCCTTCCGGCTAGTGTTTTCTGAAAAGCTGGTGCATTTCAGACTCTTGCTATTGCTATTGTGCTGACTCATTCTGATGGCTGGCCATTATAATAATCCGTTCGATGAAGGAGAAGAAGACGAAGTTAACCCCTTTGCGGTAATCCTCCAGCATATATGCGGCATAATCTGTTGAGCCTTTGGATCTGTTAGGATTGGGGTTCTCTGTAGATCTCATTTGTTAATAGGGGTTACATAGGAACAGGGGCGGACCCAGGAAGTTTGTCTTGGGGGGCGGTAACTTAAACAAAATATTTTTTGGAGGGCGAAAATTGCTTTTTATTATATATATACACTAAAAAAATTGTTGTTGGGGGGCGACCGCCCCCCTGGGTCTGTACTACGGTCCGCCCCTGCATAGGAAAAGCATGTTGAGTAAAGTTCAATTTGCAAGACTTTAGGACTGTTTTATTTGGCGGATTTCAGTGATTTTGCATTGTGGAGTTTATGCTGTGAGTTTTAGTAAATTCTCAATAAAGTACTCATTTTTGTACTTGTTAATTACTGTGCACTGAAAATTCATGTTGGAATTCTTGATAGAATTGTGAGTGTTGGTAGGAAACTTTACTGCAATAAGTAGAGTGTGGTATTCTTTAAAAGTTCTTTTTTGGGGGGTGATACGACTTAGCTATAGAATATGTGAAGACATGTCTCTATAGTTTGTATGTGTTGAAGCCTTACACTGTAGTCTTTTCCTTGAGTTGTGTTTAGTTTTTGACAATTTAATGCACTACAAGAAAGCAGTACACATTATTAAAACATCTAGAACTGTTACATGGTTCCATGGATGTTGCTTCTTAGCTCTATGATTAATAGTCATGTACACTCTGTTAGTCTACTTAAGGTTGGTTATCAGAAGATCAGTTACATGGCCAAGGGAGAATATAGTTGTTTTTCTATGAAATTGTTTTTCTTTGTTCTACAAATGTAGTTGTATGTCAGATTTAAAATTGTATAAGAGACATGAATTTTTAGAATTTAGCAATCAATCACGTGTATGTACATTGGCAAACTTTAACTGTCATCTCTTTCCCGAGTCATACCATGAAGCATATGTTTCTTTCAGATTGTCTTCCTTCATCCGGCCAAACATTCATAATTACCACACTTTATCTAAGACATTTTCTTTTGACTTTAGGACCAAAGAACTCGAAGAGCAGGTCAATCAAACTATGGCAGCGGTCCATTTTATATGACAGTATGTTTATTCTCTTTCTTTTTAAATATGTTCTCCATCCAAATCTCTACTTCCTAAAACTTCTTGCTTCATTTCATTGAAAACGCTACCATGGTGACAGTTTTTATCTTCTTTTCCATTATTTTATTCACATCATATAAATAAAGTCCCATTTTCTTGTACACTCATTTTCATTAAAGAAATAATTAAGCACATGAAAAGAATTGGTAGTAATGACTAATTGAAAATAGTTAAGATTTGGTAGTGGCTAGTGGCTACTTAGTGCTGCTCCTGTCATTGCTAATGTCACTGACCTTCCTTTTCTTCACCTCCAATTGGGCTCTGTCACTCCCCCTTTGCATGGCCGGTCCTGACCATTTCTGGGCCTATGGGCGGTACGCTATTCTGGGCCTATGACCGTATACTTATATATTTGAAATAAGAATTATAATAAAAATTTCCAATGAAGTTCATAAAATAAAGTCAAAAATCTCTTTATTATTTTTATTATTATTATTATTATTATTTAAGTTACATATTTGGGCAAAAGTAACAACACAAGTATCGGATAAAAAGAAAAAACATCAGTAAAAAACATTTCTCGTAGAACAATATGAAGCAAATAATCAATAATCGCTTCATAGGCGACCTTCTTTCTATTAATACATGACAAACAATAAAATTGCCACATATAACAAGACTAAACTTTTTTTTGAAAGGAAATATGAAAAAGATATCACTACATATTGAATTCATAAGTTGAGAATGATTCATTGACCGTTGATGAGAGTCTAAAGTTTGAAGTCTCGAAAGAATGAAGGTTTTAAAGAGACAAAATGTATGACCGCCAAGAACACTCGCGCAAGAAGACTGCCAATTTGACGTCCTCTAAACTACTATTAGGAACTCAGATATGATTTATTGAAATTTGGAAACAAATAAATAATTGGGATGAGATTTGAGAGAGATGGGCTCTAAAATAATTATATAAATTTGTTATGTTATAATTAAATGAATAAAAAGCCTTAAAGGCTAAAGGGATGTAAAGACTACGACAGATCCTACTTAAAATTAATGTATATATTCTTTTTTTGATGGAGCAACAATTGTATTGCTTTTAAAAACTACAACTGATCCTACTTAATATTAATGTATATATTCTTTTTTTAAACTTGGCTCTGTTTAAAATTTTTTATTGACATTTTAAATTTTCAAATTGTCAACAAAATCAAACATTAGGCCTAATTAACTGACCTTAAGAATTAAAAAAATAAGCCTACTAACACTATACATAAAGAAAAAAATTTGAGCCTACTTTTTCTTCTATTTTTTTTCGGGCCTAGAGCGGTCGCCCCTCTTGCCCTCCCCCTAGAACCAGCCCTGCCCCTTTGCCCAAATGATGGAATATATAAGATCTGATTTTCAAGTCCAATATGATATATAAGCATTTTAACAATGTTTCTATTGCTCATGCACTACTTCTTTCTGAAACCACCAGAATCATGTGATTGTACCACCTGCATCAAATTCAAAACTTTCCCCTCTTCCACGTGAACGTGCTGATGGTCTTGGAAAAACTGTAAATGTTTCTCTTGATAGTTCCAAGGTGAATTTGATGCTACTGTCCATTCCAGGCATTTTGGCTGTTGTTTGGGCCCTTCTCTCTCTCTCCTAAATCCTATCGCCTAGGTGATATGGTATGGGATACTTATTTTATTACTATTCATGCCTTTTTATTTATAAGCACAGGACTTAAAAAAGATGGAGGAAGAAATTCAAGCTAAGGAGGCTGAACTGAAGAAGAGGGAACAGGTAGGACCCATATTAGCGACCCGACCCATGTCTTTCCTATAAATACTCCCCTTGGGAGCCATGTAAAAGGATGTCATTATTCATGCACATTCTAACCCCAATACACTACATTATCTCATTTTTTGCTCTTATCTCTCTAAACAATATATGTCTTGGATCCTAACAGTCCATCAACTATAATGCGCTAACATAATCATGCTCAAAATTTGTAAAGGACTCTGATCTCTTGGCTTTTTTTGTATATATCTATGATGCATCTAAATGACTCATATTGTTTATGGGTTGCTGTTTCGCTTTGCATCGATAGCTACATTTTTGGGCTTTGTTATTAAATTGATGTGCCTGTTTTTTTAATCATGCATGCAGCATTCTAGCAGAAGTGTATTCTTCATTTTGCAAGTTTTATTTTCCCATCAATTAAATAGGGTTCTTCTTATAAACTAAATTCCTATGCATTCGAATATTTTTTAAAGCATATATTTTCGGGGTTCTGTTTAGGGTCTAAAAAGGAAGGAAGATGCCATAAAACGAGGTAGGTCTATGTATTATCGGCTCACTATTACATAGAATCAGATTGTTTTAGTTAAGCTCTCATCTTCCCCATAACAATCTTTCATTATCTATACTTTGGCTATGAGCAGCTGGGATCATTATAGAGGAAAAAAATTGGCCACCATTCTTTCCTATTATTCACCATGATATTGCAAATGAAATTCCAATCCATCTACAGAGGTTGCAGTATGTGGCGTTCATGACATTGTTGGGTCAGTCATCAAAGTGTAGTTTCATTATTTTTCCGTTTGCATATCATATGTGCATTGATGTTTCTGCTAAATACTATTCTTATGCGGACATCTTTAGGGGATACCAGTGCACTTTCAAGTTTTATAGTGGTCAACTGTTCTTTCTTGCATGCTTTTTTCCCATTCTTGTAGTTGTTAGAATCTTGATGTGATTCGAGAAATGCCTAGTGTAATGTATTTTGGGAAAATAAATTTCAATTCAAGCAAAGGGAACACGAGTAGGAAAAACTGAAAGGCAAATGGCATTAGGTTCAACCCAATTCAAGAACTTTCTTTAGAATTCAGCTATGAAGAAATAAAGAGTGCTTCTTTGTATATGAAGTATAAACTATAAAGACGGTGTGTTCATCAATTTTAATCGCTATGCTCACAATTACCCATCCTTGACTGTTTAACAGTCTAATAAGAGGGTCGTTTGGGTTAGTAAACATTTTTATCCTTTTTTCTTCAGGAAAGAATATTAACATCAGGGCCAGGACTCTTTAAACTGTCTTTGCAACATATTGCTACCATGATTTGCTTTTTTTTTTTTTTTTTACTTTCAACCATATATGTCAAGACTAAAAATAGGGCTGTCATCAAAATATTGCATTTCTTTCTAAATTTATTTGCTTAAGGTTTTTTAAAAAGTTTGTAGTTGCTATTAGAGTTTTTCTGAATAGAAAATATGAATGCACCACACTGGTGCAATCACTTTTAGCTTTTGGCGACTTGCAGGTCTTGTTGTCTGTCTTGCTTGGAACATTGTAGCTGTTACCACAGCTGGGTTAAAAGGAGAAGGTTCGTTATTGGCGTTCAATTTTATATTTAGCCACTTCATTAAGATTAATTAACTTATGTTTCTCGCAGGCCCAACTATCTGGTTTCTTGCTATCATCTATTTCATATCAGGTGTCCCTGGAGCCTATGTCTTATGGTATCGTCCTCTATATCGTGCAATGAGGTTTGCTCAACTTTATTCCTTCCTCTCTTCTGCTGCATAAGAAATTTCTCATTAAACAATTAAACCTATTTTCAGTTATCTGATGTATTGTTTTCAACTATACTCCTCGCAGGACCGATAGTGCATTGAAATTCAGCTGGTTTTTATTGTGTTACATGGTGAGTGCTTCACATTCTTCTTGTTTTCAACTTTCTATTTAAGGCGCTCTAACTGTTTCATGCATTGATATTTATTACTTTTTTCATTACTGTTATTCGTGTTGAAGTTTCACATTGGGTTTTGTGTTGTTGCTGCGGTGGCACCTCCCGTTTTTTTCAATGGGAAATCTTTGACGTAAGTTACTTCTTCATTCTCGAATTCCGTAGGCCACTCTTTGCAAGCTATTTAATTCTCTAGAATGTAAAATTGATAGTATGTTTCTCTCATTGTGAAATGAGTTTATAATCTTCTCACATACTTTAGGCTATGTTTGGATCTCAAAAGGGCTAGGGGAAAGGGGGAAATTCGATAGAAATTATTTTAAGAAACTGCTCAAAATAGGACTACAACATTGTCAAAATTCTAAAATGGCACTAAATGTGTTTTCTTCCCAAAATAGGAGTGAATGAGTCCTCCTTATTGGTGATGAGAACTATGACACTCTTATTTGAAGAATTATGTTATGTTTTACTCCTATTCAGGAAATTTTCTCATTATTTTCACATGTTTCGTCTTACCTTGGAAATGAAATATTATCTCTTTTCAGAAAAGCTTACATATAATAATACACATAGATTTATTACTTTCTATATAATCGATATTATTAAATAAAACGATGATCAACAAATTTCCGAAATATTTTTTGGGGTTTTAGCCTATCTTTTATTTTCACTGACATTATCTTTCCTTCTTATTTTATTTGCCTAGTAAGGGGCTCCAAATGGACCCTAATTCTGAGTTTTTTTAATATGTAAATCTAGTGTGAAGTTATTCATTTTGATTGTATTGTTTGCAGTGGTATCTTGCCAGCAATTGAACTTTTAAGTGAGAATGCTGTAGTTGGGGTAAGTGCAATCTGCAGTGGTTTTACACTATACTGCTGTTATGTTTTGTTTGGGAGCCTTCACAGAGTTGTATTATTTGGCTTGCAGATTTTTTTGAAATTAAGGCATGTTTTCCGTCTTTTTATTGTTCCCATCTTTTTTCACTGCAGATCTTTTACTTCGTTGGATTTGGATTCTTTTGTACCGAATCAATGATGAGCATATGGGTCATTCAGGTTGAATTTTTTATATAATTGCATGATTTGATCATTTGCTAAGCCTCACTGTGTGTATTACAAATGGTATAAACAGCAAGTGTACATGTATTTTCGGGGAAGTGGAAAAGTTGCAGAGATGAGGAGGGAAGCTGCTAGACAAACAATGATGGTGGCTCTATGATACACAACCTGTTTGGGCGGAGGTGCGGGCTTGAGGTTTCTAATTCTTTGATTGCTCTGTGTCTTCTTTTCATATTTGGAACTTGGAAGCTGGAATAAGCCCGCCCTCTGCAACGCTGCTAGCCTGCTACTAGTTGAATGCACAACCTCCTCCAATGCATGATGACTTGTCTTGAGAGCTTCTTGCTGTCTTACACATCATCACCACCACCACCATCATCATCACCACCACCATCATCATCACCCTGAGTGCCGCAAAGGCTCCCGCATACTTCTTACTGTCTTACACATAATAGAAAAAATTTGAAGTCGTGTTATGGCGGGCTCTGCCATACAAATTTGAGGTCAGGGTGAGGGGTGTTGTTTGGATTGCCACAGAAAGATATTTGAGGTCAAAATATTATACCATATGTTCAAATCTCAGTTGAAGCGTCTTAGTGAGGTTATATTGTATAGGTTTGGTTTATTGAGAATTGTGTTTTGGAATTTTGAGGTTAGTTACTTTCTTTTGATTCGTTCACATAAAAGGGGCGTTTGGTAAGACATAAAATAATTACTTTGCATAGGAAGTGTAAGGACGCAAAATGTTTACACTGTTTGGTTTGATTATTTAATGCAAATTGTAGGGCACTTTTTAAAACATTTTGCACTGTACCATATAAAGTATTTTATGTGGGGGGTAGTAAATACTTTGCATGCTTTTTATAAAGCACTGCAGCGTCTTTGTGTGCAAATTAAAAATAAATTTAATGTCTAACCAAACAATGCAATCTATTTTACATGCAAACCGATTGTTTTCCTAAACTTTACATGCAATCATTTCGTGTGTAAAGATTTAACTTGTAAACTAACAAACGAGCCATAATTGATTGGTTAAGTATAGTTGCTTAATGATTTAATTATTTGATATTTTATTGATTGATATTTTTTTGGAAAAATATTAGTTGTTGCTCAATGTAGTGTGTTTCCTCCATTCATTTGTCTAGCCAACTCTTTTTCCCAAATTTATTACATTTTGAATAGCTTTATCGATTAGTTTTTTGATTATCAAATTGTATTACGTTAGATGGTCTGCGAAATAAGCTCGGTTTCCCTCCCTAATTGTATTATATAATTCATATAAACCATGATTGTATTAAAAAGTAAAATCAAATTTCTACCATTTACAAGTTATAACAAGTAACAACTAATGGACCCCTGGAGCAACGAATCAGGTTCCCAAAAGTTTTTCCCTAGCGAGAGCTCTCGCGTAGGGTTTGTGTTTCGCTGCCCTGGTGCGAAACTTCTTTCAATCGATACAGCTCTGCGCCGGATTGCCGTGGTTTTGATGCAGCTCGGGATGGATGATCGTGGCAACGAGAAGATAGTGGAAGAAGCGGGAGAGAGACATGGGGATGATCGAGACATGGTTAGCGTGGAGAGGTTGAACGCTCCATTCGATGACATGGATTTGGGTCATACGGCGGGTACGCTATCGAGAGAGGGTATCAATCGAGCGACGGTCCGACCTCTGCCTGAACCACCACCATGGGTTGTACGAGGTGCTAGAGTCCATGAAAGTTTTCGTAGTAATTTTTATCTGTTTGTCATTTGTTTTCTTGTGTTCATCTTTGTTGTTGGTTTTGACAGTTTGTTTGAGTTTTTAGCTTCTCGTTATGTCATTGGGTATGGTTGGATCTATGGGAATAGGTTTGGCTGTGTCAAGCCCACTACATGGTTAGCGATTCGTGTTGCTCTTTCAGGGGTGACCGTCTCAAAGTCTCATCATAGGGTTCACGGTCGTAGTTGTTGGAGTTCAGTTGATGTCAATTTTATTTTCCATTTGTCTGATGTAATGATCTCGAATCTTAAATATACTCAAAATACTTTATTTTTTATTATTGCCTATATAACTGTTCCATTTTGCTATGGGAACCTTCCAACGGGACGGAGGTAGTATGAGTTTTCAACTTTTGGCTTAGACTACCGGCTTTACATTTCTTCTTCAACACTAGGTTCCATGTCCACAATGATTTAAAAGCACTCATCAATGACTTGGGAGCAAGATGGTGCCAAAAGAGAGGTCTCGAGTTCAACTCCAAACAATGACTTGGAATTTAACTTCATCTTTTTTCATCCATTAGAGCATCTCAAATGCTACGTTGTGCAAGGTGCACATGTGGCATGAGAGAGATAGACATAAAAAATTGATATTATGACATTTCTCTCTCATTCTTTCCACGGTTTTTTGTGTTTTTGGTAAGTTTTCCTCTGCAATGTCAAGCATAATGTCTACATGTAGACATTGTGCTTGACATTTTGAAGAAAAACTTATCAAAATGATACAAGATCTTTCAAATAAGGAGAGAAATATTCTATTTATTACTCCGTATTTTTAATTGATTATCTCTTATGCCACGTATGTACCGTTCACGTTTTAGCATTGGAGATGCTCTTAACTTACTAACTTACACCGCATATATAAGAGCATCTCCCATGGGGGTCTGTTGACGCTAAACAAAATTTACAGATCATCACCGTTAACATTGCTTCTAATATATGGGTCTCCAACGCACCTCTGTTAAAGCCGACTTGTCAAAAATCAATGTCGACACTGTCACTTTGACTGTTTTGAGATAACATCCTTGTTGACATGCTGACTCGGCAATTTTGGCCGAGAAAATACTGCAATGTAGAAAAAAATCAAAACTCCTGTCGTCCATCAAAATCTTTACGCACGAAATACAATCACCCATGACCCACGTCCCACGACATATTCTTTTTCACAAAGGTTTCGACTGATCGAAAGATCATTATTTCTACTAAAACTATTGACTGCGTAATTTTTTATCTTTGATAAAAATAATATTTGATAAAGGATGTAGAACTCGTCGCCTAACATGGAATCACACTTGGAAGTGGAACTTGCATGGGTCCGATTCAGGAGAATTTTGATTAAATGTAATAGGGAGGTTTTGATTTATTTATTTTAAAATCCACATGCTTTTACACCTGAACATCGATATGGCTGTTAAGTTAACCTAATGCATTGGATCACTTTTTTGGATTCAACCGTCTATTTGCATTACTCTTATATGATGTGGATGGACATTCCATTTATTGATTGCGATGTGTCAAAATTTATTCAATGTTAACAATGTAGTATTAAAGATGCTCTAACTGTTTGATATGTTCTGCGGACCCTCAAGAACGAGATATCATTTTTTTTAAAGCACTCATCAAATTTGGGCCAATCGTTGGTGGTATGGTGTAACTATTTTAATGCAAGTAGCTGATTAATGAGTTGACCAGATAAGACATTTGCAATACCTTTTGCAAAAAGAAAGAAAAAGAAAAAGTCAACAGATAATGGCTCAACCGTCCGCTGCTGGGGTTTTAAATTCCCATTAATTTGTTGTCACACCTATAAATAAATAACACATCATGAGAAGGCATGTATAGTACCACTGTACCACCCACCAGCCAGGCTCCTCTCAACTAACAATTACTAGTAAATCCCATCTTTCATCAATGGTTTGCTTCTGCTTTCTGGTTGATCAGACAAAGGAGGTCCGGCGGAGCAAGCCGGCGGCCGGGACGTGCGGGCGGTGTGGCGCCGCCGCCAGCGTGGCCGATATGAAGACCGCCACACGGTTTTGCTACGTCCCTTTTTACTCAAAGAATTGGAAGGCCATTGTCTGCACTTTTTGCGGTTCCGTTCTCAAGTCTTACCACTGATGAGCTAGCTAGTTAGAATCCAATATTTATATTGTGAGAACTCTTCTTGTCAGGTCGGCCTGACGGGAACCTCCGTCCGGCCGAGCTCGTTTGGGTACATTCCCGGTGGAATTTTTTGATGAAATTTTTTGAGCATGTTTCTCATCAAGTCTAGTTTGTGCATACCAAATTTCAGCTCAAAATTCGATCAGGAAGGCATTCAAATCTTTTTTTGAAGTTGACTGCGTCAAAATATTCAAGTCTAGTTCCTCATCAAATCTTTATATTGTAATCCCTAATTAATTAGTTTATTGATTGATTAATTAATTAAGGATATTAGGACAGGATCGATCTCCATTTTTAGCTGCCGTACGTTGTATATCATCGTAACAATCCACTATCAAAATTTTAGTTGTATTTAGTGCCTACTGAATATGAAGTGCTTGAATTGTCATTTTGGTGCACTTTTACGATGGTTAATCACACTGGCGTAGGGAGAGCAATATATTACCTCCGTTCCTAAATAAATGCAACATGTTGAATTTTACACTATTCATATGTTATACTTTGAAAAATATATTTTTAAATTTGTCTTATGGTAAATTATCAAAATCTATTTTTAAATTTTTTTTACTAATAGAGACATATATATTAATGGTCAAAGTTATGTCTCGTCAAATGTGAAATTTGATACATTGGAGTTGGTTGATATAAAAGTTATTTTGGAAAACTTAATTTGTATACGATTTTTACCATAATAATTTAAATAGAATTGAAATTTGAGATAGATCAGGCCTAGCTAGGATGGCCCCTAACTATGCCCCTGGTTAATATCCTCTAGCTATTTCAATTTGTGTTTATTTCAACACCCTTATATATGGTATTGAAGTTAGAGAAGGTTGGAGGAGGCTCAGGCTTCCTAATTGCTTTTCTAGTACACGCGTAGTGTACAAATATGTACAAACAATTTGTCAAATGAAAAGAAATGCAACTCTATTTAGGAGATAGGACAATAAGACGATAAGTAACTCTATTTGCTGAACACTTAATATGAAAATATGAGATAATGTTATACGGAGTACTAGAAAAGCCACTTAATGATGAGCCCAAAAGAGGACGCATCTAATCCCAAAATATGAGATAGGCACTTCTTTAGGCTCTGTTTGCAAACCCAACTGAGAAGTGCTTTTAACTTTTTTAAATGATTTGGTAAAAAAGTGATTAATAGTAAAAGTTGGTAGTGTTTGAGAAAAAAGTGATTTTGAAAAGTAAAAGTTGGTGTTGTTTGGTAAAATAAGTGCTTTTTGTGTAATAAAAAAGTAAAAAGCAGATTCTAGCTTTTAACTTTTAAGTAATTCATTTAAGTAGAAGTTGTCATTTGAAAACATCTTTTTTAGCTTTTTTAAGTCAAAAGCTGGGAAGTGCTTTAATCTATTTCCTTGGAATAAATGATACGTAGTACTACATTCGTCCCATATTGAATACTATCGTAATTTGACACAAGTATTAACATAGTGATGAAAAAGTAAAAGTTGTGATTGAAGTTTAAGTAGAATAAAATAATTAAACAGATATAGACCACATATTTCTTGTTAAAAAGAAATTAAAGTCAGACAACCAAAATGAGAGATATAGATAAATACGGAGTACTAGTATACGGAGTATGCACTTCTTATGTACCGGTCTTAATTAACATTGCTTGATGAAACAAAACTCCGTTCCTTTGGGAGATATGTAGTATTTAAGAGAGGCCATTTTAGACTTGTAGAGCATATCCAATGTTGCGAAGTGCATGTGCACATGTGGCACGAGAGATTATCACATAAATATTGGGCACGTTTGGCAATCGGCGGTCAGCGGTTAGCGGTTAGCGGATAATATATATTAGCGGGTTTAAAATAGCGGATTGAGTCAACGGATTTGATCAGCGGATTAATTTGACGGGTTGCAAAAAGATGTTTGATAACTTAGCTGTTTATTTATAGCGGTTAGTAGCAAAAAGACAAAAACGGACATAATTTCATTTTAATATGTATTTTTTGTTGTTTAATACGTATTCTGTTGATTAATACGTACTTGAAATTTAGCTAAGTTTTCCCTACCACTTCTTGCATGAGGACTTTTTATTATGAAAAACTACACTGCCACATTCAAACACACACACATATGCATGACACGTACACACCATCATACTTTACACAATTACACCTATGATGATGAGTCATACGTTTTCCTTTTCTTAAGGGAAGTTCTATGGTGCGTTCCTTAATTTGATTGTACCATAGGGGGCAATAATATTGTACTACATGGAAAATAATTAAAATATATATGGATTTCATGTTCATGTGGCATTGTTTTATTTGCATACATAAGAAGGTGTACCAGACATGCAAAATTTAGAGGTGCACCATAGAATTTCCCTTTTCTTAATTAATGGAAGAGAGAAGAATCATCACACACAGGTGGCTTCTCAGTTCTCAAATATGTAAAAGGAGGGCTTATGAAGCGACAATAAATAAGAAGTAAACTTACCTTCGAAACAAATTTATATTTGGAGCAACAATATTGTTCTGCAACGACGATTATGAATTTGGATCTCTGCAGCAACGATTAATGATTTCGAATTCTGCAGCGGCGCTTTGATATCACTCTGCCAAATATGAAAGGGCAAGTTTGAGAAGTATTACGATTTTAAAACCGCCGGAACCTAAACGCTGCATTTTGCAGCGTTTTCTTTTTTGGCGTTTCGGCCCAAACCGCTAAAGCAACCCGTCATCTACCCAACGTCTAAAATCAGCGTTTTCAAGGGTCAAAAACGCCAAACTCGGTCAAACGAGCCAATTTTTGGCGGAACCGCCGTTTTCCAAATAGGGCCATTAGCAAATAAATTGTCTCTCTGCTTATTTGTTAAAATGACCTCTCTTAAATGCTACAACATTGCCGCTACGTTGGAGATGCTCTTAGTATTAGATGTAGGTCAAATTGTGATAAGCCACTGCCATGAATTGTTTTAATCTCAGTTTTCCAAATTGTCCAATTGAGGTCATATTAACATAAGTAGACTATATATTAGGCTGATTGCAATGGGTGGGGTGAAAAACCCAAATGTGAGGTTTTCACCCCAAAAAGAGCTGCAACCCGGAGTAAATAAAGTATAGGGAGGTCTCACATGTAGTAGCTGAAACGGAGGGGAGCTGCATATAGGACGCCAATTGCCTCTGGCATGTGAGTGGAGAAAAGCTGGTGGACCAACATGCTGACATGCGCACAGAGCAAAGGAGTGGCCTTCATTTGTGCGTGGAGTTCACCCGTTGGGGAAATTGGAAAAGGCTGAAGGTTGACTTGGCTACAAAATTTAATATTAAACAAATTTTTAATACTTACAAAAAAAATTAATTCACATTTTTTATTTTTTTACATCGGAATGTTTGCTTTTTTAAACAATAATTATTGGTCAAAATAAAATTAACACATAAATGACGTGTAATAAAATAACTAAGGATTTATGCATTTAATTAAAAAAAATGTGCTGAGTGGATATATTGACGGTGCTGGGTTGCAGAGAAAAACTGAATTGACTGAGTGAATACGTATAAACTGGAGGAGAATTAGATTTATTGACGGGCTGGGTTGCGGTTAGTGTGAAAATGATGGAAATAATATCATTTGATGTGACATGTACCGATGTACGTACATTTTTAATGTTAGTATGTACCGAACATGGGACGACGGATGGCTACCAATGCCAAAAGTTCGTTTTTCCTGTGGAGGGATTGCCTAAACTCTAAACAGTGTAAATTAAAGGAAAATAGTGCAAATTAGTGGCCTAAATATGTTTATGTTTGTGGATTTAATTTAATTAAAATAAGATAAAGGGAAAATGAAAACTAATCATTCAACCTTTTAGGATTCTTCTTACAATAGTCCCACATTATCGTTATTCAAGAATAGTCCCTGACCGGTTAATGAACTGCTTCCGAATTATTTTCTTATCTTTGTAAAATATTATCTTTGTGAAATGTGAGATTTATAGTATAATGGTTTGCAAAGATAAGAAAATAACTTGGAATAACAGGTCATCAACTGGTCAGGGACCCGGGAATGAATATGATCGAGGTGCAAAGATTGGATTATTCATGAATAACGAAAATGTGTGACTATTGTAAGAAGACCGCTAAAAGGTTAGATTATTAGTTTCCATTTTTCCTAAGATAAATACAACTTCGTTAAATAAGAATGATCGGTGTCATCCTTTGATATTATCAAACTTTAAACATGATAATATTTTTCAAATTTAATAGTAATTATTTTTATTTAGAGAACACAAATATAGTACTATTAGTTTGGAATTTCAGAATGTTGTAACTCGTATTTCATCAATTTTGCCGTACTCTAAATGCATAATTTTTTAAAACTTCTTTCTCAATTTAGCATTTGACACATACGGAGTACCTAGCATTTTGCATATACAAGCATGTTCCACACAAGTACACACAACTACACAAGCAATTTGATGCAAGTAACGGATGAATCTTATTCAAAAAGTATTTGGAGCCACTCTTTTTGAGGACCGTTCGATCAAAACTTCAATGGTCGGAGATTTCGAGTCGTTATTTTTTCCATCTCCCTTGCTACACCAGACAAGATCGGACCATATGAAATCAGACTAGATCAAAAAAATTATAATCTAATTAAAATATCCTTAGCATCATATTTATAACATTAGATCTAATAATTCATTTACGGGGGAAGTAATTTCAGGTTCTTAAAATAGGACACCAGAAAAGTTAGTAAAGTGAGACTCCCTTAAAGTGGACACTTCTAGGGTTATTAATTAATTCAATATTTCATATAAATATACACTGCACATACAAATCGAGATAACGAATGCTCCATTCAATTTCGGAAGCTCCAAAAAATGCATCAATTTAGTCGGTTCTAAATTCATGAATATCGTACCGTACCATTGAATTGAAGTCACTTTCTTAAGTAACATGTGTTTTGGAATCATAAGCCTTATTTCGGATTGTAGAAATTAGTGTCTTTTGGTTGAATGAGAAAATGGTTTGATCTATTTGACCCCTCTTAGAAAGTAAATTCTCCAACTTTTTGATTTTAGAGTATAGTCTCCCTTTTTCCTCTTGAAAAGGTCTAAAACAGTTGACAGTGTTGAGACATTAAACCTCAGTTTCAGCCAGTCTTTAGTTAAGTCATTGATTGTTACATTGCTTCTAGTCTTTTTTTGGAACAATCTTCTAAAACTATTATAATATCTGCTCTTGTTAATGTCAACATTCTTGATTGGGATGAGACTCGAACCCGCGACCTCCTCTTTGGGAGATCAGCAGTGATGTCATCAGACCACAAGGTACAAAGCTAACTTCTAGTTTTTTAGAATTTAAAATAGTGACTTTTCTTGTACAAGAGTTAGGCGATTATTGAGTCTCTCTCTTTCCTCTAAGCTCTGCACCAAACAACTATGATTGTTTCCTAAATGTGTTTCTAATTCTTTAATAGATTTACATTCATTACTCATTGTTGTGAGCCTTGTAAAGAATGTAAATCTGCAATTATAATATAATTAGAAGTACTTATCTCAAAATTATTGGAAGATTCAACGCATTGATTGACAAACAACGTTGAAGAATTTGATGAGACATCCATTTTAGATTGTCATATATAGGTCGTCGATGTGTTGGTGATGAAATTATCTCTGCAATTTTCTAGACATTGAAGTGTAGCAACAATCATTTTTGACTGGTGATCGGGGATATGGTCCAAACAATTTAAGGTTTCCTTAAGGAATCTATTTTTGAAAAGCCTTAGGTCTCCGAAAAGGGGTTGGGTTTTTTAATTTGAAAACATTTTCTAAGAGGTTTTGGGAGAGAAGATAGGTTCCGTGAAGGGTTAAGGTTTTTGAAAAGGTTGGGGTTTCCCAAGGGCAACTTTCCTAAAAGTTCAAACACATCAATTTTAAAAAAAAATGGCAGTATTTTTTGAAAAACAGAAGAAGACTTGGTCAAGCGTATTGATTTAGAGCACATGAGAAAACTTGTTCACGCCTTTTGTAGATCTCATTTTCCCGTTTCTGAAAAGTGCTTATTGATCTCAATTGGATCACTGAGTCAAAAGTTATGGTCAGACAAGATCGAGGTGTTTTATTGAAACTAGCTAAGTTTCCGAAAGGAGCTAAGTTTTCCGGAAGGGACTGAGCTTTAAGAAAGGGCCAAGCTTTTTGGAAAGGGATGAGCTTTCCGGAAAGGAGCTTTTTGAAAGGAGCTTTTAGGAATGTTCTTTTAGAAAGAAGCAACTTTTTGAAAAATCTAGGTTTTTTGTACAAGTAAAATCCAAGTTTTTTGTTCCAATAAAAATTGAAAAGATCAGCAAATCAAGGTGAGTTCAACCATATAACTTTACAGGTAGTTGGAGTTCAATCATTGGTAGAAATTTTGCTTTTTGAACTTGTTTATTCTTGAGTTTTACGTTCAGAAAAGTTGCAGATCATTTTAATCTTTACACGTTTGGCTCGGATACTATTTGTGAGTTTTGATATACACAACAATCAGATCTATATGCACAACAGAGAGAAGTTAAGAAAGTATTGGATGTAATATTAAATACGATAAAAGTAAACGATAAGTTACAGATTAGGTATTGAACATGCTACAATGAACATTGGTTCTGTCAAGTATTCAGATATATCATATCTGATGTTGGGCTTCCTTATTACAATAATCTTCCGGGCCCAAATACAAATGTGGCATAGTCAAATAAATAATCTATTTATTACACAAATAAAAAGATAACTAATGCATTTGTACACAATAACATAATTCTCAACAGAAGACAACTTTATTCCCAACTTATATTTGCTCAATAGTGTGATTGCTAGATTATGTTGGGCAAATAATATGCAAGGTGCACCCAATTTTCTTGATGCGATGAATAAAAAATGGTTGCTTCCCAATCATGTGACTCTTATCATTCTCATTAATTGACATTTCCAGACAGGTAAAACCGATCTTGTTGTTAATCTTTTCAACAAAATAAATGAACATGTATGTGTTCTTGATAATGTAGCATACAACATGTTGATAAAGGGATTTTGTAAAGCTGAAAGACCCTATGATGCATTACCTATTTCAAATATTATGCTCAAGAAAGGGCATTCCCTTTCTTGATACAAAACAAAATTAAAACATCATGCAATGGAGTAAATGTGAATGTAAATCCAAGAAATTGCCAATTAAGGAAACTGCAAATCATTATAAGCTTCCTTGTAACCGACATTTAAGGTAGATGTGGTTGGTCATCCAATACATCTTCATCACATATCACAAATGTCAACCCAGATTAACTTATTCTTCTCGAGACTTCCACATATACATGTTTGTGTATAAGAACCGGGCAACGAAGAAGGATGCCAACTTATTTGAACAATTAATAATTATTGCATATCTAACCACTAATAAGAACTACATGTGCTGAAAAGTAAATGAGAGTCTAAGTTCTCATGGTGTTAAAGTAAGTAAGAATAACAATGTTTTTAATTGAACTATAATTTTGTAGTCTGATCTAGTTTGGTCAAATTTGGTCAAATCTGGTCAGATAATTTTTAATTATATTCTAATTTGGATTTTGAAGTTTTACATAAATTTTAATATAGTTTCTGAATATACAAACTTTAATTATTAAAATTAAAATAATTATCAATAGAGAGAATTTACCAAAAAAAAGTTGACTTTGAAAATCAATTTGAAATGGAAAGAGTACACTTTTTCCTTTTGTATGAACCTCAATATACACTTAACATGACATATGCATTGTGAAAAAATGTTAATGATTGTCCCATAGGACTGATAAACTAATAAATAGTATCAACATATAATAAAAATAATAATTCCAAGGAGACCTGTTTTTATTGGAATAACAATAGTTTGAAAAGAAATAAAACTAAAAATCACCCGGGACTTTAATCATTATTATAAACTTAACTTGCAACAACATCCAAATAAAGATAATATGGATAAAATGAAATTCAAATGTTCATTTTTTTCAAATGAACTTCCCCGTTAGAGATTCATTATTATCTAACGTGACGGATGGCCAGACCGGTACGCGTATAGAATTGATAGAATTAGCTCCTATGGGAACAATAGCTTCTGGTGAGGGACAAATTTGAAGGGGAATAAGTGTAGTGACTTGTTGAGTTGGAGGGGTGGATGAATGTTGCTTCCAATGCCAATGCTTATGATCTTCTTTACCTTTGGCAGACCCGGAACTCCCACCATCCCAAGGGCTTTCCTCACTTCATTTGCAAGTTCCACTATGTACTTATCCTCATGCCCGATATCCATTTTGAAAATATACTCACTGTTGTTTCCGCAAGGACCAAAAGTAGTAGGTATTTGTTTTGCCATTACTTCCATTGGAGTAGGTCCCAAGTAGTACTTGTTATTCACTTTGTCTAGAGTTGACATAGACACCAAAACTCCAGTTACAGCAGGGTCTGTGAATAGGATAAACATGATCTTGTCCTGTGAAAAAATCAATTGAAGATTTGTGATCATATTCGCATTCTCTTCGCTCCAAATACTCCATTGCATTCTTTTCCTTCTCTGCCCCTCCTCGAACACAATAGGCAGCACCCTAACAGATGGTGTAACACCCCCATTTTTCCCACCCAAAAATACCTTTAAATAATGATTTATTCAAAGGAATTTAAGCTTTATTTGAAAACATCAGAATTGTGCAGCGGAAATTTAAATGGAAATAAGGGGCGTTACTGTCACACTCGGTTCTCACGTAACCGAGTGCACAGGCTAACCACCACCAATACAACTTCATAAATGTGAATAAAACAAATTTCTCATATTTAATTTGTTTAACTATGAATATTATGATTAAACCAAATGTGAATTACTTAATCACTTTAATCTACGTGTTCTAGCGGAAGCTCTCGAAATCATCACCAAGTCTCCACCTGTACAAAATCAGGTACAGAAAGAAAACACAGAAACAAAAATTAGCTTGAAATGCTAAGTAAGGTCCTACTCAACCCTGTAAAATAATCATGTTTGATACATATATAATTTTGTCAAAATACATGTTAAAACTCTTTTTAGGCATGTCGAAACCTTCTCAAAATGCTTTACAATTCCTCAAATGCAAGTAAAATATTTGATCTCATAAATACACAAATAAATACACACACCAAACTGGGGTTCGTAAAAATTATTCCATCTCAATAGCATATCACACATATGCAAGTAAAATAATGTCTTAATATCTCATAGTCCTCCAAAATACTTTCTCAAATATGTTTACTTTCCAACATACTAAATGCGGAGTAATAATTTTCGAATATCGTTCATAGCTAAAAATAATGTTGATAAACATTGAATAGTTCGTATAATAGGAGTAAGATATTACTTCCTAAAATACTTAATCTCCAAAATAGCTTTTGAAATCCAAACACACATCTCATATTCCTAAATAAATTCAATCCAAATGGATTGCTAGCTTTACCAAAGTCCTTCAAAAATCCATATCCAAAAGTGTTTGTAATATTTGGTGGTAAGTATCATTCTCCAAATAGTATGATTTCTTCAACAACTCTTATAAGTATTATAAGGAATAATTCTCCACAATAGTCTCAATGGTAACAAAAAGATTTAATGCCCCCAAAATATTTAATCCTCCCATATATCCAAAATGATTCAAGGTCTCAAAATAATTCCTCCAATACATATTTCCATTCTCAATATATCCAAAAGTAATACTTTATGTTTCTTTTAAGAGTGGGCAAAACTCAAGATTCCTCGAGTCCAATGAGTCGTTGTTGTCTACGACTCATCCCGGAATTCCGGCTCCCACCGACCACCAATTGGAAGCTGAATTTCTACCTTAAGTGTGCACACCCTCTAAAAGAGATTCTAAGCTCTCTGAGTAGTAAGAAATCCAAGTAGGCAGGATGTTTTCTACCACCTACTCAAAAGGGACATTGTCCAAGGGTAAATTAGGTAACTATTACTACGACCACCAAAGGATCTTTGATCCTCAAGTAAAAGCTCGGGATGTCTACCGGAGCGTGTCATTGCTGGACTGGTTACCGACCCAAATAAATTTCACCAAAAGTAGTAGTAGCCCTAACCACCCACGCCTCGTGTTTCTCTCGAGACGTAAAAATATATTATGAAAACTTTAGGTTTTCCCCAAAATCATTCTTGTCACACTTCCAAAGATATTCTTTGTAATAAACATCAATCCACCAATATTCTTTAAAAAGAATATACATTTAATCCTCCATAAATAATTCATGCGGTTCAAATATTGCATACATATAAGGATACGGCAAATCATTTTTTATTGGCATCGAAATCTACATTGCTGTAAAAATAAGTACTAGTTATACTCATATATAAAGGTGTTTATTAAAAAAAAAGGTGTTTATTTTATATATTGTACCAAGATCTCTTAAAATCATTTGTAGCTCAATAACAACTTTGATAGTCAAATGCTCGCAATATCATTCAAGTATCGAATTTTATAAATAAATACTTTTATTAAAACATCTCAAAATTGTTGATGAGGTAAAACAGTAAATGTTGGTAAACATTAATTTTTACCATAATCATATTTTTAAAAATAATAATTTCAAAAAGATAGTAGTCTCACATACATGTATAAATTAATTGAAATTCCCTCAATTATCGAAGAGGCAAATATCAAATAATAGAAAAACTTAGGTACTTGTGACCATATCTTCAATATCAAATAGCTAATAATTATTATATATTTATCAAAACCTCTCAAAATCCTCTATAATTTTATAGATTCAAAATATAGTTATAGATGTACATCATTTAAATGTATTAGTGTAAAATATGCTCTGTATATATTTATCATGATTTATCAAAAAAGTCTATGAGATGGAATATAAACCTTTAATTTGAAAACATAAACTCTTGTATAGATATATACACAGATTTTTTGGTCTCAAATAAAATATGATTTTTATCAAAACTGTAGAAATAATAATTGTATTCTCAAAATCACTAGCATTTCAAATATTAATTTTTTTTATAGAAACAAGGACTTGTCATATTCCCAAAAATAGTCATACCATCCAATGTCAAATTGTCGTTTTACAAAAAGAACTTAATATCCAAATCACACTTTCTCAAGATCAATCAACTCATTTTGTGCACAAGATAGTCATAGTTCAAAATTTCATAATCGATCTTCACTGCAACCACCTTTTAACTATTAAAATTTCATAATAAGTACTTTATTCTACTTTTCATTTTATCCAGTTTCTCCTAACCCAATTGATTTTATTATTATTATCATTATAATAATTATCTCAGTCCAATTAAGGATTTTCGGCCAGTCCGAATAATATCTTATTTAAATTTAATTAAATCTAGGTGTACCAAAAGGAAATAAAGAGGCAGAGTACTTACGTACTCCTCGGACGTCTTCATCGTCAGTGAAACCGGCGAATAGGCCGGTCGTACCTCAGCTCTTCTCCGTCGGTGACTGCAGATCGTTCTTCCTCACTCAGGCGTCAATTGCTGACGGTACGGACTGCTCTGACCAATACTTCATTTGTGGTGAAGGCAGGTTTGTCGGCCGCGGGACCAAACAAGGGAATTAGACCTAAATAGGACTAATAAAAAAGATGGGAAGGTAAATAGGACCTACATATTTTTAAACCCCAAATTAAATAGGAGTCATTTTAAACTCAAGTGACAAAACTGCCCTTACTAATGTCGCTCGCAGCTTTGCACCAATGTTGCAACAATTTTGAATTCAAGTCCCGAGCTGCATCAGATGATCTGCAGGAGAAGTCGCCGGCGGTAGTCACCAACAAAGTGGTCTGCGGCGAAAGTCTTCATCCATGTCCTAAATTCTTCCCCTGTGTCATATCTGTGATGCGATGAGTGTCGACCTGTTTGTAGCTTCTTGTTTGGCTTTAGTTTGTTGTTTTTGTTTCACCTTTTGCTTTTTACTTTTCAATTCAGTAGTTAAGGAGTTGTCGGAGTGGGAAGTATTATTTTTGTTGGTGTTCTTTTACGTTTTCGTATTTTAATTTTATTTTATTTTGTATTTTTATGTTCCTTACAATATGTCATAGCTTTTGTTGGTTTTGTTTTACGTTTCAGTTTTTAACATTGTCATAGCTTTTGTTGGTGTTGTTTTACTTTTCAATCCATAGATTTTGGAGTCATTTAATAAAAGTAATTTTCTGGATTTATTATTTATGACATTGCTACAGAGTTATTGTGACATTGTGTCATTGTTTTCGTTAATAATATTATGATATTTATAACATTTGTAAGAAACATCACGAGGAAGTCACAATGTCAACTAATTACAATGAGAATATAAATATCAATAGTATGAAAAATATATGATAATGTTATACTCACAATGTCAATGACAATGTTATACTTACAATGTCAATGACAATGTTATACTCACGATGACAATGACAATGTCAATGTAAATGACATTAAAATGACATTGTAGCAATGACAATGAGTGTCATTGCCAATGGTGTGAAAAATGACATTGTGATCAATGTCAATATTGAAATAAAAAATTTCACAATGTCAACTTTGAAATTGGAAATATTTCACAATGTCATATATTACAAATCATAAACAATTCCAAAACAAACAATGTTATAATATTGTTAACATTATTGTCTAAATTAAAAAAAAATGTGAATGACAATGTTATAAAAGAAATGCCATTGTAACAAAGATATAAAGACAATATCATTATTAGTATTGTGACAATGTGAAATTACAATGTCATTGGAATCAAACTATTTTGAAAAGAATGTCAACATTACAAAATGTCATGCTAAAATCATTTATCAACATTGCCATTATGAATTGTGTGACAATGTTGATATCATTGTAATATTATGTGATAGTACACATCAAATTGTGACATTGACAATGACATTTGAATTAAATATTTTCTAAAAATAAATAATAGAAAAAAAAAATTAGAACTCAATAAAAGAAATTAGATAAACAAATAGAATACCATTCAACAAAATAAGAAAATGGAAAGGAGCCAAAATAATGGAAAGCAACCAAGCGTGTGCTCAATTGAAAACAATAAAAAATTGAAAAGTTTAAAAAGCTCATCAGAAAGCAGCGGCCAGCAAACCTCCAGATCTGCCCAAGAGAAAAAGTTCCCAGATCTAGAAGAAGAAAGAAGGTACGTAGAAGAAGAGGAAGAAGGTGGGGAGAGGACTGAGGAGAACGCACCAGCACATCCCACCACAGCCGCTGCACCGCCACGTCTTCTCTATTGAACCGCCGCGCCGCCGCGTCTTCTCTATTGAGCCGCCGGCACCGTCGAACGCTGATGTATCGCCGTGTCTTACCACATCGGCACTACAGATCAATTCCTTCTTCATTTTCTGGTGCTGGATCGAATCATAGTCACGTCTCATCGTTTTTATGTACGGCTGAATGCTGCCGTCGCTGCGGTGTGTTTCGCTAAGTTGCGACTGATGTTTTCAAAAGGGTTGTCGAGAAGAGAGCGAACATAAGGAACCGAGGAAGACATTAGCCGAAAAGAAATAAGAGGGTAAAGACGTCCGAACTAATCAAATATGTCCTATTTAAGGATTAAAAAGTAGTAGGTCCTATTTAGTTACATCACCTTATTTTTGGTCCTATCTCCGGTACGTTTTTGTTTCCCCCTCCGGTCAACACGGGCGGAGTCGCAATGGTCAGCGTCCAGTGGTGGTATCCTTCTCCGGCAAAAGGTAACAGCGTTATCTCTGGAAAGCGGCGGCAACGGTCTGGCCTTCTCCGACGTTCGTGTGACTCTTCTCCGGCGAGCTCCTTCATCTTTCTCACGTTTCTCATTTTTCTCTCTCTCTTATCTATGGAGGGGAGGTGAGTAGGTGACTAGAACTTGGTCGGCCTCCTCTTTGGGTTTCGTAGAAACGATGGGACAAGTATATATTGGAGTAATATATACGGAGCATGTATATATATAACAAGTACTAGTATATAGATATTTAAAAGGTTTCCCTTTGCGAAGCTTTCCATGCGCAGGTACCGAGGTATGAAGGTTCTGGCTTAGGTCCGTTTGGTAGTAAATTATTAGCTAGACTAGTTCAAGTCATTTGTATTATTTTAGTGAATGAAGATGATGTCCGGCCACATGCATTGATAGGCACTAATTGTTAGTGCCTAAGTATACGTTTTTATAATTGTTTGTGATGTTGATTTACTATTATTGTGCAAAGTTTGTATTTGTTAGTTTGCATTTGATTGTAATTGTATTTCTAGCATTTAATTATTTTTTGTAAGAAATAGTTAGTTGGGTTTGAGAACAGGAAAGCTTGGAAGGCAAAAAGGATGCAAAATCCTGAGTTTAGGGCAAAACCCGGCCGGGTATGGCATTTACCCGGCCATGTATGAGGTGAAAAACGAAGATTCTGGGAAGGTTCATCAAATACCCGGTCGGGTATTCCATTTACCCGGTCGGGTAAGAATTGAAGTGACTTGCGACAAAAAGACGTGCTGCAGAACAAAAGAACGTGGGAAAAAGATATGATTTGATAAATACCCGGGCGGGTATCTCAAATACCCAGCCGGGTATCCGCCGCAGCACCTTCAAAACACCTATAAATAGCCTCATTTTCCTTCACTTTTAATCACTCCTTCTTCCATACTCTTAAGCTCAACTTAGAATAGTATTTCTTTTATATTTTTATAGCATGTTTAGTCTCCAAATGAGGAGCTAAACTTTCATTTCTTGGTGTTGCTCTTGAAGCTTGTTGATTATTAAAGTTGTGAGTTATTTTCTTAACTTCTTCCCTTGAATATTAATTATTCTCTTAATCTATCTATATATTAATGTTGGGGAGTGTTGCTAAAATGACAATTAGTTAACATCTCAACATTAGTTATAGTAGTATTTATTTTCTTCCTCTATATATTAATGTTGGGGAGTGTTACTAAGATGACAATTAGATAACATCTTGACATTAGTTATAGTAGGATTATTCATATTTAATCTTCTTCCTTGAATATTAATTCTTCCCTTAATCTATCTCTATGTTAATGTTGGGGAGTGATGCTAAGATGACAATTAGTTAACATCTCAACATTAATTACTACTAGAAACGTTCAACGAACCGATGATTAATCACTGATGGTTTCACAAGTAAGTAACTTCGGTTTATTAATGGACGGTCGTGGTTAATAAACTTAAGAGGGATTAATTTTGTTGGTTAAACCGAAACAGTTGTGTTGAGGTTATCAATCTCAATTGATTTCATCAAGGAGTTAAGAGATTAAATGCTACTATCACGTCGGTATATGGCGGTGTTCTATACATGACTAATAGTAAGGGCTATTAATGAACGGTCGTTGTTAATAACTACCCTCGATGAATTGGATATACTCCTCGATTGAGTATTCGGGAGGGGATAAGTTATAGATATAACAATGATCGACTAAAATATATCAACAAGTGGAAAATAGCAATGCCAAGTCATTTTTATCTTTGAATTAAATCTCATATAAGTCCTTCATCTTAGTATTTAATTAATTAAATTCCAACAATACCATACCCCCTTTTATTTACTAGTTCATAAAAAGAGAATTATTCCTTTCCCTGTGGATACGAACTCTACTTCACTATACTACGTATTAGTGCTAGTATTGAATTTATTTTGACGCACCGTGACAAAGTGCCCGTCATGCATGCATGTGAAGGTGCAGAACTGCAGGTCCTATCCCTTGTTTTTATCGCAAGTTGACTGCTGCAGAACATGGGCTGTGGGTATTTAATTGTATGGAAATTTATGTGGTTGTGCTGCTCTTATTATACGAAGTATACGTTATTACCTACGGAATATATGGGAATGAATATATGGGTGTAATATTCATGTACTACGTAGGCATGTATGTGACCATGTTAATTACAAGAGTTATTATTTAGCTTGAAAAGTCAACCTTTGGATATTGTTACTTCTACATGCATACTATTTAGTGTACTTTTGTGCATATTACAACTCAACACCTATAAGTCAAAATGCCACATTTCATTATTTAGGTATAATTATTATTGTTACAAATTTGTCACTTTGTTATTAAGACAAAGTCTTGTATGGTCAACTTCATCATTAAATCTCACTTTTGTAAAATTATATCTCATTAAAGTAATTATTTATTTTATTTAATTTAAAAGTTTCGGAGTGTCACATATGGCTCCCTCACTTTTCTCCAAGGTGCATGTTCTAGTATGTTTTTGAGGCGTGCCTCGGTGATCAGTGCAAGCTAGATCAGAAACCCGCATGTAATCCCTGATTTACCCAATCTTCTTCTTATTGTATTCAAACCCGGGATTTCAAACCAATGACCTGTATCTGAATATCCAGAACCCCATCCTGCTGATCAAGCTTCTTCATCACAAAGCTGTCAACAATCGCGAAGAGTGCTTCTGGATCTGCAGGAAAACACAAATGAAGTTTCTTTCCTCGATGTTGTTCTATGAAAAGGGTGGAACAGAGGACAAAGACAATGCTATCTTGAAATAGGTTTGACTTGAACTCGCAAACCCTAACCTATCAGGAGGGGGGAGCCCGAAGACTTTCTTGGGTTTGATCTCCCTTTCAACCAGGCCTCTGCATCTCTATTAGGTAGGATTTAGAGATCAATTCAAATGCTCATTTAGAAGTATAAAAATATAATTTAAAAACATAATAATCTAATTTGTTAACATTCAAGATAGATTAGAATTAGTCAATAACTAATTAGAAAGTTATAAGTTTTAAATGAATTAAAAGTTCAGTTATATAAAACTCTAGATTATTAGTGAAGAGTGACGCTTTAACTGCAGAACTGGATTTGTTGGGTTGATCAAATTAAGTTTGCTTATTATAAATATGATGTTTGCGAGTTCCTCCCTTATACGCTTAACATAACATCGTGTTTACAAAGAGTTCTTGAAGGTATTTTTCCAACACTAATAAGGAAGAGAAATGTGTCATCTAATAGTTTGCACTATCTCCATAGTGGAATTACTACATAAATAATCTAGATTTATTTTGAAGTTCACACAAGTTATTCCAAATCAATGTGGACTGTCCCTATTGTATCCCCATTCTCTAAGTGGTGTAAGGTTATATGGCAGTGCAAAAGATCCCAAATATAGCCATAAGTGATGCGATCAGCCTCAAGAGAAGTATATTAGTACCAGGGATGCTGAAAGATTAGAAAGAAACCCAGAAATAACAATCTTAGGAATTACAATTCTCTTCAACTATCAAAGTCTATAGATTTTTCAATTACTCATTCAAATAGATTTGCATTCAAATAGGTTCAAGAAGTACATTTTCAATGACAAAAACAGATCTTCTCAATCATTAAAAAGGATAAGTCGGCCAACAATTTTAAAACTCAAGAAAGAAAACCCTTAGATACAGCTAAAACTAAAGGAAGAAATCCCTTAGATACAAAGTACCTCCAATTGAATGAATGTAGAAAATGAAATATCAATGCATCAAAATGGAATCCGAAATTGAAAAGGAGAAGAAAGATTATTAACAGGAATAACTATTTGAATCGACTATAGAGAGGAACCCAATCTGACTTCAGAACCTGCTAACTCATACATTAAAAAAATATTCAATTATATAAAAAGATTAATAAGAGGGAATCACTACACATCCCAGTTTAAGGAATGGTTCTAATGAGAACACTCCTTATTGTAAGAAGTGAGAACAAATCCTGGCCTATAATCTTGTCAAACGAACGGTCTATTATTTGAACGGTGCACAGTATTGTGGTGCACTTCATCGTATAGAACAACAACTACCAAAATTAATATGAGGAAACATGGCCTCAATAGAATGTAAAAAGGTCAAAATTGGAAAACACCTTTTATGAGATTTCATTTTCAGTTTCCACTTCACAAAAAATAGTCGTTCATTACTAGGTTGACAAAAATAAGGAGATTACTTTTGGAAACTACCGTAATCGATTATCAACTATATCTTCAAGTTAATTTCAATTAATGGTGTGGTTTTTAATAATTAAAATAAGTGAGACAAACAAGTATACATGTGTATTTGAATGAAATAAAAGTGGGAGCCGTGCTTAGATTGTGCATAAAGTGGGGTATTTGTTTTTTAGATAAGAACTGTAGTAGTTAATGTGCACTAAAATGATGTAGTAGTGATTAAGATATGGTATATTGTGATAATTATATTTGGAAATATAAATTGAAAGTTAGTAGCATAAATGTGAATGTTTGCATTTGTACGATACATTAATGTAGTAGTGAATTGTACAGATGCATTTAGTGAACAAAATATGCAAATGTTAAGATGTAAAGTATGTAAAATATATGGAAACCGTAAATGTGCAATTGATAGTCATTCAGTGTGCATAAAGTGAATAAACAAGTGCAAATGTTCATTTGAATGACATAATAGTGTCAATCGTGTTTAGATTGTGCATAAAATGGGGTATTTGTTTTTTAGATAAGAATTCTAGTCATTAATGTGCACTAAAATGTTGTATTAGTGATTAAGATATGGTATATTGTGATAATTATATTTGAGAAATATAAATTGAAATTTAGTAGCGTAAATGTGAATGTTTTGCATTTGTACGACACATTAATGCAGTAGTGAATTGTACAAATGCATATGAGTGAACAAAATATTCAAATGTTTTAAGATGTAAAGTATGTAAAATATATGGAAACTATGAATGTGCAACTGATATCCATTCATTGTGCATAAAGTGAATAAACAAGTGCAAATGTTCATTTGAATGACATAAGAGCATCCACAATGCCTCCAAGTCTAGTCTCAATTAAAAATGACAAATGTCAAATACTTAAATGGGTTTCTAATCCACATAATAAAAAGTGGAATGATTGGATAGTGAGGAATGCATTAAACCTCCAATGCATATAGTCTTACGGTCCATGAGAACTGCCATTTGGAATTAAATTAAATATTTTAAATTTAAAGTAAAACTGAAAATATATTAAATTAATATAACTGTCATATGAAAACTACCCATTATTTCGTTTCTCTACTGTTTTTCCGAAGATAGAGGCCATTTTGATGTGAGTCAGCAAGTTTAAGGGGATGTCTACACATACACATTTAGCTTCACACCGTTCAATTTTTAATTTGCCATGTCACCAAATCTTACTTACACACTACATGCATTGGAAGAGAAATAAGTAGTCTAAGTCTAATTTAATGATGTGGCACACTTCACATAGACTAAACATGGATGCATTGGGGATGCTCTAATAGTGTCAATAGTATTTAGATTGTGCATAAAGTGTGTCGTTAGTTTTTTAGATAAGGTCTCTTGTAATTTACAATAATTTACACCAGAATGATAAAATGGTGATTAATATATTATGAATTGTGATAATTACATTTGGGAAATATAAATTAATATAGTAGTGATTAAAAAAACGAAAACCAATATGAAAATAAAATAAAATGAGAGTGAGAGACATTTTCCTTCCTTTTATTTGGTACGAACTAAAAATATTTACCTTCCTAAATATGTAAATTTCTATAGTTGAAATCTTGAAGAAGATAGTTAAAGTAAAAAAAAATAAATTAAACAATGGATTCTACTCATTCCTTTAACAAAATTGGAACGTGGGTATAGTATTAATTGCCCGTGGCAGTTACAAAAACTCACAAAAAGGATGTTACCAAGATGCCCTTTTATACTCTTTCGTTCATCTCAACACACTCTATATTTTGGATGGCTGAGATTTGTTCTTATTTCTCACGATAAGAGTTGTTCTCATTTGAACCTGAATATATGTATATATATATAAGCAACATCTACATTTTTTCTAATAAGTGCTCAAATAGACGATTTACACATTTTAAGTCAAAATAAAGCACATGTTGACAGTATAAAGTTATCATCGTCTTTTAATTTATTTAGTAAATGGGCAACAACCTCACTTGTCAAATATTTTACACACACAAAATTACATATTCTGATGCAACAAAAACTATAATCTTACAATACATTATTTATATACATAGTAATTTTTACAATAAAATAACACATAAATATATCACTGCCCATGCATCTTGAACTTGAGCAATTTCATCCATTGAGAATGCCTTTATCATCAGTTTCGATCTAAAATATTATATTAAACAATTTCAATTAATACTTTAATAAATAACGTCAACAAGAATACAATTAAATTAATTATGGCATAATAACTTTATATTGAACATCTAAACATGAGCTACCTGAGTTGAATAAGTAGCAGCATGCACCTTAGTGTCAAAGAATATTATTACCACACCAAATGAGCAAATATTCCAATAAAAGTTTGTCCATCTAAAAAAAATTAAGAACTGAGCAAAGCTATAAGGTTGTATAAAGAGACAAAAATCCATCACTCCAAACTGAAACGAATCATTTAATATTATCAAAAAAATAAAAAAAATAAATTGATTCTTTCTTTGATTCTTTTATCCACAAACATTAAGTTAGAGCCATCAAGTCATTTCATACCTTAACTTGGCATAACTTCACTACATAAAGATCCATTAAAGATCCATTTGGAACCAAAAAGTACCACATAAAGAAAATACAGAGGCAATTGGTGATTAAAATTAGAAGGAATGGATCCGAGCAAAGTGAGACAGATTATATAATTCCAATTATACACCTGATTAAAATTGAAAGGAATGAAAATAAAGAGACAAATTATGTAATTCCAGTTCATCAGTGTGCCATTACTATGGTCTTATATCATAACCCAAAAAGAGAAGAAAAAGATTAAAGAAAAAGAAGCAATTTGAACAATGTGAGTTATCTTATACTCCGTGCACATTGATAAATCTAAACATATATAAGGAAGATTGTCAAGCTACTTACAGAAGTACTAAGATCCCCTGAAAAGATAAACCAGCCTTGAAAATACATGACTTCTTAAGCATATTTGGTATTGTTACGTACAAAGTAAAAATAATGATGGGTATGCTTCACCAAAATGTAAAATGGATCATACCAGTGCAAAGATTGCATGGCTTCTCCTATTGGTGGATTGAAGTTTGTAAAACCAACATGCCTATGTTGTGAATAAACAAATTAAATGTATCAAAACAACCAGGGAAAATGAAATGAAACTTCTATTTTGGGCTATTCAGATTAGTATAACTAACCAAGATACTGTTATCGTCCATTAAACAAGTATTTGTAAAATAAAATAAGATAAATCTAACTAAAATGATCAAGTGAGCACATTGAAATGCATTTTATGAAACTACCGACCATTAAACAAGGGTAAGCCTCAAGGTAGTTTGAGGCGTAATCCTCAAACTTTATTGAAATTTCCACTACCGTTCAAACACGTATTTAAGATTCTTCTAAATAAAATCAGAAAAGTGGTTAAATGACACATTTTAACATTATGGAGCAATTTGAATAGAAAGAAAAGGTTAAAGAAGTTTGGTCAATTCTGCAATTTAAGCCTTGTTGGTTGATGGTGGGTTATATGCGAAGTACTACTACCTTCACTTAATTAAACGTCAGGCTTCATCATCATAAGTTATGTGAACTTTTTAATTACAGCTACATGATGATGATGATTGTTGGTTTTGGAAAATAAATTCTAGGACCTTTGATGGTCCTAGAGATACAAATATGATGCTTACATAACGTTACGAGGCTTAAAAGCATGGCCAACACCTCAACCATCTAAGGATTAGGCTAAAACCACAGTTCATTTGCTGAATGCATTTTTCACCACTTCAAAAAGGGTTTCAAAACCATGACACTCCACACAATGGCATAAATCTTACACACTTAGAGCAAAGATACACTTACCAGTTTCAGATAGCTATAATTTCATTTTGTCCTTCACTACGAGTCTGTTGATAATAACAACACCCCAAAATCTCTTGACATATGTATATATAAAGTTGCAATAAAATTGAACATGTCAAAGCATTGTTATAGAAACTATAAAGGTACGGTTTCACATAAGCAATTATGGAGAATCAATTTTCAAAGCTCGCTTCTTCTCTTGTTTTGGCGAATGAAGCATACCATTTTGTCACTCGTCAATCACAATGGCATAATCAACACAATATTTTCTACCCTTTCCAGCCTTAGAGTTCCTCTCTGATCTTCCATCTGGCAGTGACACATTCCTATTCTTCCTCCTTTTGTCCCTTGAAGCAGAAATGACTTTGTCTTCTTCTTTAGGTTTCTTCTACAGCTTGTTCTGGATTGTGTGAAGCTGATATTTTTCTCTAATTCTTCATTCTTCGAAGGAATCAACTCTCTGGCAAACTTATCGTGGAACAACTCATCAACTGAAAGCATCAGAACAATAAAACCACAGAAAGCATTATGACAATAAGGCTATAACAAACAAAGTTATAACATTTAATATCCCAAAATGCAGAATTGACCGTCTATTCGTCTCAGCATTGGCATTTTTTCAACAGTTACATTCTAAAATAAACAAAAGAACAAAATTAAAGGAACATTAAATCTTACACAACTCCAGGGTTAAGAAGCTTTCTTGGTTATTATGGGCAGTGCCTCACCTGCCATTAGAATTTAGAAATTTAAGAAAACGAAAATCTTGTACTTCATTCTTTTTTTGTAGCAAGAATTAAGGCTATACAAATTTAAGAACGAAAACCAGTAATTCACTATTTTCATAGAAATACTTATATGCAATCATCAACATCAATACTAGTTTTATATCATCATAAATCAAATTCAAATTTAAAAAAAAAACTATTACATAAAACTATTTGATGGATAGTGTACCCAGAGGGTAGCTTATCCGAGGGATATTATAAGAAATATCTAGAGAGAAGTCGGAGCAAGCAAGTAAGAGAGAGAGTCAGATGTAATAAATGAGCTCGATCTCTTTACAAAGGGAAAGGGGCTGCTATTTATAGCAGCCATAAATGCTATACGCGTACAAGTGTCAACCATCCGACGACTGAGGGTCATTTCAATCGGGGTGGCACCGGCATTCGCATGTTCACCGCATTAAATGCGGTGGTTGGACGTGACGCCGCATTGAATGCAGTGGTTGACTGTCTTCAGAGGAAGCTTCGCTGAGCCTTCCGTGACCGAAGGCATCATGTAGCCAAAGGCACCGTGTAGCCGAGGGCATCACGTAGCCGAAGGCTACTATTTTAGCCAGAATTTCCCAGTATCTAAGTTGGTCCAAGAGTGACTGGTCCCCGGAGTTTTGGTGCCCTCGGCCGTGACGCTGAAGGCATCCTTATGCGTTTTTTGAGTTTCTTTAAGCTCGGGCCGCTGTATCTGGGCTTCATGTGCTTACTGGGCTCATTAGGTCTGTTTAGGAGAAGCAGGAGTTTGTGGGTCGGGGGTCCCTGGGCCATATACTCCATCACTTTTACTAATAATATTTTTTATGTTGCAATTACAACAATAATATCCAAATAGTAATACTATAAAGATATCTACTTTATTTATGAACACAAGTATAGTCACTAATAGTTACTAAATAATATTTTTATGGGAAATTGTCCTAAATAGGGTAAACAACTTTGGCCATGTTTGGTATGATGTAATGCAATGGAATGAAGTGCGTAATGCACTAATGCGATACAAAATGCAATGTAATGGAATGGAGACTCTATTCCATTACTATGTTTGGTTACTTGAGTAATAGAAATGTAATCACCATTACATAATTGAGTAAATGACCTAAGCAGGACCAAAAAGTGTCCAAAGAGTACAAATAGGACTACATCTTTTTAATTCTCCTCACTATGACTATTTATGTGTGTTTAGACAAATATACCCTTGTAGCTTTTGGAATGTCTGAATTAATAATAAAATCATATAAAAATATTAAAAAATATAAAAAATAATACCAAACATGAAAATTATTAAAAATTTATAAAATAAAAAATAAAAAAATTAACAAAATAAAAATTAAAAAACATAAAAACGAAAAAAAAACGCCGCTACCTCTGCCACCACTAGCTCCCATCACCAGTTGCAAATCTGCCAACATTTTTAGTAATGCCATAATAATAGCATATTTGAAGAGAATTTTTGCATTATGATGAGTAATAATGTCATTTTCTTGGCATTTTCAGAAAAAAAAATGCTATTTTCACAAAAAAATGGCAGAATTTTCACCGGTCGGAGGTGGTGGTTCTGGGAGGCATTGGGAAAGGTATCAATATTTTTTATGGGTTTCTACTATTTTTTATTAATTTAAAAACAAAACAAAAATTCCAAAAAAATTGATTTTTTTATTTTATAAATATTTTATTATTAGTTTTTATGTTGTTTTATATTTGTTATGATTTTTATTATTATTTAAGATTTTATTATGAATTAAAACATTTCATTATGAATTAATACCCTTAGAGGTATTTCTGGTAGAAATCTATGTTTAGTCCTATTTGGGAAGGTTTAAAATGTAGTAGTGTGTTAAGGAAAGCAGTCGATTCTAGGGTTCATCCCTAGCGTTTATTTCCGGCGGCGCTAGTCCTGTCCGGCGTTTCATTTTTGCGTATTGTAGCAAGCAGCCTATATTCTTCGTTCGTATTTTAGCAAAGTTTTTCTACTGCGGTGAGGGCCTGGTCCGTCTTCGGAGACCTGGGAACGGGAGTTTCTATTTGGGCGATGATTCTCTTCCCCTGGATTTTTCCTCGGCCGACGCATACTACTGCTTCAGCATCCTGCGATGTTGACAAGGGGCGAGTCCAGGGAGTCAGTGGCGTCCATCGCAGATTTCATGCAATCGTGGAAAGGCTTGGTTCTTGAGGATGAGAAGGAGGGCAAGGGGCGGCCGGAAAATTGTGAAGAGCTCATCGAGGGGGAAGATCTTGGATTGGAAGACTTAAGAGCGGGTAGCGGTGATTTTCTATGGGCGAAAGAAGACGAAGAGATGTTGATTCGTCCCCCTCCTGAACCGCCGTCATGGAGGAATTGTGTGACTAGGGTTTGGAAGTTTATTTCTATTTCCGTTTTAGTTTGTTTGCGTTTTTATTTCGAAATACATGTTGTTTTGTTTGTCATGTACTTTTATTTTTGCCAGACTCTTACATTAGGTGGAGGTGATGAGGGTTTTGCTCTAGCCACGTTAGGCTCATTTAGACCCACTATAGGATCAACGAATTATATTGCTCTGTTCAGGGTGATTGATTCTCAGGCTGGTTCGAGGGTCGGTGGCTGGAAGTGTTTCCTTTATCTTTTTTGTCCCTTGTTGAATACTTTATTATCAACTTAAGCCGCCTTGTTCCAAAAAAAAATGTAGTAGTCCTATTTGTTCATTTTAGGGAATTCTTAGTCCTACCTAGAACAATTTCTACACATAATTTCAGCAGCGTAGGCAAACAAGTGCAATATATGACGATTGGCACGGTGGGAGGAAGAAGAAATTCAAATTCGGATCGGATCGCGTAATCGCGATATCTGGGTGAAAATGTCTGGATGGGGGCGGAAGTAAAAATGAAGGAGGTTGTAATTGGGGATGGACTGGGACGGATCGACCCGATACTATGCAGGACCGCCGCGGCCTCGGTGGGTTGTACTGGGACCGGGGGCCCGAACCGGCTGTATATGGGGAGGGCTACAGGTCTGGATTTTAGTGGACCAACCCGGCCTGGCCGGGCTCGGTCCGGGCCATTTTTTAAGTTTTTGGCATTGGGCTACTGCTAGGTGGGTTGGGTTCTATTGGCATCGGGCTACTGCTAGGTGGGTTGGGTTGGGGGGAATAAATTCGAAAAGACTAATTAAAAAAATCCAACCCAGTCCCGGCCCTGTCCCGGTTCAAACTCGGGCCGGTACCGGGCCTTCATCCCAAAAACCCAGTCCCGCCCAATCCCGGGCCCGGTCGATGCCTAGTTTTAATAATCTCAAATACACCCTATAATGGGTAATTTCAAATACACAACTTTTTCCATGTAAAACTTATTACACCTATGAATGTAATGAATTGTACACATGTAATGTCCATTACATTACAGTTTAAAATAAAATGGCATACCAAACATCGTATTCGAATCAACACGTAATACTCATTACATGACAAGGTTCATTACATCATAGTATCATACCAAACATGAGTCGTTACTGTCATGATTGAAAAATAATGCTATTAATTATAATAAATATTGTCATGTTAAATGCATAGTACTGCAACTATTTGACAGTCATGATGAAAAGATGACAGTATGTATTGTCATCTTACCCCATTTCGGGAAAAAACCATATCAATCATATTTTAGTTATTCAAACTCTATTTAATCCTATTTTGGGAAATCTCCCTATTTTTATCTATAAGTTTTTTATTACTATGTATTATGGAGTAGTATTTAGGGAAAGTTCACGAAACAGGACTAAAACAGTTTGAAAATTCCAAAATAGGACGTACATGTTTTTTATTCCTGAAATAGGAGTAATTACTGTCAAGTTTGGAAAATACTGCCATGTTTGAAGTCTGATACTGCCAAAACATGGCAGTAAATAGTCCTATTTTTAAAATAAAAATATGTCAGTCCTATTTTGGGTAAATTGTCTAGTATTATTTTAAGGAAAAAACCCCTTTAGGTAATTTAAAGTTATTGGCGGATTTGGCGCAAAGTAATCAGTTACCCTGCCAGCCCAAATGTACAATAAGCCTACGGTAGCTGGGTCTGCAAGAGTGCAAGCGACACAGGGAGGGACGACGCCTCACGCGGCCACGCCCGGACGCCGCCACCGCGCCACGCCTCCACTCCTCCACTACTCCAGGCTTCCGCTCGCAGCCTCGTAGGGGCTCTCTCAGCCGCTCACCTCGCCCCTGGGCTGCTGCCTGCTCCTGCTCACTGTGCTTACTAGTTACTGATGAACCAGGTAAAGACTCTGACTTTTTAATTTTTCTGTTTAATTATAGATTATTAAATATTAATCTTGTTAATTTCTTATCTGTTGTTATCTTCTTGATTATTGCTACTATGTGATTGGGTTGCTTATTTTTGTTACTGTATTTATTAGGCCTGAATAACTTATGTATTGCTATCTTCTTAATTAACAATGAGAACATGTGGTAGCTTTAGCTGAGTTTTCTAATCACTCCACTATGCGTACAGAAAAAATAATACAATAGTAGTTACACAAACATTACACATTTTTCATGTAGTGTTTAATAGCTAATGTACCATCAAAATAAAATGAAGTCTTCCGGTCATCAAGAGTCTCGGGATAAACCTCATACTCCAACACAATGCTCAAAGTGGTAGAGATAGCTATAAACTTCAACCAAACTCCATCAATGTTGGATATCGATCATGCAACTTTAGAACACTACATCCGTATGCTTGAGTTAAAGATGTGCATATCAAACCAATGGCGATGTGAAAACCTCTTAGAAGAGTAGACAGACGACTATCATAAATCTCGTAATACTCTAACAGCTGGCAAGAGTTCTAGTGATAAAATACTACTCCAGAGTATGAGTTTCATAAAATGAAAAGCATGTGAAGTCCGTGAACAAATAATGGAGGGGTAATTAAAAAGACACAAATAACCCTCCAATATAAAGTGTTGATGGGATACTTAAGAGATTAATTAAACAGCAATGTCTGCATTTTTTTTCACTTCTTGCCATCACAGTTCTCAAATCTAAAACAATGATAATTTTCAAGTAGAAGTGAAAGGAAAGGAAATGTGGTTCATTTTTAACAAACTAAAAGGCCAAAGCTTCAAGCAAAAACAACAAATAGCAAGAATGCTGATCACGGAAATATTTATTTTCCTAAAACCACTTCCCTCCCGTATTTTTACTATTGGTATATAGACCATCTCATTCAATCCAAGCTGAAGGGAAAATGACGTCACAGGCTGAATATAAACATTTATAACTTGTAGAAACTCTATTTTTATTTGGTGGAACAAATTTCCAAAAATGTGGCCCACAACGGATCATAGTAGAAAGAATGGGGGCAGAAAGGGTGGAATCAGACCGAGATGCCATGATTACTTATTTCCGTGACCTCCTTTGTAAGAGAATTCCTTTCTTTCAAAGAAGCAAGTTTGGAAACCCGTGATCTAACCAAAGAAGCTTCTCTGTGTGGAAGCTCTTTAAAAATATATTCCAAACCTGCAGTTTGTCTTTCAATCTTATAAGCAGAGCGAATCACAGTTCCAATTTGCTTCTCAGCTTGTCTCAATTTTGTCTTTCCCCGTTGCTCTGCTTGCACTGTGTTACTCTCCAATTTTTTACTCTCTCCCTTCAAAGCATCAATGGATTTCTTCAGCTCCTTGACTTGTACATCAGCATTCAAAAGCATGGCCTCTTTGGTAGATAATAGGCGCCTAAGCAAGAAAAAAAGTTGCAGTATGAATTAAAATAAAAATGCATTTTTTCACTCGTTGTAATCTTAGTATTCTAAAGCCATAGTCCAAAAAGAAAGAAAAAAAATTAATTGCTTGTAAATTCACAATGTTCAACATTTTACATGCATAATCTAAAACTGCGTTTTATTAAGGGAAGGTGCTCCACTTTTTTAATTAAGCTTGAATAGAAAGTAAAGTCTGTACATGTATACATCTTTATTTTCATTCCTTAAACTAAACTTTTTGTTCACATCTTTTATTCCCATTAGAGAATTAATCAAGATGTCTAGGAATCTAAAAGGGAAAATTCCCTAAATAGGAGAAAAAAATGTTGAAATTCTAAAATAAGACTGCCATGTTTTTATTTTCTGAATAGGAGTAATTTCTGTCAAGTTTGGCATTATCAAGCTTTAAACATGAGTACATGACAGTTTCTGCCAAGTTTTTTCCAAGCTTAGCAGAAATTACTCCTATATACTCCTATATAGGGAATAAAAACTGAAGTTCTTATTTTGGAATTTCAAAACGTTTTTACTCCTATTCAGGGAGATTTCTAAATCTAAAAAGATTGCAGTATGTACTACACTAAAAATTGTATCTATTCACTACTTGTAATCTTAGTGTTCTCAAATCGTAGCCTAAAAAGACAAAAATGTGCACCTTTGTTTAAACATCTAGACTAACATACATAAGCATTCCAATTTCAAAATAATTAAAGAGGTTTAGGTAACCTCATATATTGCCACATGCAATCTTAGAGCTTTTTCTTACACAAGTGCATAGTTTGTAGTAGACCAGTGTAATTGTCCAATTCCAATTTGTTCAATTTGCAACAAATAATATATTTTCTCTATTTTGTGAATTTGCACCCTTTTCAGGCAACCTTTAATCTTTTAGTTATTTTCTCTTTCATTGTTATTTTCTTGAAGTATTGTGTAATGACTCTGTGACTTGGTTATAATTTTCTTCAAGTATGAAAGTGCATAACTAATATACCAGCCTGCATACCAGCAGCCTGCTGCTTTCTTTTTTGAATATATCCCGTGCATCGCACGGGCCATTTGTCTAGTATTCCAAACAAAAACAGTACATGCAATAGCACTCTTTTCCAAGAGAAAGACATGAGATGGGGAATGCATTTCTTTTTATGTTTTTGGTTGGACATTTTTTTGTGTGGAACCAAAATACCTATATATGAAAATAGTTTGGGAGTCTGTACTCAGTAGTTATAAGACTCATAACACAAGAAGAGAGAAAAAACTTCAAAAGACAAATTGCATTTGAGTTCACCACCAAAATACCTATATACTTCCTCCGTTCCCTTTTAATTGCAACAGTCAACATTTCACGTTTGCCAACGCACAAGTTTGACCATTAATATCTTTCATTCCTTATTAGTAAAAAAATTTAAAAAATTCATATTTTGAAAATTTAGAATGAGAAGAATTTAAAAATATTTTTTAAAAATTTAATTTATAATACGGGTGTTTTACAAGAATATTACTAAAATAAAACTTATTTACATAAATATGACTATTCATTACTACAACGTAGTGTTGTAGTAACTTACGTTCAAAACATGAACATGAATTACTATGATTTCATTACTACTCTAGTAACTAGTCATATTTTTGTAAACCATCTTTATTTTGGTCATATTTATGTAATTATTTCTTATAATACATGAATAAATAAAATATAGTCAAAGTAGAATATGTGAATAGTGCAAAAAATCCAATGTTGCAATTAAAAGAGAACAGAGGTAGTATAACAATAGTTTGGGTAAACTTGTGAAAAAAATTCACAAAAGCGGAAATAAAAAAGAAGGAAAAGAGGATTCACTACATTCAAATACACACTGGAGAGGAATGGTCCCATTTGGGTTGGGATAAGGCATGCAAGGACGACAGCCAAAGGAATTAAGTTCAAAGGAAAATTAAAGATAAAGAAACTATAGAGAGATCACATGAAGTAAAAAAACTTCTAGCAGCTGAGTCAAACAGCCCATTCCCAGAGAAAACTATTTAAACAGCCCATAATCGTGCCAAATTAAAACAGGACAAACAATATGGGACGGAGGTAGTATTAAAATATTTTAAAATAAAAAATATCAAAGTTCATGATATTTCAGGTTGTAGATTCGTAGTTTCCAATCACTCGGGTATTATACCGACACATTTTATCTTTCAGGTCCCATATTGATAAATGAAAAAAAAAGGTCCCTTATTGATAATAAGCCATCTTTCAGGTTTTAAATTTATAAAATTTCATTTTCATTTTTATACACATTTAAAGCCTATATCTGTTCATGTTCATAACTTCGTTCCTCCTTTCTTCCATACTAAGCTATACCATTTTAATGAAAATGAAGGGCATATTGCCTGCTGCAACAGTCCTCGTTATATAGCTTATTTGAATTCTTGACTACTCCACATGAGAAAGCCGGTGCTATGTCAAACATGTTTGTATGTGTTTGTGTGTTAATTGTTCCAATTTTTATATAGGAATATTACAGATGAATCCTTAAAAGTTCTGATTCATTTCTATTTGATGTTATTAATATTGTAATACTATCATTTTTAGCTTGGTGTTTAAGATATTTCAATTCTGTTTTTCCATGGTATATCTTTGCACCGATTAACACTTTGCTACTACTGTGCTACATAAAAATAAGGTTTTTATAAAATACTTGAATGACATCCCAGCCTTTTACAGGTCTTTTAGTAATTTCAGCAAGGCTCCTGAGGATGGCCAAGTACAGGTCTTTGCCTCACAGGTCACTCCAGCCCTTGCTGTTCTTTTCCCGCAAAGTACCCTTCTCCACTTCCCCTTTACCCATAGAATATCCGCCCATATCTGCTGCTACTACTCAAGCATTCACACATGAAATAAAAGCCACATGCTTTTCAGAATTAGAGCAGCTAATTAGACGCGGATTAATCAATCCAGCTGAGAAGCTCGTTCAGAAGATTGTGAGACATTCATCATCAGTCCCTGAAGCCGTTTCTGCAGTTGATTTTGCCCTTTCTTGGGGAGTGGAGCTTGACATGAAGAGTTATGGTTTTCTTATCAGAAAACTATTGACTTGTGGCGAGGCAAAGATGGCAGAGGCCGTTTATGTCGACTTCATATTGAACAGAGGAATCGAGCCAGACCATTTTTTATTGAACTCGATGGTTGTTTGCTATTCTAAGTTAGGTAAGTTGGAAGAATCCAAGTCTCAATTCGATAGACTTCTTAAGATGGAAGTCATGCCTTGTCGAGCCGCCTGCAGTGACATTATTACTGCATTTTGTGCCCAAAACAGATTCTTGGAGGGATTTGATGTGTTTCTAGCTGTCCATGATGCTGATTTTTTACTGCATTTCCGGTGCTACAATAGGTTGGTGGACGGGTTGAGCTCAATAGGGAACTTAAACAAGGCACTATACGTGTATGACATAATGCGTGATAAAAGCGTACCTCCCACTATTCATTTACTCAAAACATTAGTTTTTATGCTTTGCCAGAATGAGCGGGTTGAGGAGGCTGAATTTTTGAGTATGGAAGCCGAATCTTTTGGCTTCTTTATTGATAAAGTCATGTACACAGCTCTTATCAATGGGTATTGCCGGAAAAGAAGAATGAAGATGGCTCTCAGATTGTTTTACAGAATGCTGAAACTAGGATGTCATCCAGATAATTACACATGCAATACATTGATACATGGTTTTGTTAACACAGGCATGATCGATAAAATTTTCGTGTTGTTTCACCACATGAAAGAGCTGGGATTGAAGCTCAATGTTGTCAGTTACCAAATCATGATTAGCAAGTGTTGCAAGGATCTTAAAGTTGATTGTGCATTAACATTGTTACATAATATGATGCAGTGCAACTTAGCACCCACGGTGCACTGTTACACGCCTTTACTTGCTGCACTGGTTAAGGAAAATCGGTTAGCAGAAGCCGATCAATATTATAACCAGCTGTTTGATTCTGGACTTTTTCCTGATGATGTCCTCTTTTTTACTGTAGTAAAAAACTATGTAGGGCATGAAATTGATCTTGCACATAATTTTGTGACAGAAATTGGAAGACATGGGTGTGGCATTTGTAGCACCACTTGTAGTAGTAGCAGTAGTAAATCTGTTGATGACTTCATAGTTGAGATTGATCTTCTCCTAGAGGAAATTTATTCACGAAACTCAGGCTTAGCTCGTATTGCTTTTAATATACACATAATTGCACTGTGTTATGCAGGGAAACTTATTGCTGCTGAGTTATGCATGGATAAAATGTCAACTCTATCCCTTCAGCCTTCTCTCCTTGCTTATAACTCCATGATTTGGTGTCTCTGCCAAATGGGACTAGGAAATGATGCTATTTCCATTCTGGATCAGCTGGAAGCTACTAGAGTGAAGCCCACTATTGCTATGTATGACTCTATTATAGGGTGTTTGGCTCAAGAAAAGAGAGTTTTGGAGGCATCACAGTTGTTTGACAGAATGCATGAGGTTGGACTTTTCCCTGATGAAACTCTGTATGTGACAATGATTAGTGGTCTATCAAAGAACAGACTAGCTGGTGCAGCTCGTGAGGTCTTTGACAAAATGTTGAAGTATGGTATTCGACCAAGCTACCGAGCTTACACTGCACTAATAAATGGGCTTGTTAAGCAAAACATGATACAAGAGGGGCACATATATCTTGGTAGAATGTTAGAAGAGGGATTTATGCCTAATGCTGCTTTGTATACTTCTCTAATCTACCAATTTTTTAGAAAGGGAGAAATTAGAATTGCTCTTAAGTTAGTTGTTCTGATGGAGAAAAGCCACATAGAGAAAGATGTGATAACCCATGTTGCATTGGTCAGTGGCGTTTGCAGAAATATCCGATACATTAGTAGGAAATGTCACAAGTCACAAAGACGATCCGTTAAGGCAATGGAGATGCTTTACCATTTACTATGTGAGTATACTAATTTGCCCGGCCTGAAAGATTTAGAAAACTTTATCATTTCAAGGGTTGGAATAAAGTCGTTTGCACTAAAATTGATAGACGAAGTGAAAAAAGGCAACTTTATTCCCAACTTATATCTGCACAATAGTGTGATTGCTGGATTATGTTGGGCAAATGATATGGAAGGTGCATACAATCATCTTGATACGATGCAGAAAGAAGGGCTGCTTCCCAATCACGTGACTCTTACCATTCTCATTGATGGGCATTTTAGGAAAGGTAAAACCGATCTTGCTGTTAATCTTTTCAATAAAATGAATGAGCATGACTGTGTTCTTGATGATGTGGTATACAACATGTTGATAAAGGGCTTTTGTAAGGCTGGAAGACCCCATGATGCATTATCTGTATCAAATATTATGCTTAAGAAAGGGCATTCTCTTTCAAAGGCTTCTTATGAAAATCTACTCCAACTTTTTTGTGCAAATAAATGGACAGTCCATGCTCTGAAAATACTTGAAGATATGGTTTCCTGTGAATATACCCCTTACATAGGCAGTCTTAACTGGTTGTTGTGCATATTATGTGAAGAAAATAAATTCATTGAAGCTTGCAATGTTCAAACTTTGAAGTCGAGGATAAGAGTATTGTCAAAGAAAGCATCTAAGGGACTCTTCATTTAGTATGCGTCACTGCCACCAAGAGACTATTCAGCTTGATTTGGGATTTGTCAAGGATTATGATGTTATCCTTATGGGACTGGAGATTGCAAGTCGGGGAGGAGCAGATAGAGATGCTACAGGGGTTGAGAAGGGGGGAATCGAAAAATATGGAGTTTGTGATAGAGTATGAGCATGTACCCTCCTTGCTTGGGCAGTGTGGAGGCTCTGTCCAAGTCAGATTCATTAGCCGGAGAAGGGAGAGGGATTGGATTGTGCGGAGCCGACCGAAGGCTACAGACTTGGACTTCTTCTGTGATAAAAAATATGAGGTGATGAACTACTATGTGCAATCAAATTTGATCTTTTCAGTTTCTTGACTTTACCAGTTCTCTTATGGTTGGTTCCATCTCAGTAACCCCACTATTCATGTTCATGGAAAGCTATATTTTTGGGCTTTGTTATTAAATCGATTTGCCTCGTCTTTAAATCATGCATCTTGCATTCTAGCATAAGTGGATTGTTCATTTTCAGTTTTTTTTCCCAACCATTAAATAGGGTTCATCTTATAAACTAAATTCCTATGCTTTTAAATATTTTTTAAAGCATATATTTTCGGTGTTCTGTTTAGGATCTAAAAAGGAAGGAAGATGCCATAAAATGAGGTAGGTCTATGTATTATCTGCTCACTCTTGCATAGAATCAGATTGTTTTAGTTAAGCTCTCATCTGTCCCATAACAATCGTACATATTCTATGCTTTGTCTTTGAGCAGCTGGGACACAGATGAGCTGTATGTGGCATTCATGACATTGTTACCATGATATTGCAAATGAATTTCCGATCCATCTACAGAGGTTGCAGTATGTGATTTTCATGACATTGTTGGGTAAATCAACAAAGTGTAGTTTCATTATTTTTCTGTTTGCATAGCATATGTGCATTGTTCTTTTTTCTTTTTTTGACAAGAAGAAATGGATGAAGATTAAAATAGCTTATCTTACAAAAAAACTCCGATCTTACAAAAAATCTTTTCTAAGATAGTATTCTCTATATAACTGTTTTACCCTGCCCACCCCTCAAGTTCTCCAAAACCCTCCATCCAGAATCCAAACACAGTACTCTCCAGCGCAAATTCAGAACAGCACCTTACAGATTAACTATACATTGATGACCAGACTGCTCCATCAAAATATGTCCTCTGGGACTATGCAAAACAGTGCACGAGTGGTCAGCTTCTGGTGATAAATGGTCGATTAAAAGAACTAAGACAACATGGTCATAAGCACATTGTTCCAATTTGCCTTCAAGATTATGATTTATCACTCTCCATCTGAATATCTACGACTGTCCCAAAAGAGTTCTATTTGGTCAAAATATAACTTTTAATTTTGCCAAGGTACAACTGTGAAAAGGTAGTGTAGTCCGACGGAACTAGTTCAGTAACTTCCATAAAATGAAACAAGCCTCCTTCTGAGAAGAGTAAATGAAACCTGAACTCAAAGCAAGCTCTTGTTATTCCTTGAACCTCCTAAAATCAAACCAAATCTCGTAATGGTTGAAAAGTAAACTATCATGAGTGTGCTTCCTAAGATACTCAAGGCCAATATTACCTAACCTAACCTTCTTGCACATTTGTCTCCTCTTAGTCTCGAACAGAACTTTATATTGTGGGACACAAATATACGAACTCCCAAATGGTTTTAATTTACTAGCAAGTCTCTCTAACCCAACCCAAACAAGCTTGTCTGGAATATGCAGGAATACAGCACTTGCATATATGAAATCGTACATTGTTCCAGATCCAGACTTACTAAATGAGAGGACGCTTGGATAATAACCCTTGGGATGGAAGCTCATACCTCAATGCAGCCATTAAGGACAGCTCATCTGTTTCCATACAGTTGTACTTTTGGATTTAAGTACTGGATAAAATGCATCCCAACACGAAGGGTCCCACATCCAATCTCTAACACTTTGGAGTTTGGAGATAGATGGACAGATTTTGCAAGAAATTCGAACAGAACTCTCCCTCCTGCCTCGGGCTCCCTGTAAATACTTGATGTTTCTGCTAAATACTTTTCTTATGCGTACATCTCTTTAGGTGATACCAGTACACTTAAGTTTTATTAGGTCATCATTGCATGCTTTTTGTTACTTCTTGTAGTTGTTTGAATCTTGATGTGATCGGAGAAATGTCTAGTGTAATGTATCTTGGGAAAATAAACTACAATTCAAGAAAAGGGAAAAAGTGTACGAAAAGCTGAAAGTGAAATGGCATTATGTTCAACCCAATTCAAGAAATTTCTTTCAAATTCAGCTATAAAGAAATAAAGAGTGCTTCTTTGTACATGAACTATATGATAGTGTGTTCATTTTATTACAATGCTCACCAGAGCCGGCTTTGGGGCCAGTTGACCCAGGCAGGTGCCTTGGGCCTCATTTGCGGATAGGGCCTAAAAAAAATTAGTGCTCCGTATTATTTAGTACAGTCCAAACGTAAGCCTTCTAAGGGCCCACTCACTGGAAAGGCACAACAATAGCTGGCAGCTCTTGAATGCTTATGTATAACTCCTTCTTATAAGTCTATGTGGAGGACAAATTGTTCTTTCCAACCGGTGTGGGAAATGTAATTACAGATAAGCACCCATATCCGTATGACCGTATATGCCTCCTTTGAGATTTCAAACCGGACATATGCGTGGTATAGTAGAACTAACTCAACTAAGCATGAAAAATTGTAATAACTTGATATAAAAACATCAAGTAAATAGACGGCAAGATTATATTAAAATTACTATTCCGTTTATGTATCATCATCATATCATAGTTGACTAGTACTCCATATTAAGAATAATATTAATATTAGTATCAGTTGTTGAGAAATGATGGATTGTTATCTTCTAATTAAATGTGATTTGTAGTCATTATCATCTTTACCAAAATAATTAGGAAATTGTAATTATGTTTTCATGATGGAAATTGTGTGGCTCATAGTTAATTCATGGTCTATATGTGCTTATATTTTCTGTTATAAATAAAAAGTTTCTTCTCTCCTTGTAATTGTATGTGTCATCCAAAACAACTCTCTTAAGACTGATACCAGTATAACTGGCTTGTTAAAAAAATTTGTATTATATATAACTATGTAGGTTTTGATGCCAATAGTGTATTTTATACTACTCTTTATTAATTGGTTTTGAGTATATGTTTGCATTTGAAAGCTTATCATTTTGAACAATAATAACATTATATCTAGCACTTTGCATAATCTTTTTTTCATATTGTGTTTTTTAATCAAATTATCACATTTTCAATATGATTTGTGCATAGTATATATTTTTCTGCCTAGGGCCTCCGATATGCTCAAGCCGCCCCTGATGCTCACAAATCACAATTACTCATCCTTGACTGTTCACCCATCTAATAAGAAGATGGTTTGGGTTAGTGAACTTTTTTTTTCTTCTGGAAAGAATTAGAAAATCAGGACCAGGACTCTTTCAACTGTCTTTGCAACATCTTGCTACCATGATTTGCTGTTTGTTTTACTTTCAACCATATATGTGAAGACTAGAAATAGGGTTGTTATTAAAATATTGCGTTTCTTGCTAGAGTTGCTGTTAAGGTTTTATAAAGCTTTAGTTGCTGTTAGAGTTTTTCTTAGTGGAAGAGTTGATCTGAATAGAAATATGAATGCACCACACTGGTGCAATCACTTTTTGCTTTTGCGACTTGCAGGTCTTGTTGTCTGTCTTGGTTGGAACATTGTACCTGTTACCATAGCTGGTTCCAATTTTATATTCAACCCTTCATTAAGATTAGTTAACTTATGTTTCTCGCAGGCCCAACAATCTGGTTTCTTGCTATCATCTATTTCATACCAGGTGCCCCTGGGGCCTATGTCTTATGGTATCGTCCTCTATATTTGTGCAATGAGGTTTGCTAAACTTTATCCTTTCCCTCTCTTCTCCTGCTAAAAAATTTGTTATTAAATATTTAAAACTATTTTCAGTTATCTAATGTATTGTTTTCAACTATACTCCTTGCAGGACTGTTGGTGCAATGAAAATCAGCTGATATTTTGCGTTTTATATGGTTAGTGCTTGTTTTCAGCTTTCTGTTTAAGGCGCTCTCACTGTTTCATGCATTGATATTTATTGTGTATTACTTTTTTATTACTGTTATTCGTGTTGAAGTTTCACATTGGGTTTTGTGTTGTTGCTGTGGTGGCACCTCCCATCTTTTTCAATGGCAAATCTTTGACATAAGTTGCCTCTTCATTCTCGAACTCAGTAGGCCACTCTTTGCAAGCCATGTAATTCTCAAGAATGTAAAACTCATAGTGTGCTTCTCTCATTGTCAGAATGAGTTTACAATCTTCTCACATGCTTTAGGGTATGTTTGGATCTTCGGAAAAGCTAGGGAATTGGGGGGATTCGATGGAAATTATTTTCACGTGTTTTGTCTTTCCTTGGGAAATGAAATATGGTCTCTTTTCATAAAATCTTACACATAATAATATATTTAGATTTATTACTTTTAATATAATCGATATTAATAAATAAAACAAGGATCAACAAATTTCTGGAATAAATTTTTTTCCCGGGATTTGGTTGTCTTTTTTCTTTCCTTTTTATTTTATTTTCCTAGTAATTTCAGGGGCTCCAAACGGATCCTTAATTATGAGTTTTTTTTAAATATGTAAATTTAGGTTGTTTCTGAATGGACTGAAATTTCCTGGTCTGGTTTGGTTTGTTTAAGTCTGGTCTGATCTGGTCCGATAAATGTCTGGTCCATGTGTATTTTATAACTGTAGAAGTCTGTTCTAGTCTGGTCCGTTTAAATCTTGTCTGGTCTGGTCTGATTTGTTCTGGTCTAGGACTAAAGTAAGTCCAACAAAAACATCCTTAGCGTCTAAGTTGTTCATTTTGATTGTATTGTTTGCATTGCATTCTTGCCAGCAATTGAACTCTTATATGAAAATGTTTTGGTTGGGGTAGGTGCAATCTGCAGTGGTTTTGCACTATGTTGCCGGAAGTTAGTATTGTTTGGTTTGCAGTTTTTCTTTTTAAGTAAAACATGTTTTCTGCCTGTTTATTGCTCGTCTTTCTCAGTGCAGATCATTTACTTCGTTGGATTTGGATTCTTTTGTACTGAATCAATGATGAGCATATTGGTCATTAAGATTCATTTTTTATGAATGCATGATTTGATCACTGATAAGCCTCATTGTGCGTTTTACAAATGGTGAAAGCAACAAGTGTACATGTATTTCTAGGGAAGTGGAAAAACTGCAGAGATGAGGAGGGAAGCTGCTAGACAAACAATGGCGGCGGCAGTATGACCCACAACCTGTTTGGGTGGAGGTCTGGGGGTGAGGTTTGTAATTCTGTTATTGCTTTATGTCTTAACATAATAGAAAAAATTGTACACGTGGTAGGGAAGGCTCTGCCAGTACAAATCTAAGGTCAGGGTGAAGGGTGTTCCTTGGATTGTCAAAAAAAGATCTTTCAGGTCAAAATATTATACCATATGTTCAAATCTCAGTTTGTCTTACTGAGGTTATATTGTATAGGTTTGGTTTGATATTTTTATTTATTGACATTTTTTGGGGAAAATGTTGATTGATACTTCATGTAGTGTGCTTCCTCTATTTATGGTGCTAATCATTCATTAGTAAAGCCAACACCTTTTCCTTATTCTTTAGGAGTAAATAAATTATTAGGAGTAGAGACTAATTTTTCGATCACAAAACTATATTATGTTAGCTGATTTGTAAATTGGGTTGTTCACAAGACGAGTAGCCGATTCTTTATTTGAATGGCGAATAAAAAACATAGTCAAATTTATGCTACTTATAAAAGAAAAAATTGCTCAAACAAAAACTAAAATATACTCCCTCCATCCCTTATAACTTTTCTAACTATTCATCTGTCTCTTAACACTTTGTTAACTTTCCTTTTTGGGTTGTCACATTAACTTTGCCCTTTCTTTTTTAAGTAAAAAAATTGTGATCCCATTTAGGGCCTGTTTACTTTGAACTTAATGAGCTTAATTGATATGATAACTTATTCATTTAGGTATATAGTTTCGTTTATTTAGGACTTGATGAAAATTGTGACTTATTCGGTCAGACATTTCCTGACTTATTCGCTCAGCACTCTTTTAGTTATCCTTACCATACAGACGTTTCGCTCAGGCGGCTCAGCACTCAATTTATTAGACTCTCCCTTATGCCCTGAGTTCTCCTTAGCGTAAACGTTGTAACCAGCCTTCATGGCCGCTTGCTTCTTCACTTGTCTTCAGTGGCAAATGGCTCGCCTTCTTCAACGTATTCTCTCTATATCCATTCCATCTTCAGCAACGTATAACGAAAGCCGCTATCAAAGGCCAACCATATCCCTTGTCTTCTTCATCTAGATATTCTCTCTAAATTTATATTTTTCTTCTAATTCTTTAAATTGAAGAGTTCGTTTATATGCTTAATTTCATTAATTTCGATTTTCTGGAAAGTATGCTTCATATCTACGATTTTTAGTATAAAGGAGTACTTGACATTCAATTGAAATATGAAGACCACTTTCTTCATAAAAATAATTCTTAAAAATACTTTAACTGAATTTATAGTTTTGAATTACAGGACTATAAATTAGGATAAACCTAAAATGATTTTTAAATAATTGTGTGGAGGATTTGACCAGAAAGTATAAAATCAGGAGAAACATTTATATTATAGGAAGAGGAAGATGTTTTTTTTTTGTTTGAGAATCGGCTACTAGTAATTCAGCTTGCTATATACGGAGTAATATATGTGTGAGTGAAATTACTTTCATTTTGAAAGTAGTTCAGTCAAAACTAGCAACAAAAATCTCACCAAGAATCCCGTCAAGCAAAACCACCTGCAAACTGGCCGCCTTATAGACCCCTCTCTGTGAAGAGTGCAGCACATCTGCATAATACACTCCTTTTAGTTTTCTTTATTTTATTGTATGGGTAGTGCTACTGGAAACAAAAGTCAGACCTTTTAGCTTGAATTATTTTGGTAATACTTATGTCATTATTTAGGTATGGATAATGAGGCAATATTTAACAATGAACCAGGAGGATGAGGTGAAATTCAAGCGGAGAAGAAATAGAAGGAATGCAATGGGGCATCCAAACCATATAATATATGACGAATTTACGGGATGAAGTGACTAATAGATTAGTAGGAAATGCATAAATTAAATATGTTGTCAGAATATTCTTGAATTTGTTTTGTTTGGTTTCGTGAACTTGTTTGCTCATTAATTTAATGTTATTGTAAATTATATGCAATAACAATATCATCTGGAATAGTAAAAGTGGAATAGTAAAAGTAAACAGACGATATTCAGCAGAATCAGCACTTGTTACAGGCACAAGGATAAATTGGTAATTGAATATCATTCATAGGATACATTTAGCACACAATGTAAACAGCTTGTTATACTAGTGTCACTTATTCCAGACAGACATCTTAATACAGACATGACTTAATGAAAAAAAAAGTAAACAACCCCTTAGTTCTCTTAACTTTGTCTTTTCTTTTTTAAGTAAAAAAATTGTAGCTCCATTTAATTCTCTCTTCTTTGCACAAATCTCAACCACATAGTTTTTTTCTCGTTAATCCTTGTGCCGGTCAAACTTTTAAGGGTTGGAGGGAGTATGTCACTTTTCATTTTAAATAAAGAATTTCTTATTGTGACTAATTCTCTCTCCCTTACACAAATATCAATCGTACAATCTGCTTTATTATTCTATGTGTCAGTTAACATTGTCATAATTATAAATGATGGATGATGCAATATTTTTTCAAAAATAGGAAACTATAATTTGTTTTTTTTTCCTAAATAGATCTGATAATTCATTTTGTAACTAACATAATTTATTAATTAATAAAAATTAATTAACTTAACTAACTGCTCCTTAATTTCGTTGCATAATGGAGGTCAAGCTGTTGATGGTGGGTTAGTCCGATAATGTTGATGGTTCGGCGGCAAATACTGATAGCGGCGGCAAAATTCTGTCAAATCTGTGGTAATGAGCAGCGGTGGTCCGGTTGGGCCGCTGGGGCAGTAGTCCTTCAACCTTATGAGGCTATTTTTGTTCAATCAAAAATAAAAAAGTTCTATTTATGACTTTTTTAACTAGTGGATTGTATTTTGGAAAAAATGAATTGTTTTCAACTCTTTTCTGCTTATAGAGTCTAGGTTTGGTCCAGTGCTTATCTTTGAGCTATTTCTTCTCAAATTCATCTTCTTCAACTGTTGTGGATCCTCTTTGCTCCTCAATTGACTTTGAAAGTGTCTCTAAATCCTTAAACGCTAGTGTTAGGTTCAATTTTCTTCAATTCAATTCTAAAAATACTAAATGCAAACAAAAATCCGGTGAACCGTAGTTTGAGTTAAATTGGTCCTTCGCGACTCATTTAAGCTATGGAAATTGATCAAAACCAATCCCAACACGCATAAAATGGGTGTTATCACCATGCTTCAATGTTGATCGAACACATGGGAATTGTTAGGAACTATTTATTGTGTCCAATAATATGGCCCGTTTATCTATTATGTATAAGGATTGGGGGCGGGGGCCCGTGGGGAACCGCCCCATGGGGTGAGGATGGGGTGGGGTTTGGGGCGGGGTGGGGACGGGGATGGGTGGGATATTTATATCACGTTAAAATATGGGGCGAGGGCGGGGATTGCTACACCCGCCCCGCCCCCTTTATATATATAAACACAAACATACATATATATACAAACATACACATATAAATAATGTATAACCTTATATAAGTAAATTATAGAGTATGTAGTACGAGGTATATAACAAACACATGCATATACATATAGACATATATACATGTATATGTGTGTAACTGTGTATTAGTCATGACTAATGAATTAATGAATATTATATCATCATAATAATACGTAATAAATAAAAATACTTGTCATAAATGTTATATGAGTGTTAAAAGTGAGAAAATGAGTAAATAGAACACATATGCATATTTAAGTGTGATATACTCTGTATATAAATAATTGTATTCTAATTGATGAGAAATTTGTAACGACATACATGATCATAATATGTTTACTTATATTTTTACTTTTCTTATTCAAATTAAAGAATTATTAAAAAGGAATTAACTTTTATCAAACACGAATAATACACGATGTCACGATATTATCTAGCTTACTTCTTTTAGTGCTATATGTGTGTGTGTATTTATCTTTAAAATGGGTTAACAAATATGCAAATAAGATACTCCCTCCATCCTATTTAAAGGTTCCCGTCTACATTCTCCAGTCAACGTGCATTATTCCTAATCTTTACTTTATATATATAACTTTTATCAAATTAATTTTTTTTATCAGGTATTATAGAACTTTTAATGTAGTTTCTGAATATGTAAATTTTATTTACTAAAAATAATTCTACTAATGACAGGGATCAATGAACTTTATGGTTAGTCAAACACCGTAAACCGCGCGCGTGGGAACTTTTAAATAGGATGAAGGGAGTAAATAAAATCTATATGGGGGCACCCATGGGCACCCGTGGGGGACACCGGGGTGGGGCGGGTATGGGGTGGGTCTGGGAGTAGTGGGGGATGGGGAAAACTTTTTAGACATGGGGCGGGGGATGTGGGAGCCAACTCCCGCCCAAACCTGCCCCATTGCCGTCCCTAATTATGTAGGACTCAAGTAAATGGCTTCAATCTTTACATCTATATAAAGCAAGAGGTTGAGTCCTGTAACAGAAGAGCAAGGCATCTAGGCATTCGCATATTCGCATATTCGAGTACATGTTGTGTAATTGTTGAAACCATTGTCATGATTACTAGGATCTGATTATATTAAGAATTTAAGAGAGAAAATATAAAATACTCTTGTTTAGAAAACTTGCTATTGTTATCATATATTTTGAGAAGCTTAATAGAGTATGAATTGCCAACTAGTTTTGGCTTAGACTACCGGCTTCACATTTCCTCTTGCCTGACCATTGACCAATAGGGTTCCAACCCCACAATGATTTAAATTTTAAAAGCACTCATCAAATTTGGGCCAATCCTTTGTTGTATGGGGTAACTATTTTAACACAAGTAGCTGATTCATGTGTTGACTAGATCATGGATATGGAATACTTTTGTCCAAAAAGAAAGAAAAAGAAAAAGTCAATACCTAAAGGCCCAACTGTCCACTGCTGGGATTTTAATTACCCATAAATTTGTTGTCACACCTATAAATAACACATCATGAGAAGGCATGTATAGTACCACCCACCAGCCAGGCTCCTCTCAACTAATCCCATCTTTCATCAATGGTCTGCTTCTGCTTTCTGGTTGATCAGACAAAGGAGGTCCGGCGGAGCAAGCCGGCGGCCGGAACGTGCGGGCGGTGCGGCGGCGGCGCTAGCGTGGCCGATATGAAGACCGCCACACGGTTCTGCTACGTCCCTTTCTACTCCAAGAATTGGAAGGCCATAGTCTGCACTTTTTGTGGTGCCGTTCTCAGGTCATACCACTGAGCTAGCTACAATCCCATATTTATTTTTAATCCTTAATTAATTAATTGCTTGATTGATTAATTAAGGATAATTAGGACACGATCTCAAAGCTCCCGTCACTACAAAAACACGGGATTGACGGACACTTTTGTTAGGGATTCGCAAAAGATTCATAGATGAATTGGTAAGAGTATGTCAAATTCGTGCCGAAAACACTTTGACACGAGATATTTGACACGAAATCAGCGATCAAGCCGTGTCAAACTCATGTCAATTCCGTAATTTTCTATTTTGTAATGCGAAGTACGTAGTATATCATTGTAGCAATCCACTAACAAATACGTACGTAGTACTACGTATGATATACGAGTGGAGCATTATTCTACAAAATTTTTGTGGTATTTAGTGCCCTATTAATAATATACGAGTATATAAAGTGTTGGAATTGTAATTTTGGTGCACATTTAGCATGGTTAATATCCTGTAGCTATTTCAATTTGTGTTTATTTCAACACCCTTATTCATAGAGTGTTGATGCCACGGAGGGATCGGAGGAGCTAGCATTGGCTTCCCCATTATTTTTGCATAAAGCATATCCTGAAATTAATATTAAGCTATGTCCATGGGAACATCACATCACTTTTTTAGTCTATGCCCGTATACACTTTTTTGTGTACACGCTCCATTTTGCATAATGGGGATAATTCGTATGACAATTTGTTTGAAAATGGACAAGTTATTTGTAATTTTTAATATACTCCCTCGATTTGTCCCATAATTTAAGTCCCGGTTTGTGATACAGAAAAAATGTAAAAGTTATTTAATTTGTAATTTAAAGAAGTACTCCGTATTAAATATATGTGATGATACACGTAAAATTATGTGTAAAATGCATGCATAAAATATGTATACCAAGCGTGGTTGAAATACTTCGTATTTATGAAATTGTCACTTCTTAATAATACGAGTATCATATAGATGTTTCATTATGGCTCCGTCACTTCTCGTATACATGTTTCTTAATGATAATGCCATATATCATATATGGTCAAATTGAATACAAAATAATGTAACACAAACTTAGGATAAATGACGATATTCCATACTTCGTAAGTTCGTATATACGTAGTATGTCACAGTCTTACCATTACTTGATGAATTGAAACAAAACTCCGATCCATTGGAAAACATTTAAGAGAGGTCGTTTTAGTTATTAGATATTTAGATGAACGTCAAATAAGACATGATATTAAATGATATTCTAGTAGTTGCTTCTTAATATAAAGATGTACGAAGTATATAAAGCTAAGCTACATGTACAAATTTTTATATTATATATACACCGAGTCAAAAACCTAGCGGTGATGCTCACCAACTGTACTCCTTAACTTTTAGATTATCAGTAACATTACTCTAGAGTTTCAAAACTACTTTAAAACTAGATTTTTAGATATAATAGTCGTGTTTGAAGCAACATTTCTTCGCGTGTGCTTTTAAAAACATAGTAAATGGAGTTAAAAGTAAAAAAACAATACATCAAGAATGAAATATTACACTAATTGTATACATGTTTTCTGTCCTATTTTAATTTTTTGGATGTTCATGTTGACAATTTTGAAACACAATGGGTCTGCCAATCTGCCATTGAGGACAACATGTGATCCCAACTCATTTTATGTATCATATATACTTTTATATATAAAAGTTAAGAAATGACGAAAGAGTTAATTAAATATAAATCAACGGAAATTGCTCAAAATAAGAGCAAAACATAGGATAAGTTCCTAAATAGGAGTTTAAGTTTTTTATTCCCTAAATAGGAGGCTTTAATTAGATGTATCGTTTTTTCTTCCGATTATACCCTTTTGTTCGGTCAGGTCTTTCTTATCCTTCGTACGCTTCACACGCATCACATGCCTCTTGCACTTATCTCTTCTCTCTCATCCTTCTCCCATTTCTCCTCCATCTACGACCTCTGCTCTCGCACAAACAGATCTCGCACCAACAGAGCTTTCTTCATATACAACAGATCTAATGATAAATTTTTCTTCTACTATCAGTGATGATCATTAATCACAGGTATGTTCTTCCTCTTCTTTTTCCCCTTCTTCTTCCCCTTCTTCTTCCCCTTCTTCTTCCTCTTCTTCCCCTTCTTCTCTCATCTTTTATTTCAGTCGGCGGCACATACTTTTTGCAGCGTGAACTGCTTGTTTATTACAACTCAACTTTTTGCTAAAGCTTTTTGTCCTTCTAGATCCGTTTTAGTCACGTATTTTTCTTGAATTCTTACTTTTACTTTTTTTGCTCTTTCAAATTTTCTCTCAAATTTTGTTTTCTTTTATACTTTATCTATACAACATAAATTATATTTTTAAAATTGATTTCAATCAATGTTTTTGAAAATTTTCAAATTAAGATGGAAATATTACTTCTTTGCAAATAAATTACTAATACCATATTTTCCATGTGAAAAATTATTCAACACGTAGTGCCATTTTATGACATTGGAGTACTATCAGTGCCATGTTGTTTATATTAAAAATATTGCTCCCGCACCCAATGCCATTTCATGAATTAGGATTACAAAAGACTGAAAAGAGTAGTCTTAGTGTCATGTTTTTCACATTAAAAATATTGTTCCCACACCCAGTGCCATTTATTTTACTTATTAGGGATAACAAAGGTTTTTCTTATTTTACTATTTTTTCACTTTTTTAAATTTTGATGTTTAGTTCCATCATTTTTATCTTAAAGTGCCATCAAATTATACGGACTCGCCATCTTATTTGTAAATGCCATGTTTTGATATCTCTACATGCCATGTTTTGAGATCTAAGATGCCATGTTTTTCTATATCAAATGCCATTATTATTATGCCAAATAAAGTGACATTGTTATTATGCCAAATGAAGATTTGTGAATCTTGGCAGACCGATGATGGTGGCGGTGGAGGTGGCGTCAGCGGCTCCCTGAACGTGGTGGAGGTTACCTGAAGGCGGCGGCGCTCCCCGAAGGCAACGGCGGACTCGCCGGGAGGAGACGGCGGCGGACTCGCCGGAGGAGACGGCGGCGGACTCGCCGGAGGAAACGGCGGCGGACTCGCCAAAGGAAACGGCAGCAGACACACCGGGCAGCGGCGGGGAACTTTCTGCACAATAAGATGGGGCAGAGTGGCAGACCGGTAGACTGGTGCAAGGGTTTCTGTTTTGTTTTTAACCTGTTCTATTTTTATTGTAATTAAATGTGGAACTTCATTAAGGTCATTTTGGTCAATTCAATTTTTTTTACTCTTATGCGTGACTAACGAAACTTATACTCCTATTTGTGCACAAATGCATTGTTTTACTCCTATTGGAGTAATTCTCCCATAAATCAATCAATAAAACTTCTATTTAAATATTGCAATGCGAGTGATTTTACCATTTTAAACTATGGGTAACAATATATATAATAATTATAAATGTATGAACATTGAGAAATAAAATAAAGAAAAATTTACAGTTTGATCACACTACCAATCCCGACTTGGCCCTGAGCCCATAACCATAACATTGAGAGCCCGTTTGGAGAACTCTGTTTTCGGCTTATCAGGCTTATCAACCAGTTTTTTCACCAAACACGTAATTTTTACTTTAGCGCGCTGAATTGTGTAATAAGCCGAAAAAGTAAAGTTGGAGTTACTTTTCTGGCTGTATTGGCTGAAGTTACTGTAGAGGACCATTTTAGCTATTTTTACATATAATTTTTTCTTTAATTTATTAATAAAATATATTTTTAAAATATTTTTTTTCTTAAATCAGCAGAATCAGCCAAAACAGCCACTCCAGCCAGATGATCATAAATTTCAGCAGAATCAGCCAAAACAGCCGATTTTGGTGCTACCAAACCGGCTCTGAAGATTGTTATTTTTTAGCAAATTTAGCCATCGGTGTTTGTGCATCAAATTTGGTGCATGATGTTCATGTGCTGATGTGCATACTACCATATTAATTGTCATTAGAACGATGCGGTATTCGTCAATAGTGTCTAGTAGTCATAAATAAGTAAATACTCTTTTGTAGCCATACTATGGGAAGATCATCATGTTTTAGTCATATTGTCGCATTTTTCCCCAAAACATATAGCACTGCTATGAATTGTCTTAATTTTAATTGTCCATTTGAGATCATATAAACATACCAAGTAGCTACACTGTATGTGGAGTAATATAATAGGACATGCATGTTACTATGTAAAAATTGATTGAACCTCTGTAAGTAAATGGATCAGAGCCCTATTAGCTATCTTTCAACTTAAAATTAAAGTCCAATTTACATCTTTCGAGTTAACTGTCCGGAATTGCTAATTGGTCTAGTGAGAGGCTCTCAGAGATGGAGTGTCCTCTTTAAAAAAGTGGAGTAAGGGCATGTTTGGCACAACTAGCTGAAAAGATACTTTTGTGAGCTTTTTAATAGCTGTTAGCTTTTAGTGACTGAAAAGATCTTAAAAAGAAAAGGTGGTAGCTGTTTGATAAAAAGCTGACTGTTTGATTTAGTTCGGTTTGGTATACAAGCTGTTAGGATTAATTAATACTAAAAGTCACTAGCTTTTCTTAGATGCTACTCCCGGTAGCATCTCAAAAAAGATCTTTTAATTTTTGAAAAGCTCTTAAATATTGTCATGCCAAACACACAACTAGAAGCTTTTAGGAACTTTTTGAACAGTACAAAAGCTAGAAGTCAGGGACTTATGCCAGCCAAACATAGCCTAAATAGTGTGAAAATGATGAAAATCATTGGAGTATGTAGTACTTTATTAATTAATGTTAGTATATGCCGAACATGGGACTAAGGATGGCTAGCTGCCATGCTGGTGGGCTAGCATGTCAAGAGTTCATTTTTTGCTGTGAAAGGATGCCTAAATACAAAGTGTGTTGGAGTAATTATTGATATGTTTTTACATTATCAAACTATATATGTAGGTTGTATTTTGCAAACTTGATTGTAATTATTCATATTTAGAGAGAAATAGTGATAATACTATATTGAAACTTCAAAAGTTTTACTCCTATTTTTTAAACCTCATTATTCTCAATTTAGCATTTGACGTATATATCAATTCTTACTCAAAAAGTAACTAGTCCGTATAAAAAATAGAGGGCCGATATATATTTATATATGAGAAACTTCCTAAATAGAATAAAAACAAAAATCAATTTCATATATAAATATGACTCTCTTTGTTTTATTCTTAAAATAGGATCCATTCACTCATATCTTAATCAAGTTAATCTTTTAATAGGACTACGATATAAATCCTATTTAGGGAATAAAAATACTTAACCCAGTTTTTGAACTTTGTATATGTTTTAGTCATTGAACAATTTATTTATATATTAATAATATATACATGGGAAAATTGCTCAAAAAATAATTATGGGATGATATATACATGGATGATATGTATACATGGAATAACTGCTCAATTTAAACATGATGATTGTGTTTTTTATCTAAAAAAAATTACATCTATACAATTAAAATAGAGACTGAAAAAATATGACATCCTAAGTGTACTGCTTATAGTAGTAGTGATAGAGTATTAATTCTAGAGAGAAGTGAGAGCTAGAGAGAGAAAGTGAGTAATTATATTTCTCAATCCCCTATAACTAGCCCCAAGGGGTCTATTTATAGGTAAAAATGTGGATTTGGGCTCCTAGCCATGGGCTTAGAAGGCCCATTACAATAATCATGCCTTCTTTGAGCGAAATAGGGCCACTAATGGGTTGGGTACAATACTTAGTAAATAAAGTAGAAAGATGTATTCTGCCAGGACGAAGTCTGGCCGATGCGGTGCACTTCAGCCGATGCGGTCCCATGGCCGATGCGATCCCTGGGCCGATTGGTCCCGGACTCCCGGAAGTCCAGGTGCGTGTTCTGGGCCGGTGTGGTTTCTGGCCGATGCGGGTCCCACTGGGCCGAAGGGGGGCCACGTGGACGTTCTTCTGGTCATCGTTGACTTGAGTATGTGGGCCATGGGGTCTAGGCCCATATACACCATCAAATAGCTTTAATCAAATAATTTACATGCATTCAATTTTAACTTTTAAGTGATTATGAGATTGTATTATAGTAACTATTAATCATATTATTGTAAATAAGCTTCGTTAGAGTAATATTTTTGAAAAAAACATTCTTTTTCTAAGACCTATCTATTATTCATATACTCATATAAATAAGAATCCCGTTATTTCATTCTAGAGTCATCTTTGATTTTCCAATAAAAGATGATAGACTTTCACCAATAATATATGAGATATTTTGACTTTGCAACCCGTTTTTTGGGTGATACTGGACTTTACACTCTATTTTCAAAACTCTTAGTCTTTGAACCTTATTTCCCCTAAAATGTCTTTGCTTTTGCACCCCATTCACCAATTTTTCTTCACAAAATGTTGTAGATAGGGTGCAAAGTCAAAAAGTTTTGAAAATGAGGTGCAAAGTCCAATATCACCCAAAAATTGGGGTGCAAACTCAAAATTCCCCATAATATATTTATATGTGAAATATTTAAAATATGAAAGTGAAATGAAAATGTTCTTTGTTAAAAATAACATCATAAAAGCATACAATTATTAGTTTTCAGTTTTCACTAAATATAAGTGTTAAAATAATCAACCAAAGAGTACTATCATTGATTAGAAAAGTCAATAATGACTAACTAAAATGAGGTGAAAGTAGTATCGGGGGCAGAGGCATAGCTGGGGGGGGGGGGGGGGGGGGTAGCTTAGGCCCTATCCCATCTCAATTTTAAAAAATGTCAATATTTTTAATGTAAAAAATTTTGTATAATTTTTTTCTCATTTTTTTTGTACCGGTCCAATTCGGCCTAGTGCCTGGCTCTGCCACCTGGGTACATAGTATCATTATTAAATAAAAAGGAATCATATAAGGAATTTGAAGATTATCATATTTAGAGAAACAATTTACTTCGTATAGTTTGTGTTGTTATACCGTGGGAGCAGCCCCACGGTGAGCGTGGTTCTCTCACAGCCAAAGCAATCGTGAAAAGTAACATGTGTGATCAATAACTTTTTTTTTCTAGTTCCATTAGCATGGTGATGTAACTCGCATGCAGAATATAACTCATACTGATAAGAAATTTAACTGCATACAAGTCAAAATGTGACATGTCTAATACTAAGTATAAGAACTAAAACATTAATTCATTGTAACCATTATACAAAGAGTCTAATATTTCGATTATTTTACATAAACAGTAAATATGTAATATTTATAATATAAAGGCCATAACAAGTGTTTTTTTTAAAAAAAATTGGCGAAAAAATCATTTCATTTGCGAAAAATGATATGATTTTTTGATTATATAGTAGTGGTTTATTATGTGATGTAAATCGTGTTGATGAAAAATCCAAATTAGATGTATGCAAAATGTAACTTGTTAATGCAAGTCCAAATGTAAATCGCGCACATGAAGATGTAACTCATACATAAAAAGATGTAACTTCACATACTATCAAATGCAAACAATGAAAACACGGAGTCTAACAAGTAACAACTCAATTAATTTACGTAAATGGAGAATATGTTTTGTTTTAAATATTAATGCCATAAAAATGTTTAAAAGAAAAGTCTTTTATTTCCCAAAAAAAAATTGCCATTTTTTTTTGAAAAAAATATTGTTTTTATTTCAATAACATGAGTTTATTTTGTGATGTAACTCGTATTATAAAAGGTGTAACTCGCGTTGATGAAAATTTAACTTAGGTGTTTGCAAAATGTAAATTGTTGAAGCGAGTCCAAATGTACCTTGCGCATAAGAAGATGTAACTAACTCATAAAAAGATGTAGGCTAAAGGGTCAAATAGGCCCTTAAACTAACTTAAAGTGTTCAATGTGCCCCTTATATAGGAGGTTCAGTCTGGCCGTCGCCAATTGGGGCAGTTCCCGGTGGATTTTTTTCATGAAATATTTTGAGCATCTTCTTCATTAAGTCTAGTTTACTGATATCAAAGTTTAGCTAAAAATTCAACCGGGAAGGCAGACAAATGATTTTTTGAAGATAAATGTGGGACAAGCACAACATGCGCATGGTGTGCCGATCTCACGGTATAATTTGCAGTGTATAGTAGTTTTGTCATGCGTAAGAACATCTTCTTGTGTGCCTTGATGGTGGTATATACCCACCATATGAAATTGATTTGTAAAGTTAATATTTGTTGGTCAATTAATGTAAAAGTTAAGTCTTCCCCATCAATATTTAATTCAATTTTGGTAATTAAAATTTACATATTTAGAAACTACATTAAAGTCCCTATTAAGTTGAAAAATTCAAATTAGAAAATAATTAAAAATTGATATACTAATAAAGTGAATAAAATGAAGTTGTTTGATACAAAAATGACTTTGCAAATGAATTTGGGAGGATGTTAATATATGTATATATCTAATTCCAAATTGTTAGGTTCCTTGGCGTAGGGACCAACAAAAGTCGCTCTCAATAAAATATCTAATTCCTATGTTAGTTTAGTATGATAAGTTGAGTGTATTACATTTAATTAATTTTATCAAATAAAATAATCCTTCCAAATGAATGAATTAAAATTTAATTCATTCAATCACAAATATTTTTTGAAGAACAATCACAAATATTAAAAATTAAATATTACTTATTCAATTAATATTTTGTTTATTGCAATGATTCAATCGAAATGTATAATCAGTTGTTATGTAATTCATATTGCCTTATATATTAAACATTTGATTATGTGATCATCATGAATTATACAAATTCAAAGTTATGGCATACATATCTTATCACATATCATTAATATTCTTTTATGGATGAATGGATGATCATTGATTGAGCTAAAGTTTTTTTTTTTTTTTGCTATTTTTGCTGTTGCTATTTTAGGATTTTTTTTTTTTTTGCTATTTTAGGATTTTAGGACATAGGTCGATAAACCCAAAACCCTATACTTTCCGAAGACCTCAAATTCTTGTCGCTAATTCTCTGCTCTCGCCCTAGCAGTCGGTGCTTGACATCGCCGCCTGCTCTCCGGAGCTCTAAAGACATCCCAACCAGTCCAAAAGCCCAAATAAAAACCACGAAGTAACTAACGCGATACAGGCAGCCTTCACCCCCACAGCTGTAAACTCACGCAGGCAGCCTTCTGCGGTTGACGGTTCCGTTCCGCCTTCAAGCTTCAGCCTTCGACGTCGGCGTCCAGCATTCCAGGTCTCCAGCTCCAACTCTCCAAGCCTTCAAGAGTTCTGGTTATCAGGTATTCAGGTACACCTTTGACCTTCGGAGTTCCAACCTGCTTCAGAAGTTCGGCCATTGTTTTACACTTTTACAAAACTACATTTTTTAACATTTTCTTTTATTGATTATGTGACCGACTTTTAAAAATTAACATTTTCTTTTATTAATTTATTTGATTAATAAAAACATACGATTATGTGACCAGTTTATTAATTGATAAATTGATTTAATTCATAGTTGTTTAATGTTTATAAATAAATGATTTTGAATAGTTGACAAATACTTAGTTGATTTGTCATTTGTTACATGTTAATCACTTAATTGTTGATTGTTACCTATGGAGTGTTGGTGTTATAATTTGTTCATTTTGTTAGGTAAAAATTTTCAACTATAGTTAAATTTATAAGTTTAACTAATTTCTAGATTTAATAAAAATGGTGTATCTGGATGGGAGAAAAAATGAAGAAGAGAAGAATAGATAATGTTGCCCCAAGTAAAAAAGGTTAAATGGAAAATGTTGCAAAATGTTTTACCGGATGACAAAGACACTATCATTCAAATTATTGATTTTGTGAAGGTTATGGATTGTTGTCCGAACACAACAATTGATTATAGGATACTATTGACAGTACCGGTAAAACTGTGGCCATTGCGGAAAGAAGTTTTTCAAAGTTGAAGATTCTCAAAAATTATTTGCGATCAACAATGTGTCAAGAAAGGCTTAATGGATTAGCTATATTAAGCATTGAGCATAATGTGTTAGAAAAGCTTGATTATGAAGCTATAGGTGATGACTTTACTTCACAATGTTCAGCAAGCAATGTATTTAAGTAATTTTTATTTGGTTATTTTGAAAATGTAATTTGACTATGTTTAATTTAATGAATTCAAGTGTTTTCTTTATTATAAAAGTCTTCAAATACTATTATTTTGCATGTTAATTTAGTCAGAAACGAGTTATACAATTTTCTTTTTTAAATTTAGTCCCATTTTAAATTATTCTCCCCTGGGCCTTCAGATATACAGGGCCGTCCCTGATTGCAATGATGTTCCTAGATTTTCATTTTTTTCCTCACTATTTTCGTTCCCTTTTCCTCTTGTTTCTGTTTGAACATCTTCTTTAAAAATCAACTGTTAGCCTGTCCATCCTCAAAACTTTCTAAAAAAATCATAGATTCATGGTAGGGATTCTACGCAGTCCCACTGGTGGAGAGGAATATTCAGAACCTAAAACTCAACGCGACCCAGAGCAGGTGGAAGCCAGTGACCTGCTTGCCGAACAATTGCTTTTAGACTTGGAAGAAAACTCAATTTCTTTTGCCGACTCATTCCTTGATTTTGATAATTTAAACTACTGGATTGATCAGGGATCTGAATCGCATAGTATGGAGTCTGCTGTCAATGTTGATAGCGTATTTGGCTGTGATGGAGCTCATGAACAGGTAGAGTATTCGGAGCAAAAAGAAAAGATCGGTTCATTGAGCTATTTGGAAGCTAAAAAGATATACGATAGTGAGGAAGTTAAAGTTAAGGAGGAGATAGTGGTGAATTCCGTAGATGAGACGGTGGGGGAGTTGGGCTGTGTGACTGAGGACTTGATTGATCAGAAATCGGACTCACATAGTATGAAGTCTGCTGTCAATGTTGATGGTGAAGAGGTAGAATATTCAGAGGAAAAAGAAAAGATAGGCTCATTAAGGTATTTGGAAGCTGAAAAGATAGATTGTGGTGAGGAAGTCAAAGAGGAGGTAGTGGTGAATTGTGGAGATGAGAAGGTGAGGCAGTTGGGATGTGTGATTGAGAAGGAGATGGGAAAAGTTAATTTGAACGGCACATATAGTGTGAAGGAGGGTGTTGAAGCTATGACTAGGGAGGCGGTTGTTGGAATTACTGAAGATATGTATTCTCATGGTGTTAAGAGCAATGATAGTGATCATGATGAACAAGTTATTACCATTAACACTGGAGACAAGAAAGAAGCAATGGTTAATGGATCAAGGATTGTTGGCAAAGATGAGTCCGATTCTGATTCTGGATGTGATAGAGACAGTTTGTCTTCTTCTTCGTCTGCCTCCAGTAGTGATGATGATGATGAGAAAGGAGTCAATATCATCAATAAGAGGGCTTCTGAAATTGAAGAAGGCGAGATTCTAGCATGTACTTCGGATGATATGGTTGCTTGGAGTGATGATGATGATGGTATGGAAGGCAGTGGTCCAAAGGGCCCAATAAGGTCGAAGAATGAGCTTCAGGTATATTTTCTTTGCATTCCATTACATTAACTTCGTAGCTGTGGAAAATTGCATCTTTGTTTGCTTATTAATTGTGCATATGCTTCTAAATAACTTATGCTTAAGTTTTATTTATAGTTTTTATGTTAGAATATGAGATACCTGGATCCCTGTTATTATGTTGTAGCAAATTAAACCAACCTTTTAATAAACTATTACAACATTTTATTTACTTAAGAAGTGAGGCTGTAAAGATATGATTAACTTGTAAGTTGTAAACACTAATATTTAAGTCCAGGGAAGATGTTCTTTCAAGTTTGGCTGATGTAAACCTGCCCGAACAGGTAATATTTAACCATTATCGTTGTTTTTACATGTGATGTTAATGTAATTGTCTTGAATATCATTAGTTAAAGAAAGAAGGTCATTAGTTTTAGGCATCGTTTAAAATTGCACCATGCAATACCTCAATAAGGCGCGCAACAGTAACTTCACAGAGAAAGGCGGATTATTGCATTGCTAAAGGCGGAGGTCTGTAATCGTACGCGTTATTGCACAGAGGCGTACACTATGTGTATTGCGCTTCAAGGCGAGGTGAGTCGACTGCCTTAACAGTTGGGCCCACTTTTTATTTTTTTTAAATGCGACAGCCTACCTGTGTCACTGTGTGTACGCTATTCCCTTCGCTGCTGCTTAACCCTGCGTCAAATGTGGTTGCGGAAAGTGTTCTTCTCCATCAATTATTTATTTGTTCGACAGTCTTCCCCCAGGTTGCTTAATACTTCGATTGCTTCATCATACACGTTTCTTCTATGTTTTGACTTCAATTATTTTTATTAGTAATATGGCTGTCAATCGTTTTTTGATACTTTTAGTTAATTGATAATTGATACGGAGTATTATTTATTTATTCTTTAATCACAGGTGCTTCTTAAATCTTAACTTCAGTCAATAAATCCTGTAATTGTTTTGATAATTGATATAGAAAGTTAATTCTACATTTATCTTAATTTTAATAATACTAAGTATATGGTTGTTTATCGTTTTGATAATTTCAGTTCATTGATATTATTCATTAATCACAGGTGCTTCTTTTAGTTCTTTAATCTTAATTTCAGTTGATAGATACTATCATATTATTCTTTAATCACAGATGCTTCTTTGATCTTAATTTCAGATTTTAGTTAACAATTTCTTTTATTGTTTTGATAATTGATATATAACGTTGATTATATTTTACATATTATCTTACTTGTAATATTAAAATAAATATAAATTTGGGTATATCTTAATTTTCTCTTCATATATATATATATATATATATTTGCTTCTATAATAAAAGATAATGATGGTTAGTGTAGTGACTGTAGTCATTTTTCCGTCTAAGCATGTAATGGAGTTAGTTAAAACTTAACGCTACTTTCAACAATGGGAACACGCCCATTTAAATGTGTTAAATAGCCTTGAAAGTAGGAACCGCTGCTCAAGAATAGTACATTCTCCCGATGGCACCATTTTCCTCTAAGCATTTCCATTTGCTAAAATATCTCTTTACATATGGTATTCCCTTCACCTCCTCTATTCTAATTTTATGCTTCTTTTTTTATTTTTTATTTTAATTTTTTTACTCCAGGGGGTCTGGGGGAGGGGGGGTGGGGGAGCCTGGAGTAATAGAGGCTGAAACTCACTCCATTGAGTTTCAGCCCCCTATGTGCCTAGCGGGTTTCGAACTCGAGACCTCTCACTAGGCACGGTAACCTCGCAACCAGCTAGGCTGTAATGCTTGGTTTATGCTTCTTTTATTGTAGTACTTTTAGCTATTTAAATTTGAGAGAATTCTCTAAATAGGAGTAAAACCGTTTTGAAATTCCAAAATAGAACTATCATGTTTTTTATTCCCTGAATAAGAGTAAATTTTTGCTAAGTATGGCATTACTAGGCTTTAAACATGATATTTTTTTCCAAACTTGGCAGATTACTCCTATTCAGGGAATAAAAAACATGATAGTCCTATTTTGGAATTTCAAAACGTTTTTACTCCTATTTGGGGCAATTTCTATTTAAATTTCTGAAACATACGTTTTTTCCCTAGAGTGAATTTTGTTCATGTAAATTAACTGATCTTATCACTCATACAGTATTGATTTTATCATTTGTTTAAACGCTGCTCCTGGATGAACAACTTTGGGGGATATGAAGTGTTGGTTTTGGGATTTTTACAATTATTCTTACTTAATGCCTACATAATGTTTGATAAAATGCCTCTCATGTTGTTCATAAAGTTACCTGTCATGCTTACATTAATTGGCAAACATAAGTCATTGGACATTTATAATTTCATAACTTCATACTCATTCACGAGTCTTCTGCATTTTACATTTTTTTGATTTTATTGTTCCAGGTATATGAAAATAACCATCCATTACTTACTATGTGATGGCAATTTTAAAAGTTAGCTTCACAAACTCAATTATAATACTAAGTTTAATCTCATATAATTTCATAACTTCATACTCACAACCTAATTTGTAGTTCGTAATAATCATCATTTATTCCAATACTAAATGGAAAATATGAAGAATATTATCAATACTAAAATTATTTTCAAAATTGGTCCTAGATAAAACCAAAACATTGGATCTTATAGCATACCTTCTTGACACGATTTGTATTAATTCTCACTCATTTTGAGAAGTGCAAGCCGAAGGTTCAGTTGATATCGTTTAGTTGAGGAAACTGCAAAGCAAAGTGCTTTTCTTTAAAAAGAATTAACTAAGCAAATACGTAGTACTTTATTATAAGTCCATTCTTTTCATGTTTGTATGCATATGAAAATAGTATTACCTAATAAATAAAGACCTTGCTTGAAAAGAAAACAGCTGGAAGACAAATTAGGTATGCCGAGCAACACACATGACATATACATGAAAGAAAAAAATACAATACGGAAATTTCTTTTTATATGTAGGAGTAAGACCATCACAATTTAATGTGCAGGCTGTTTTTAAATGAAGGAGATCTATATTTTTCATATTGAGTGTCTCAATATGAAGAATATTTTTCCATTTCTTTCAAAAGTTAATAGAAGTGCAGGGTGTTTTCCAGTACTATAAAATTCTTTGCACTTTGTATCTATTAAAAAGTTTGCTAGGCATGAAACCGCATTTTAAACAACTACCCCATATTGCTTTTCATATCAGCACAATTAACAAAACATCCAAACTAAACTGCAATTTTTCATGCACTTTGATTCGTCCATTCAAAATTTGCCACACTTACAAGTTACAACCCAATTTTTTAAAAAAGTGCTTGTACATTTCAGTTTGTTGCCCTTTTGATTTTTTAGAATTTACAAATTGTTATTGCTCCATTTGTATCTGCGCAGTTTATAAACAACAAAACTGTACTGCGCTTTTCATGACCCGTGACCCCCGGAGTACTGAGCCTGTTTCTCAAAAACATAAAGAGATTTGCTTGTATATAGGTGGACATGAACATCAGAATTCATTTTTCTACCATTTTTAAAATGAGTGTTTTTATTAATAGAAAAATAGATGAGGTATGTGTTTTTTTATCATTTTATCATTTTATCATTAATATATCATTAATATTAATGATAAAACGAGTTTTCTACCATTTTATATTAATAGAAATCATTAATATAAAACGAGTTCAAACTCCAGGAGATTTTATCATTTTTTTCAAAGCTAATGGGCATTAAATGTAAAATAGACTGTGTTTTCATTATTATAAAAATTCTTTAGCACTTTTTTACTATGTTGTAAAAACCTGACCATGTGACCCGGACAAATTACTGGGTCAAAGCTTAACCCAGACCCAACGGGTCAGCCAGATCAACGACCTCTATTAATAACACCTCTAAGATCCTTTGTGAAAATATATTGTTTCTTCTTGTGTCTAAAAATCGCACACCAAATAAGAAAGCAATCCATTACACTTCAAAATAATAAAACAGAAAAATGGTTTCTCATGCACAATGGTTTCTCACACACAAACACCATCATCATCATCATCAAATAACAATGATTTCTCGTTTTTCAGTTCTCTCTAGGAAAAAAAATTGGTATGTTCAGGACTACATCTCTTGGGCACTAATGAAGCTTGAAATTTTAAATACACTAATGCCCATTTTGGTTAACTTTTGTACTTTCATGGAATTGTGGCCGGAACAATGAATATTTGGCTTTATCTTGATAGTCATTGCTGGAACTAATACTTAACCATACTGCCATACATAAGAAGTAGTTTTTTTTTTTTACTTCTTTTCAATGATTACATCGGTTCTATAGCCGCACAAAACCATCAGTTTTAAAGCCGCATAAAAGATTCCATCAAACTATCACAGAATCTCACATGTTTACTTTTATAAGTATGCCTTGCATATAAAACACGCCAGGATTTTGATTCTTATGAATAGTACTTTGAGGTAATGACAAAGTACATTAGAATAGTTTTAAATTCTTATGAATCAAACACGCCAGGATTTTGATTTCAGTTGAATACTTGATTTTGTTTCATTCTTGTTTTGCAACACATTGCGTGTAGACTCTCAATTTTCTAAATATCAATTAGATTGGTTTTATTGACCTAAAACATTCATATTTATATATATGAATGTTTTAGGTCAATAAAACCAATCTAATTTCCATTTAAATAATCCATAAATCAGTATTTATTTCTAGCCCACACAAAAGTATTTACTAGGAAAAGAAAGACTGGAATGCATGAGACTTTAGTGACCTGTGAGTTGTGACCATATTTTCTAGTTTTTTTGTGGAATTTCTAGAAGGCATTCAATTCCTATTTTGTGAACATTTGAGCATAATACTATATGTGCTCTGCAGGAACTTCCTTTTGTTCCACCTGTTAATGTGACTATACAACCCCATCACCAGACCCTGCCAGTTGGAAACGTTTCTTCAGTAAGGCCACGGTGAACAGATAAATAAATTATTCACCTATAATTCCTTAATTGAAAATAGTTGTATAGTTGTATTCATTGCATGGATGTTATATATGGTTCAGATACTTGGAGCTCAAGTTATTGTTGAAGGCGTGGAGAAGCACAGTCCTCTTAACGAGGGCTCAATCCTGTGGATAACTGAAACCAGATCCCCGCTTGGGATAGTTGATGAAATTTTTGGGCCCGTCAAGAACCCTTACTACATTGTAAGGTATAATTCCGAAGATGAAGTGCCTGCAGGGATACAGCAAGGAACAGTGGTTTCTTTTGTCCAAGAATTTGCACACCATGTCCTTAACGACAAAAGTATCTACAAGAAAGGTTATGATGCATCTGGGGAAAACGACGAAGAATTATCAGAAGAGGGAGAGTTTTCGGACGACGAAAAGGAGGCAGAGTACAAGAGGATGATGAAGATGAAAAAGAGGGGCACAAATGAACACAAATATGGAGGGAACAAAATGGAGAAGAAGAAGGTAAGAAATCCACCAATGTATCAGAAACATAATCAAGTGATAGATGGTGGAAATGTTACTAGCGGGAGCATTAGTGTTCCAGTTGACCAAACCAAGACTCAAGGCTCCAACAATGGTCATTGGTCAAATCCTGCATCGACTCAATCTGCACAGTTCCATGGTTTCGGTGGTGCCCCTTCAAGTGGTGGAGGATTGCCATGTCAGCAGCAGCCACAGAACAATGGGTTTCAGTCTCTTGCTATGCAGCCGCAACAGCAGCAGCCACAAAACAATGGATTTCAGTCTTTCGCTATGCCGCCGCAACAGCAACAGCAGCCACAAAACAATGGGTTTCAGTCTTTCGCTATGCCGCCGCATCAGCAGCAGCAGCCACAAAACAATGGGTTTCAATCTTTCGCTATGCCGCCGCAACAGCAGCAGCAGCAGCAGCCACAAAACAATTGGTTTCAGTCTTTTGCTATGCCACCGCAACAACAGATGATGCCCTTCCCAGGTGGCTTACCTGCCATGAACATGCAGTGGGCCCAGCCTTTTTTCAGCATGCCTGTGGGTAATAATATACCAATGAATAATGTGGGTCCAATGTTTCCGACTAACTTTGTGTTGCATGGTGGACAGCCGAGTTTTGGTATATTCAACCAACCACCGCCACTTGGTGGACAAGGTTTACCCATTATGAATCCCAGCCAACAACAAGTCTTACTCCCTAAAAATGCAACACCTCAAAGTGAATCTGGTAATGATTCCTGGCCCCAACCTCCTGGTGGACAGCCAAGTTTTGGGATATTCAACCAACCACCGCCACTTGGTGGACAAGGTTTACCCATGAATCCCAGCCAACAAGTCTTGCTCCCTAACAATGCAACACCTCAAAGTGAACCTGGTAAAGATTCCTGGTCGCAACCTTCTGGCACGCCGGAGCGTCCTAGGAATTCTGATCAACCTGGGAGCTTTCAAAGGAGCTTTCGCGGTGGCCGGCAATCAAATCACAGGGGTGGTGGCCGTTTTAGAGGCGGGAGGGGTAGACGGCAAAACAACAATTGACTGGTCAAATCAACAACTGGAAGTATGTCTTCTCTAGGACAAAAAAACTAATGTTTCGCGAATTGATAGCTAGTACTTGAGAATGTAATGCAGTGCAATAATGCATTTGACCAATTCTGTATAATAACTAGTTCAACTGGTTTGTGTGATATGATATTTTATGCATTTGTTTATTCTTTGTGCTTAAACTTCTTCAATTGCCTTAGTGTGAGGAAATTTCTACCGTGCATCTAATAATTATGAAGGCACAGTACCTCTGCCTTGATGGACAAATAAGAGTTTTACACGTGGATTGTTTAAACACAACAAAATTTTATTATTTTATTTAAGGATGAACTTATTTGCATTTCAATCCCACAACAAGCCTGTGTTGTGACGGTGCAACTTAACGCATAAGGAAACGGAATTAATTGGTGAAATTTCATTCTATGATGGTGAACACATAGGGCAACTTTTGGTAATTGTTCTCCGAATGCAGAAGGAAATGAGGGCGGTGCTACATTCTGAATGAAACGCGTGTAGAAACGAAGCAGATATAATCTCTTACAATTTGCTAGTGGCACTCAAGATTGCCTAAATCAAAGGTTTTTCAAGGAAGACTCTGAAGTCAGTGGTATGTTAACCGTTTAAATTATATTTGATGCTCCTATTTAGTCCAATCATCAGTTTAGAAGATAAAAACCTAGCCTGGAACTGCAAGTAGAACAAAATATGGCCTTCACAAACAAGAGTCTCACCAGCAGTAGATTTAGAGTTTTATTATTTTGTTCTTGTAGAAAAATACGTATATCATTAAGAAACAATATACTAGCTTTTGAAGAAATGCCTGGAACTATGATTGGGCTTCTTTTGCATGCTCCTTAAATGTAGATACACTGATACAGTGCTTTTATTACTCTTTTATGATAACAGTTACAGGTATATCAAGAAATTACTAGTGGGTTTCATCCATTTTATTATGTAATGTCAGCATAGCGAAGTTTTGCATTTGGCGAGTCTTCTGTGTAGGCACATACATTGCTATTACTCATATGTGAAGCTAGAGTTGTTTATATTGCTAGTTTTTTCAGTTCTTTTTAGATAGGATAATTTCTTGTCTCATTTCAGTTTTCCCATTTGTCGATTGGATTTTACCATTTAACTTCTTTCTTCTATTCTTTGAGCAGAAAATTTTAGATAATCCTTAATTTTTTAGTAATCTTTTAAAATGATATTCTATTAAGCACGTTTCTGGGAAAAGTATATGTTAACAATAGTAATAAAGCTAGAGTAGTTAAATACAAAATTAAACAAGTTGAGGATATATCATTTCCAAGCTGCTGCAAATTACTAAAGCTAAAAAAACACAAAGGATGCAAAGAACACACCTAATAGCTAATTCCAGAAGGAAATGTAAATCCTGAAATGAAAGTATATTATATGGATATATTTATGTTGCGTGTATTTGTAATTTCAATTAGAATACATAGTTAGTAAAATATTCTTTCACATTTTGTCATTTTATTTGAAAGATGAATGAATGTGATAGTCAAGCAATTGATAATTTGAATGAAGAAGGAGAACCTTTGTCATGTGGTGCGCTGAATGGAGACCATATATATATATATATATATATATATAGGGGAAAGATCAAGTACAAAGTGTGCTTATTGTGCAAATATTTGTACGATGCACCTTGACGTTATTTGCATTGCATATTGAGGTTCAAAGTATTGCACATTATAAAGTCATAAAAATAACAGTTGCACATTAAGGTGCAACGAGTTGCACCCTAAAAAGTTGGATTTTATTACAAAAATGCCACCTTGCCTTTATGTCCTTTGAATCAACTCATCGGACGGTCAAGATGAGTTTGTACTTTGTAAATTAAGAAGGCTTTGTATTTGATCTCTATTCTATATATATATATATATATATATATATATAGTGGTATAAGAAATGTAGAATTACATGGAATATATATTTGGAGTTTTATGTTACACTAGACATTGCTTGTTCTTAAAAAATTTAAGAGGATACGTGGTTTAGATATGTCGTTCATTTTCCTCCCTTCTAGAAGTTGGTGTCTGTGTATAGTTTTGTGTGTATAAACCAATAAAAGCTCATTTGCAGAGCTAAAACAGTAAGTTAGTTTGTTTAAGGCTTGATTGAGTTTGTTTTGAGCTCATTATATAGTGTACAGGGACATGCTTCATGATGTATGTACTCATGGCTATTCACACTTTCAACTCACATTGTGTACTTAAAATCATTATATAGTATACCGCGTACAAACTTCGGCTGCTATCTAACAAGTAACAACACTATCAAACATCACACTTTCTTGGAATTAATTATGCAAACCCAACATTTCAAAACATTAATGCAATTTCACAATACCAGAGCACTTGCACCATTTCAAAAATGATTTATTTGATACAAGGGGTTTATACTCATTTAGATTCAATATCAAAACGACGAAAGGATAACCACTAATACAATGAAATCTTTGGAAGACCACTAATACTCATTTATACTCAAACTAACATGCTTTCATATATTATCTTGTCAATCGACTCTTAGGCTCTTAGCGATACATATCATGAATGGAGGTCCAGTACCCTAAACTCTCTTGTAAATATTTTCTAATTTTTTTGTATGGATGAAATGTAAATTATATTAACATCCAAGCAAAATTAACATGTACAATGTGTCCAAAAATCTAAAAACCCTCACCCCCTCCTATTTCATGAGAAAAGGAGAGGGTTGGAAGAAGCTTTCAATCTAGTCTACGTCAATACTTGGACTATGAGCAAAAATATGCAGCCAATAAGTCAAAAAGTAAAAAATATGAATGGTCCTGCAAGCTGGATGCACACTGATCCGAACTGTAGTTTATGTCGTGGCATCCAAAAAGTGCTTGACTCCACTCAAAAGTTGATCAAGTCATGTGGGTAGATGCTAAAGAGTATCTTGTACACCACATGCTTGATCTGCTCAACAACTTCCTCTTCCTTCTTCTTGCCTTCATCAAATCTAGTCTCATTTCTTGCATGCCAAATGTAGTAGATCGCGGCACAAAATGCAAGTCAGGCAGCCTTAGCTTTCATCGCTGCTCCTTTGCGCGTCTTTGTGATCCATTTGATTGCACTAAGGAGCGTATTCATCTCGTGTCCAAATCCAATCCATGCCCTCACCTTGTCCCATACCCTGCATGTAAATGGACAAATGAAAAATAGGTGTGGAATTGTTTCCAATCCACCCTTGCATAGGTCACATCTATTAACCATGTGGAGGTAACCGAGGCTATCGTGGGTGGGAAGTCGGTTCCTCAAAGCCAACCAAACATTGAACAAGAATTTGGGAGGGATATAGGATTTCCAAATGAAGCTCATTGGAGTCCTAGGGGTCCCTTTAACTCTTAAGAGTTCATAGACCTTGCCCGTAATCAATTTCCCATTAATGCTGCTAGCATCAAGTCCCATTATGGTTTCGTTTAAGTTGTTAAACCATCCTCGTATCTTGTCTCGAATTTGGCCCAATCTTTTCATGAGTTGCGAGTCTCGGCCGTGTGGGATGAATTTCCACACACTTTTACCTTGAAGGTATATGCCATTGATCCAATGGACCCATAAGGTATTGTTCTTTTTATGAACATCCCATAATGTGCGAGAAAGGACACTATCCCATATTGTGAATGCCGAGACCCCCTTCCTCTTTTGGAAGACAAATGTCATCCCACGTTACTTTCACATATTTGCCACCTCACAAGAAAATCCTACCAATGGACACTATCCTATCCAAAATGGTTTGGGGAACCGGAAAGACTTGGAGCCAAAACGATTGGACCCCTTGGATCACTGATCGAATTAGCTCAACTTTACCTGCATAGGATAGTGTTTTTTATTCCAAGATTTAAAAAAATCATTGATTATATCAAGGGCACATATTGTGCGACCGAAACTTTAAGAGGGGCAAGTGGAATTCCAAGGTACCTTATCGGGAATGTACCTTGCCCATAATCAACCATGCTCAAAATATTTGATGTTTCGTGGTTTACCCTAAGGCCTCATACATCCCCAAACTCTTTCAGAGTGTTGACCAATATTTCTATGAAATATGTGTCACCTCTTGAAAGAGCATAAGGTCATCTGCATATATAGGCCAAATGGGTAATGCCTAATGCAGAGCATTTCGGGTGAAAATTGAAATTATTCCCTTGTAACCGAGAAAAGTACTCAAGGCATAACACAAATAGCAATGGGGACATTGGATCCCCTTGCCGTATGCCTCTTTTACCATTAAAAAAATCGTAGAACGACCCATTCAAGGAAACTGAGAAAGAGGCCGTTGAAACACATTACATAATCCATGCAATAAATGTAGGTGGGAAGCCCAATCCCATTAGAACTTTTTCAAAAAAGTCCCAAGAAATCATGTCGTATGCCTTTCGCAAATCTACCATATATAATCATGCATCTTGGTGAGATTCGTTTCCTATTGTATCCTCTAACAAGTTCCTGGGCTAGGAAAATGATATCAAACATTAGGCGGCCATCCACAAAAGCTCCTTGGGCTTGGTTAACCAACTCCGGGAGGCATGGGGTTAATCTAGCCGCAAATATTTTCGTTATAATTTATACAAGACATTCGTGCAAGAAATGGGTCTATAGTCCGAGACTTTTGGGGAGTGATTAGTCTTAGGGATAAGTGTTATAACAGTGCGATTAATCTGCTTAAGCAACTTTCTCGTATGAAAAAACTCCTTGATTCCTTGGACTATGTCATCCCCAATAATACTCCAATTGGCCTTAAAGAAGGCCGTGGTAAACCCATCCAGCGCCGGTGCCTTATCATATCCAATATCAAACAAAGCATCTCTAATTTCTTTATTTGTTATTGGAGCAAGTAGGCTATCATGAACACTTGGTTCAATCAAAGGGCCAGTTCCTTGGACCAAAGGGTCAAGGGTTAGGTTAGTCGTATTGGTACCAAACATACCACAAAACAATTTACAAATTCATCAACCACTTGATCTGAGGATGTCGTGAGACTACCGTCTGCCAAAGAGATGGAAGATATCGCATTTCTTGTGACATTCCTCTTCACTATGGCGTGAAAATATCTTGTGCCCTTGTCTGCCTCTATGATGTGTGTGGCTTTGGTTTTTTGTTGGTAGAAGCTTGTTTCAGCCTCCCCCAAAAATGTAGCACACTTCCTAGCCTCCGTCAATTACATTTTTAATTCATCATCAAGAGGCGATTGAAGCCACAATTTATTCAATCTCTTGAACTCTTCTTTTGCTCTCTTCGCTTTTATTGATATGTGACCATATTCCATTGATATGTGCCCATATTCCATTGTGAATATTTTCTACTTTTCGTGAGTGGAGGTCTAGTACCCTTTCTTGAGCGTTCTTATCTCCAGTTCAAGAAGAGTAGCAATCATCTTCTTATCAAGGTCGATGATACGGTGATACCATGACAGCTGAAATCACTTATAAGCCATGTTTTCTCTTCCTAATTCAAAAATGTTTTGGTCTTTGAAGTGTATGCTATGCTATATGAAAGTTGGAGGTATTAAAATTTTAGTCTCCATAATACTTGCTCTCCCATCTAAGTAGCACGGAAACGGGAAACAGGAAACGGGAAAAGCAAGAAACATGATTTCTAGAAAATATAGGATACGAAACGTGGGGAAAACGTGTAAATATTAAAAAATATAAGGATATAATTGTAAATATTTTATCACATATGTAGACAAAAATTTTCATTTTTATATATATGCACATGATATTTTCGTATAACTTGCTTAATAGCCCGATAATAAAAACATTCTACATGCTCAAATTTAGAAATAATTACATACTCTGTATTATAATTTAGAATGCAATTCATTGGTAGCAATGCATTGCGTCATGAAATGCCACAATGTAGCTACAAGAAATAACACCAAAAATCACTATTTTTTTTTCAAAAGACACTATTTTCCATCATAGGACCTCTTAAAAAAGAAAAAAGTTGAAAATTCAGGGTTTCCGAAACGCAAATTATTTAGGGGAATGGGTTCCCAATTCTTCTTAATTACGGAAACGGCCCTGAAACGGGAATTTGAAGTTTCCGAGTTTCCGACACGCTTCCGAGTTTCCGAAACGGGGAAACGTGAGCGGCTAGAGTTTCCGTGCATGATAGTCTCCCATGAAATCTATTTTCTTCTCTTGTTGATATAACCTGCAGTTTGATAAAAATGCATTCAATTAAAACTAACATAACTCAATTATAAGTACAACCAAATTTGTAAGGGGACAAGAGTGACATTTACACTTCGTATTTTATTTTACTTCGTATGAAGCAGATCTCAGTAATGCATGATTAAAAAGGAGATACTGATATTGATTTTATTAATTATTTTGTATTTTTCATGGAAGAAATGAAATTGTTATTACCTAACATTTGGTTCATTCTTTTGTATCAAAACTGTGTAATCATACACACATTGTATGAGTACAAGAAACCTCTAGTCCGTATAGTCATAGACAACTGAAAAGGCCACAACAACAGCAATCTGCAATTTTTCTCACCAGCCAATAGGCTTAACTTGTAAGGAAACTGCTAACCCGGACCTACATTTGCATTGATCAAACGTAGACCGGTTGAAATCGCCAACATGAACACAAACGAAATCTTCAGTTCCATTTTCAGACTTTAGTAAGCAAACTGGTCCGGGGAAATACCTCCCCAGAAACCTGATTTTAGTGCCTGTCACATACCAATGCAACATACAAATTAATTATGAGTCCTTTATTCCTTCTTTGGAAGTTTGTTACTTCATATTCTTTTCTTTTGTTTGCAATATCAGGTTTTCTCACAAGTTTTAAGGGAAAAGTATATGGATATCATAAATTAGTAAAGTGATAAAGTAGGAAAGAGAGTAAAACGATAAGTGGGTAGAAGTAGTCATGGACTTGGGCCGGGCCGGTCCGATTATGAAATACCCTTTATGAAATAGTGAAGCTCGCTACCAACCCAGTTTGGCCCGGTACCGCTTCTGGTCCGAGACCCAGGCGGGTCCCGGGTCGATTTGGGTCACGGGTACCCATCCTCTATTTACCCATCCGCTCCCGAGCCTGTCACGCTATTAAGTCGGTCCAGTTACTAGGCCGGAACCGGTACTGGTACCAGAAAAACGGTCCTGGGCCGGTCCCAAACAGTACTGGTCCCGGGTCGGGGGGCCTGGACCCGATCCAAGACTAGGTGAAAGAAGGAAATTATTGGAAAAAGGTAAAAGTATTGAAGTATTTTAATGGGTTTAATGCATCAAACTCATTTGTGATATATAAATTCAACTCATTAGCTATATGTCATTTAAAAAATGCGTCAAACTCTCTTGTGTTATAACTATTCATGCACCGAAAATCACCTCTACGAATAAATTTAATTGCTATTAAAATAAAAATGGTTACTATTTTGCATAATGTAGAGATCTTGACAAATTCATTTGCGTATTCAATCATAATATTAAGATGCGTGATTTTAAAATTATTAATTGTTCTTGAAGGGGGTTTTGCGCATGAATAATTATGACACATAGAGTTTAACATATTTTTTTAAATCATAGGGAGTTGATGCCTCAAGTTATATATCACGAAGGAGTTTGGGCCTTTGGAGTTAATGCCTCAAGTTTAATAGATGAACATGTTCATATACAGAAAGTTGCACTAAATATAACTAAAACATAAGACTTTTCCCTATATAAAACTTTATGTCTTATTTTCCTTAAATAAGACTAAACGCTACATTTCTACTCTTAATATAATTAATTTATATAAGTAATTGCTTCCTGATTCCCCTTGTATATAACAAGGGCAGTCTGTTGTTGGTGGCAGTCCTGTAGTGGTCAGTGGCAACGATCAGCAAAGGATTTCAGATGTATAACTGTCCGAGGTCTAATGACGACAATGCTCCAATCTCTATAAGTGTATTTTTGTACAATTACAAACAATAAGTCTTATTTAAGAAAATTTTAAATATTAAGTCACATTTTTGGAAAATGAGTATGTTTTGGTCCCCAACTTGAGAAGTTATCCCTTTCATGAAAGGGAAGTATTGCCCAAAAAGAAAGGTGTTGCAAACAAAAGAATATGTAGAATACTATAGCTATTTCATTCTTAGTTTGACAACTTTTGTTGTACATTTTATCTTCTTTTTCGTACTTTCTTATTTACTTTTCATACTATCATCAATTGTATGTAGTTTTTCACCTTTTCCCACTCTTTTATACAATTATATCTACTATTTTACTCGTAATACTTATGAAACTTTTAATCGAAGGATTCCTAGCTCCCGGGCGAGGAATCAGGAAAAGTACAGTCAAGTAAGCCAACAAGAGTTGTGGATATGAACGTGACAACCTTGAGAACGGAAGAGAATAACGAGTTGGATGTGGCTAGAGTTCAAGCGATATTCACGCCGGAGGAAAGTAATAAAATATTGACTATTCCTGTTAGTAAAAGAAATCAAAAGATGAATTTTGGTGACAAGGGAAGAAAATGGTGTCTTCTCTGTTAGAGGCTGTTATAGATATATGGTTGGGGCAAATGGAGACAACGACTGGACACACATGTGGAACCTTTAAATTTCCTCAAAAGTTAAATAAGATTTCCCGCAAGTGAAGATGGGTTGCCTTCCTACTGTCGCCGCTCTTAAGCAAATAGGGGTGGACATTCTGGAAGTGTGTAAAGTGGGAGGATTTCAGAAAATAGAAGTGATTGTTGGTGTATGAATATGATAAATGATTTTAGTGTCGTGTAGTGTATGTATGTTGTGTAGAGTAGAGGATATATTTTAAAGTAGAATTATTATCTCGATCTAGAAAACTTGTATTGTATTGTATTGTATTGTATTGTATTGTATTGTATTGTATTGTATTGTATTGTATTGTATTGTATTGTATTGTATTGTATTGTATTGTATTGTATTGTATTGTATTGTATTGTATTGTATTGTATTGTAATGTATTGTATTGTATTGTATTGTATTGTATTGTATTGTATTGTATTGTATTGTATTGTATTGTATTGTATTGTATTGTATTGTATTGTATTGTATTGTATTGTATTGTATTGTATTGTATTGTATTGTATTGTATTGTATTGTATTGTATTGTATTGTATTGTATTGTATTGTATTGTATTGTATTGTATTGTATTGTATTGTATTGTATTGTATTGTATTGTATTGTATTGTATTGTATTGTATTGTATTGTATTGTATTGTATTGTATTGTATTGTATTGTATTGTATTGTATTGTATTGTATTGAGATATTACCTGAAATAGGACTAAAAATGTTTGAAAATTCCAAAATAGGACTGCTATGATTTTATTCTCAAAATATGATTAATTACTATCATGTTTTGGCAGTACCAGACTTCAAACATGGCAGTATTTTTCAAACTTGACATTAATTACTCCTATTTTCGGAATAAAAACATGTGAGTCCTATTTTGGAATTATCAAACAGTTTTAGTCCTATTTCGGGAACTTTCCCTATTGTATTGTATTGTATTGTATTGTATTGTATTGTATTGTATTGTATTGTATTGTATTGTATTGTATTGTATTGTATTGTATTGTATTGTATTGTATTGTATTGTATTGTATTGTATTGTATTGTATTGTATTGTATTGTATTGTATTGTATTGTATTGTATTGTATTGTATTGTATTGTATTGTATTGTATTGTATTGTATTGTATTGTATTGTATTGTATTGTATTGTATTGTATTGTATTGTATTGTATTGTATTGTATTGTATTGTATTGTATTGTATTGTATTGTATTGTATTGTATTGTATTGCATTGCATTGCATTGCATTGCATTGCATTGCATTGCATTGCATTGCATTGCATTGCATTGCATTGCATTGCATTGCATTGCATTGCATTGCATTGCATTGCATTGCATTGCATTGTATTGTATTGTATTGTATTGTATTGTATTGTATTGTATTGTATTGTATTGTATTGTATTGTATTGTATTGTATTGTATTGTATTGTATTGTATTGTATTGTATTGTATTGTATTGTATTGTATTGTATTGTATTGTATTGTATTGTATTGTATTGTATTGTATTGTATTGTATTGTATTGTACTGTACTGTACCGTACTGTACTGTACCGTACTGTACCGTACTGTACCGTACCGTACCGTACCGTATTGTATTGTATTGTATTGTATTGTATTGTATTGTATTGTATTGTATTGTATTGTATTGTATTGTATTGTATTGTATTGTATTGTATTGTATTGTATTGTATTGTATTGTATTGTATTGTATTGTATTGTATTGTATTGTATTGTATTGTATTGTATTGTATTGTATTGTATTGTATTGTATTGTATTGTATTGTATTGTATTGTATTGTATTGTATTGTATTGTATTGTATTGTATTGTATTGTATTGTATTGTATTGTATTGTATTGTATTGTATTGTATTGTATTGTATTGTATTGTATTGTATTGTATTGTATTGTATTGTATTGTATTGTATTGTATTGTATTGTATTGTATTGATGTTGCTTGGTTTAGCTTCTAAGCAGACGAGTACAACATGTTCTATTTATCGATGGTAGAGTATCATTTTAAATCCTTATTAAATGCTAGAAATCTAGAGCATTCCATAACTATATCTAAATATCTAATTATTCTAGATTTTACATAAAAACTCTTTAGTGGAGAATTCTCTAGAATATTTATAGTTTAGTTCTCTAGGACATCTCTAGCCTTGTATAAATAGAATATTCTATATAAATGCATCACTATTTAATACTCCTCCTTGAGGCATTTGTCTTTAACTTCAAACATTTTTCATAGAAATTGGAATATATTTATTGGCGTAGGGCCTTCGTGAATATATCTGCCAATTGTTTTTCCGTTGCACAATACTTCATCTCAATATGTGCCTTTGTTTGCACATATCTCAAGAAGTGCTTACTACGATTGTCCTGATATAATTTTTTAGTCATCACAATAATTGACCTGTGGTCGCAATAGATTTGTGTCACATATTTGCAATTCTCTCATATCATTTAATATTCTTTTCCCCATATAGCTTGGCATGCTGCTGCAACATACTCGGCTTCTGTCGACCATAGTGCGATTAAATCTTGTTTCTTTGATTGCCATGAGAAAATTTCTTAACCAAGCTTAAATGCAAAATCAGAGGTGCTTTTCATGTCATCTTGAGATCCGGTCCAATCATTGTCGCTAATCCAATTAGTCGTGAGTCAGGGCTTGTATTGTACCGAACTAGTATTCTACCCGTGCGGTGCACGGGAGAATAATATTTTCAAATTACGGAGAATCTTTTAAAAATAAACTTTTGTCATATAAACACATACATAGTATATTTTATCATATACATTGTAGATGAAGATTTTAATTTATTAAAAATATACTTTGTATGTGTGAATGTTATCAACAATTTTGGAATACCTTCTTTTATACAACTGTCACAAATGCATCATTGATCATCGGTATTATGAAATAGGGAAAAGTACAGAAAAGATACTTGTGGTTGAACCCGTTTTCAGATAGGGTCATGTGTTTCATTCTTTATCAAAGTGGTTCATGTGTTTGAATTCCGTTATCAGAAGAGGGTCACGCCGTTAAAAACGTCTGAAAAAGACCGTTAAAAGTAACTCCGATTTTCAAAAGTGTCTGGAAAATTAAAAGAAATATACCGGAAGGTACGGCCCAATAAGACGATCGCTAGCTATCTTTCTTTTTTGTTTTCAGCCACCCTTGTCACCGGAAAGTCCACCGGAAAATGATATTAATGAAATCATTTTTAAAAATTAATTCAAACAGATCTGAAAACCCCAAAAGCGAATGTGGTTTGGAGGTCATCTTGACGAGGCGCACCTTTTGGTATTTTTCTTTTAATTTTCTGGGCACTTTTGAAAATCGGAGTTACTTTTAACTGTCTTTTTCAGACGTTTTTAACGGTGTGACCCTCTTGTGAGAACGGAATATAAACACATGAACCACTTTGATAAAGAATGAAACACATGACCCTATCTGAAAATGGGCTCAACCACAAGTACCTTTTCCGTACTTTACCCTATGAAATATTGACCAAGTATATGTACTTAGGAAAACCACATATACCAATTTGAGATGTTTTCTTAAATTCGGTACAAAGAATTATTCTTTGTTAATAAACCCTCCACTTACAAAAATTAATCAGGCCTCATTCCGTATTTACTCTTCTATTCTCCTATTAATTGTTTGTCAAATTCCATTCAAAAGTTTGCATAATAATATAGTTTAGTGAAATAATAACGAAATATAAAAATGATATTTATATGGGAGAGAAGTAATATTAACTAGACGTTTTAATTATATTTTAAAAAATCAAAGTTTATATTCAATACTTATCAACCACACATATTATAAATTTAAACTTAAACACTATGAATCTCATTTTTAGAGATGGTATAAACAATATCAGCTTATCAATAATTTTGTGGAAACGAATTGACATGTGATAATACACAGTAATAATAACATTAGATTGTAATTAGCTTAAGTGTTAGGGCTAATTGTTTTGAACTACTTCAAAATAGTTTTTTTATATAAAAAGTATAAACATGTAGCATAAGCTCTGCCAACACAATTTGGACTAATTTTATTTGTGATTATCTGTTAGAAGATAAATCAATCATCTATGTGTAGGATTTTTTAATTAGATTATTTTCAAGGTCAGACCAAATCATGCAAATCTAAATAGGCCGAAGTAGATCACACTTAAACAGAATACAGCAGATTAGACCTTGTCAAACTTTAGTAATAATAAAATAAACATACAGTAACGTTTACTTGACCAGTAACGTTTTAGATTAAGTGATTTTTAAAGTGATTTTAAGAAGTTATTTAATAGTAACAATTGGTAATGTGTGAGAAAAACTGCTTTTGAAAAACTAAAAATTGGCAGGGATTGTTAAAAAAATTAGTTTTTATGTATAGTAATAGAAAAAGTGAAAAATATTTAAGTTAAAGCACTCATTTATGTGTTTTTAGCTTTTAGCTTTTAAGTGCTTAATTTATGCAAAACATGTCACTTGAAAATACTCATTTAAATTTTATGAGGCCAAAACCATTTTTCATTTTATTTTAATAACACTCCATTAGAAATTTCAATAATAATTTACTTCAAAATAATCATTTGTGTGTATACATCTATACTTAATTAGTTTTTTCATGTACGCTGTAATGGTAATTTGGTATGGTTTAGTTCTAAGCACTCAACCTTATGTAGAAGAATAACTTTAAGCAATAACATTTAGATGTGCACACACAAATGATTTTTTTGACGGAAATTGTCCTAAATAGGACTAATGAGTTTCTAAAAAGCACAAATAGAACTACTACTTTTTAAATTCCCTAAATAGGACTAAACATTGATTTTCTACCCTAAATACCCCTAAGAGTATTAATTCATAATGAAATGCTTTAATTCATAATAAAATATTTAAAAAACGTAAAAAATTATAAACAATTTATAAAACATTTGTAAAATAAAAAATTTAATTTTTATTTTTTTTAATTTTTTTTAAAAAATAATAAAAAATAGTAAAAACCCATAAAAAATGAAAATGCCATCTTTTTCTGAAAATACCAAAAAGATGGCATAATTACTTTTCAATATGCCAACATTTTCATTGAATATGCCATCATTATGGCATTATTTAAAATGTTGGCATTGTTTTTTCCGGTGATGGGAGCTGGTGGTGGCAGGGGTGGTAATATTTTTTTTTTTTAATTTTACGATTTTTGTTATTTTTTTTTAATTTTTAAATTTTTTTTTTAATTTTTTTAAAAAACATTTTTATTAATTTTCTATTATTTTTTACGATTTTTTGTATTTTTTTCGAATTTTTTTTATTTTTTTATGATTTTATTATTAATTAAAACATTTCACAAGTTACAAGGGTATATTTGTCCAAACACACATAAATAGTCCTATTAAGGGAATTTAAAAAATGTAGTCCTATTTGTGCAATTTTGCCACTTTTTAGTCCTATTTAGGGAATTGACTCTTTTTTTGAAGTACAATTACTAGTTTACTACATTATACTACGTAACTAATATCGAGGTAAAAAACAATTTGTCATAATAGAAAGTAATGATATTAATAACGCCATCTACAAAATGTTATTATTAAAGCTTTCAAACACAATTTTATTAACTGAAAGGTTTAATTTATCCTAACATCCACATTTTCGTGCTTTGGTGAGTTGTAACTAAAGTGAACATTGACTAGCTTCACAAAAGCAACAAACGCATTCAGTCCATCAATATAAGGCTCAAACAACATGCAGTCTATTTTACAACTCTACAAACATAGAAAATCAATAGTTAACTTCAAACACATGTTAACTTTTTACCAATAACCACATTTAGGATATATTTAATAATGCAGTGATTATCATAATATAAATAATTTTATATTTAATACATGAATTTGAAAGTAGAAGAAATATTACAACTCTACAATCAGTTTTATAGTTAATAATAGCTTGCAATGCAAAATAATCTCTCCAACTCTTGATGTTATCCTTTTCAGTATTTTTTTTAGTCCCATAGTTTTTAGGACTCTATTACATTTTAAAATCATAAAATAAGTTTCAATATATTTGGTCTCTTAGCAAGTTTAAATTCAAAAAAAAAAATTCCAATAATATGTGGATGTTTTTTATTTAATTTAAAGCTTTTTTCTAAAATACTACTCATAAAAAATATAGGGACAAAAATGTGACTATAAATTATTATGCAAAAGTTTTATAGTCACTAAAAGGAATTAATCGTAGATGGTAATAGAGATGGACATGATTGTAATTTTTAAAATATGGAGGGATTGTTGTGAGTGGACTAACAATATTTGAGATTTTATTTTCAATTTTTTCGTGCTACAATGAGAATAGAGTTTTAATTACGGTGTATTATGATTGTAAAGATGCACATGATTGTAAAGATTATATGGAGTAGATGATAATAGAGATGGACATGATTGTAAATCTTAAATTACACTCTCTCCGTCTTGTTGAAAGGTTTCCGTGGATAAATGACATGATTTTTTAGGCAAGTGATTAATTAAGTAATTTAATTTGATTACAAATAGAGGAAAGAGAAAATTAAAAAAAAAGTAAACATATAAAGTGAAATTAATTAAAAGGGGTAAGTTGAGGAAGAAGAAATTGTGAGACTTGACATGTAATGAGTAGAAAAGAGAAAGTTGAAAAAAAGTATAATTAAAGATAGTAAATTATTTTCTGAAATGAAATGAGAATCTTTAAATGAGACATCCAAATAATAAAAGTGAAAACATTTCAACGCGACAGAGGGAGTAGAAACTAATATATATGTACATATTAAGATTTTTATTACATATAATGGTTTATATTAAGTATTTTTTATGTTACTTTATTTAATTACCTGTTATATGGAGCCTTAAGTGGCATGGATCATGGGTTGAATGGTTGTGCTTTCTAGAACATTTATAGAAGCCAATTTATATCCACATGGTAAGTTTTTTACTACCAATTAATAATATACAATAATTTATAATTTATATTATTACCTTTTATGTGGAGTAGAAGTAAAATTGATGGAGCATGAGAGTGAATCAGTGTTTGTAAGAATGGCATGTGCCAAATGTTTGAAGGAATGACATGTGACAAAAGCTTCCACCAATATGACTCTTAAATGTATAATATATAGATATAGATATAGATATAGATACAGATACATATACAGATACAGATACAGATACAGATACAGATACAGATACAGATACAGATACAGATACAGATACAGATACAGATACAGATACAGATACAGATACAGATACAGATACAGATACAGATACAGATACAGATACAGATACAGATACAGATACAGATACAGATACAGATACAGATACAGATACAGATACAGATACAGATACAGATACAGATATAGATATAGATATAGATATAGATCTAGATGTAGATGTAGATGTAGATATAGATATAGATATAGATATCATAGTTAATTGTCCCTTGTAGGTACATGAGGAGTCTCTTTGCCCCTCCATAGTGAGTCTTAGTTAGACTTTCCCTGAACCTTGAGAGGAAACTTGTAGGTTTGTCGCACATACATGATGTGCGGCCTCATAGCTATTAGTAAAGTAGACCCCCATTTAAACTTCGGTAATAAGTAACATCTGTTTTCTTTGACAAAAATAATTTGTGATTAGTTTAGAACAAAAACTAAAAAATTAAGACCAACAGCGATTCTGAATCAAACTGCATACAACAAAGGTCATTCAAAAGTCATATTTTCTAGATATGAAAATAAACATATTTTAAAGCCCGAATATTGAATAGAAACTGTACGGCATCACCTCTAATTTGGAGTGTCATTCATTTATATCAGATTTTGAGACTGCTCTTAAAGATTACTCGGAGAATTCCCATCCCCCCAGCTCTCACCGGAAATGGATGAAGCTTGTACGTGAGAGTAGTTCCGTGATTCATTAAGTTGGGGTGAATTAGGGAAAATCTATGTAGCACCGATACCGGTACGCGGAAACGCGGAAACGCGGAAACGGGTACGGGGATACGTCAAAACAAAAAAAAGTAGGATACGGATACAGGGCCATATTTATAAATATTAAAAGTTATGGGGGTGTATTTACAAATATTAAAAGTTATAGGGGTCTATTTATAAATATTAAAAATAGATTTTTTTTTGAATATGTATATATGCATACATATAATATGCTATGATGTCTACCCATTCATTGCATTGAAACATTTTCCTTTTTCAAGATACTTAGTAATAAATTCATAATATTTCTCATATACACTAGTGTATATCGAAATATAAATGTAGTTAATAAGTCATTAATTTAAAATGAGAAATAAGTCAAACAACTACAATCTTGAAATTAAAAGTGCAAGTACCCAATTCGGAGTATGAGTTAATGACTTAATTCGGATATAGCCATATAGGCCCATTATTTGATTACCAAGTAAAATGTAGTTTTAGATTTTCATTTTTTTTTAGAATTTTATTAAATAAATTTTGGGATTTAAAAAAAAAAAGTTGATACGGGTATCCGTCAGGATACGAGTATCGAAAACTTTCAAAAAATTACAAAAAAAAGTGGAAACTTTTAAAAATTGCAGATACGGCCCGGGAACGTACGGTACAGGTATCCTAGAGTATCGGATACGGGAACGTATCGGATACGCCGATACGCTACCCTAGGGAAGTATCCGTGCTTCATAGGGGAAAATACAATCGTGAGAAGTGAAGTGATGTAGGCACTACAAAAAAACATCGAAATAGGCACGGACTTGGCACGGATTGGGCGAGTTTGGCACGGATTGTAACTTATTTTTGGCACAGCGCCGTGTCAGATATCTGGTGACAAAACGACTTTGGCACGGAATTTGGCACGGATTTAACGCATCCGTGCCAAATCCGTGCCAAATACCCTACGAATTTTGGCATATCTGTGCCAAAGCTCCGTGCCAAATCCGTGCCGAAATCGTTGTTTTTTGTAGTGAGGAAATGACAGAAGATGCAATCGGAAGGCGGTTGGCGATATGTTTCTGTGATGGGGAGTTGAGAACCTGAAGAGCGAGCGATTTAAGTGATCGTACGGTTGAAATGGGGAGCGTGCGATTTAGGTGATCTTACGGTAGAAATGGCTAGATTGCTTGAGCCGGAAAATGATACTACCCATAAGTAGTGCAATTATGTATAATAATGATTTGATATCATTAGACATTAGAATGATCACAACATAATCTTAGCATGATAATACTTTTACATTCTCAAAAATGCATTACTTACTTTTAATTTTGGAAAAAAATACTTCGAATACTAAGGGTGTTTTTCTTTTGGACAATTTTCAGTCCCATACCAGATCAGACAAGACTAAAACAGATTAGACTAGACCAGACCAGATTTAAACAGACCAAACCAGACCAGACTTGGACAATTATAAAATACACAGACCAGACGTTTACCAGACCCGACCGGACCAAACAAACTTAAATAGACCCAAACCAAACCAGACCAGATCAGACTAGACCAAACCAGCAAATTGCAGTCCAAAAGAAAACATCCTAATACAAGTATTGATGAGCATATTTTTTAATATTTCTATGCAAAATGGAAAAAATATTACTCTTACACTTTTAATAGATAAAAATATGACTACTTTTCATTTTTTTTAAAACGTGACTAATCTTTTGTTTAATTAATATTTTTAAAATTTGATTCCTAACCAACTATCCACCCATGCCCCACTACCTTCCCCAGCAACATCTGTTAATGGCCACCGCCAAAAGTAGGTGTCAGAAATTTTCACTTAATTTTTTCAGTTTTGTTCTAATTTTTGCCATAAAAAAAAGACACAAAATTTGACAGCCACATTATGTTTTTCTTAAGTTTATTACATTGTTAATTATATTTTTAATCACATGTTTCCTCCGTCTCACAAAATTGTTCCCACTTTCCTTCTTGGATCTCCCCAAAAATTGTTCTCATTTCCTTTTTTGGAAAGTTTTGTGTGTCTATCATTTATTTACTTTTTTCTTAATCAATCATAACCATACATTTTCACTTTATCTCCACTTTCTTAAACTCTGATCCAAGTCAAACCGGGAACTATTTTGCGGGACGGAGAGAGTATAAAATATTACCTTTGTTCCAATGGACTTTGCACTCTTTGAATTAGGTGAGAAATAACAATAGTAAAAATTGTGTGATTGAAATTTGTGACGAAGAGAGGGAAATGAGCAGAACCATATACTCCATCCGGTTTTTAATAAACTTCACACTTTCCTTTTTGGGACGATCTAAAATAAACTTCACACTTCCTTATTTCCTTTTCTGGCAAAGAAATATACATCAAAACAGTGCCAAACAGTGTCAAACAGTGTCTCAACAGTGCCAAACAGTGTCTCTACAGTGTCAAAGAGTGTCAAACAGTGCCTTAACAGTATACTCTACAGTAAAGTCAAATTTCTTTCCTTATTTTGTGTGAAGTCAAACTGTGAAGATTAAAAAAAACCGGAGGCAGTACTAATTATGTAGTGAGAAAGTGGCAAAGTTTTTGAAACAACCCGAAAAAAGAAAAAGTTGACAAAAATCCAATGGAAGGAGGGGTAGTTATTTTTAAATAAGAATAAACTTAATCCAACTTTGAATATTTCTTCATTTATGGGAATTTTAATCATATACGGAGAATTTGTATAAGTACTTTGTATACTTTGTATGAGTTTCTTGTATGAATTTTAATCATGTAGTTTGCCATTTTTAAATTTTTTTTTGTTAGTAAATACTAAATAATTGTGAATTTGATTAATAAATGTCTTCAATTAACCATACAAAGTGTCGCCGATTAGCGTCGTAATTCAAGGAAGTCAAGTTGTACTATTACATATGTCCAGACGCAGATATACACAGATATCAATGAAGTCCAGTTGTACATAACTTTCTCGCAGGCCTATTCCATGATTTCCTTCGTTTTTCGCATGAACGTTTCGATTGCGATGCGAAATCACTCTTCCCACACCCTAAACAGAGCGTTCGGGAGAGACAGGGATTGAGCGCAGGCGGCGGGAAGATGGAAGGGATTAATGGGACGGAGAAGAGGCAGCGCGTGGACTGCGGCGGCGGGGAGAAAGCGGCGCCGCTGTTCAGCCACGAGGAGGTGGGGGAGATAGATGGGCTGACGGTAGGGGATGATTACGTGGAGGTGACGTGTGGGTGCACCAGCCACCGGTACGGTGATGCCGTTGGAAAGCTTAGGGTTTTCTCCACTGGCGAGCTTGTAATCGCCTGTGAATGCATACCTGGTTGCCAAGAAGGTCTTCAATTATTCTATCTTTAATCACCCATTTCAAGTATTTGCTTCATCTTTTATAATGGGTTTGTGCTGAAAATATATGTATATATGTGTGCATGCCTCATGGTATGTGTTTCTGTGTTCAGATTTTATCCTTTCTTAGATCCTGGGTTTAGTGCAGTTCTTCTTGGCTTTCCCACTCCCTCTCATGAAATGTATTCCAACTGTATGTTAATATGTCTGAGAGAACACAACAAGTTACCAGTGTATATATAGTCAATCTACACCACCCACTCTATGCTCGTGAAGTGTTGTTCATTGCATTGTTTTTCTTCTTGAAGTTTAGACTTTAAATTGGATGATCTTGTTTGGTTGGCCTAAACTCGGAAGTCATGAGCTGAAGTTCACTATGCTGTTCAATATTTTCTTGCAAGTGTTTCTTGGCAGAAGCATCCATCCAGCTTTTATGCAGAGTTTTCTTGGAAAGATCATTATATGTGACTTTCAGAGTGAGGGATTCTTGGATAGAAACTATAATTTTTGTTTCATTATTAAATCATTATTATTATGCATTGAGAAAGAAAGTGTTTGGCTTTATATTTTATATTGATGTTATTTTGGGGCCATCATTGCTTGCTGGAAGTATATGTTTGAATTTTTATGTAAATGGGCTGTTAGGTTTTGCTTTGTACTAATTTCTCCATCACTATTTAAAGATTTTGACTATTGACGAAAGTTTGTTAACCTTGACCGTCATGTATGCAAAAATTATTTTAAACTATAACATGAAAGTACTCTTGAACAATTAGTTTTAGTACAAAACTACAGAAATGATAATCCATTATAGACTTCATATTTCATAATATATAAGAGCAAATAATAATGGTCAGCGATGATATTGAGGACTGTATCAGTCAAAATGATTACTTTAAATAACGATGGAGGTAGTGTAAGACCTCTCCTTCTGCATAGTTTATGACTTTATGACTGTTATCTGTGCATTCAATATATTAACATGATAAAGTTGATATTTACATCATGTGATCATGGATGGATTGGTTGTATGCCACAACAAAGTGAAGTATTTCCTGATGACTTTAGAGTGTCAGGCCAACCATGGACACCTGTTTTCTTAACATATGACTTGCCACTGTGGATATTGAGTTTCATCACATCATCAAAATTCAATCTTTTTTCCATATTTCTTGTGACTACTAAGATGTGTATTTTTATTAAACTGCAAATTGGTTACAAGGTTTCTTTACTGTTTTTATTTGTCATTGCATGTATGCATGAAAGTAGCAGTCTTTAAGTTTCTTAAATTGTTTCTATAATAGCTGGTATAAATCTTGTTTTTTATATGCGCCTCAAGAAGTATTTGGATGATATTTGAATGTTATTTGAATTTAATCTCAAGCCATGAACACGATTGCTAGTCTACTAGTATAGGCCTTTCATTTTTGTATTTCTTTGTTCATTGACCTTTTGAATGGAAAAAGGGGAAACACACATTAAAGTTAATTTTGGTAATATGCTTAAAATATGATTAACTTTGATTGACTTACTCATACCTTTTCATCCTTTTTGCTGCTACAGTGGCTTTTATCTATTTACTGTTTAATTAAAAAATATTTATATTAATATATTGATCACTGAAATTTCTATTATATCGATTAGCTTTGATTGACCTACTCTAATCTCAATTAATATATTGATAACTCAAATCTTACTACTGGTGCCTTATGCATGTTTCGTTGGTGTGTGTGTGAATAGATAAGATGACACCAGCTGCTTTTGAGAAGCATTCCGGGAGAGAAACTGCTAGGAAATGGAAGAACAATATTTGGGTAATAGTTAATGGTGAGAAGGTTCCTGTGGTAAAAACTGCGCTGCTCAAGTATTATAATCAATCTTCAAAGCATGCAAATGGTTCAAATAAGTCTAATAATGCAAAAGTGTGCCATCGTGATGAATTCATCCGGTGTACCGTGTGTAATAAAGAGCGCAGAATCCGTCTTCGAACACAGGAGGAATGCAGAAGTTTCCACAATGCTCTGGCAGATGCTAACTGGAAATGCTCTGATATGCCTCATGACAAGTATGTTTCTGCAGCTCAACTCTCCTTGCCATTATTATTTATTCAGCACTGATCTAACCCGACTTCAGGTTAAAGAACAGAAAAATCACATTTATGGGGACTCGTTCACTCATATTCTTAGCACACAAAACAATGATATTATCCTATTTGTGCACATGACTCATGCTTTATTCTTTATAAGTAATTAAGCAAATGCACATTGAGATTGCAACTTCTAGGTGCATTTGCTTAATGTGCATTGTCTGGTAAATAGGAAAATAGGACTCTTTATACTAATAAAAAATATACTGATAAAAAGGAGTCGTTGCAAATAGACTTCCCTTTCGAAGGGTCCTTTTTGAACAAAAGAAGCTAAGTTTCTAGTGTCGATACAAATTTAGTTAAACCAACAAATAAATATAAAAACATAACTTCAATTGGTGATATTCAATACTCACACTTGAGCATAATTAAAAAATTGTACCTGGGTGAAACAAAACTTTTTTTCCAGTAGAGGTATAATATGGAACATTATTTTGAGTTTAATTTGTTGTAATTTTATTTTCCTTCTTTAATTGGTTGGTATGGGGGTGATGAATTTTGGAGCTATTATGTTATGGTGCACGGAGAGGGAAAAACATATGGTGCGGGAATGGTGAAGCTTGATAACATTTAGATCTTGTTTGGTTTGTTGATTGGAGAGGGAAGGGGGGAGGCCATGATTGATTTTTATTCAAACTAATTTATCATATTTGTTAGTTGTAGACTAGAAATAATTTTATGATTGATTAGAGCAGGTAGATCTATGTAGTTATTTATTTTCACTTTATTCTGAATCATCTAAATGTTGAAATAATTTTGAAAAATATTGATCCTCCCCTCCCCTCTGAAGTCCCCGAACCAGACAAGCTGTTAGGAAGCAAATTTTTATTTTGTTCTCACAGAACGGCATAATCCTTCTATTATGCAACACTTTTGCTCGATTTTGAACTATCACTAGCACACACGCATGCGCACACACATATATAGATAGATATATAGCATAAGAATGACATGCATGTATGTGTAAATGTTGTTGTGGTGTGGTTCAGAGTGACATGCACGGACGAGGAAGAGCGAGGAAGCAGGAGAGTGTACAGAGGATGTTCCCGTTCTCCTACATGCAGAGGGTGCACCACCTGCGTCTGTTTTGGATGCCATGTCTGCCGCTTTCCTGACTGCACCTGCCAGTCTTGCATTGATTTCACTACCAATGTCGTCAAAGCTTCAACTGAATAGTCCTCGTTTTCTTTCTGTGATTCCATTTCAAACACTCTCCCCCTCTGCACGGGCATGTCTGGCTGGCTGGGAGTTGTTTCAATCCTAATTCGATCTCTTTCTAAAGCAACAGTTGTAAGCCAATTTTTAGTAGACCTTTTGGTTCATTCATTCCGAATAGTTTTTACCCAGCAGGCCCAGTATTCTTTTGGGTTTTGGTTGAAGATTGATGATGATAACTAGAATTTTGAAGGAAAGAAAATGCTCAAAACATGACTACATTGCTTTTATTTCTAAGATGCTATAAAGCTGGTCATAGAAAAAGAGAATTAATTAAATAAAGAAAATAAACAAGCAGAAAATGTAATAAAACCCAAGGAAAAATTATGATCTGGTATATTTTGGGAAACCTTGGATGGTTTTTGAAATAATGACAAATGTTATATTGCTCAATATAGTTTGTGGATGTAAATGAGACTTTTTCTTAATGAGCAGTGACAATATTTTACTAGTACGGTTAGTAAAAGTTTGGGGAAAATCCAAGTGTTTTACTCGATGAGTTTATACTTTTTGTACACATCTCTATACACAGATAATATGTTCAAAAAATGGACACATTGTCTTTAGTGATATACAGGACTAATCATCATCATCATAATAATCATGATAAGAACGCAGTAATGTCCCACATATTTCCTTAAATACCGACACATGCATGAGTAAAAAGCAGTGTTTGTTCATGGAACGCAGGCCTAATTGGCACAGAGAACATTCCAACACCAGCAAACACTTTCACGGCCAAAAGGACAGTCAGGCCACCACCACTGCCCTCGTGGGGTATGTACTAATGTACATACGTACTACCCCTAACTGCGTGGTCCATCCTTAGTTCTAGGGGTGCCCTGATAGATATTGGCAGCTAAATGGAAGTGGACGTAATAAAATAATGAATAGGGTAACTTTGAAGTTCCCCATATCTGAGACTTTTTGCCATTTCTCCTCTCAAATGTCACCCTCACAGAGCTAGCTAGTTTTGGACAAGATATTGGGCTATAAAGGAAGCAACTATGTGGTGAAACAAAGTCTGGGAAACTTTAATTTTATGAAAATCGGTGAAATAATGGTATATATAGATGACTCGTGGAGTTAATATAAAGGGTTATGGGAAAAGTGTGATCGAGAGAAAAGGCAAAAGGTAACATCTATCTGTTTTTTTTACTCCGTATATTGTAAGCATATGATGCTACAATACATATCTGCTCTCAAAGTTTCTATCTCACATTCTCATCTCTCCGGAATGATAATAAAAGATGGATCTTTTCCTTCATGGCTGAAAGGCTATTAATAGATTTTAAGTTTCAATTCTGTATAAACTCACGTCAGATATTACTACGTACGTAGTAGGAAGTACTACGTATTAGATATTGGCGACATAAAGTACTCCTATATACTCCACGTATATCACGTAAAACTGCATGCAAACAAAATGGAGCCAAACATTGGTTGTTGTCTCCTTAAGAAATACGGAGTATTAGCCTATCCATACAAAATTATATTGCCTCGCAAGATAAAAGGGTTCCTCCTAAAGTACTATGGCGAACCAAACAATACACAATGACGAACAAATGAAGTTGTAACTTGTAAGATGAGGAAGTGTTGTGAAGTCATGGTTTTTTCAGATGATAAAAATGGCAGGCGAAATTTGAATTCATAAAGCTCTGCCCAAGAAACATTAATCCAAAATGGCAACTGACAAGCAACACTAACCCAAAAACACTAAACCCAAATTGAATTGTTTCTATCCCTAATTTTTGTATCAAAATTTTACGAGTACTTTTATCTTCTATTTGATTTTCTGTCATCAATATATTAAAAACAAATAATTTTAGTTACTAATACTGACTTAAAATTTTTTACATGAGCAAAATTGATAGTCGTTGATCAAACGTTGAGTAAGCTTTGAACATGACATTGAGAGCACTAGCTACTCATTCCTAAAATTTATATTGGTCTGTTAGGATAAAGTAATAAAGATATACTACTTGCATGAATGGTGATGAGCCCATTTGGTAAATACCAAAATTGGTTGCATTGGCTGCATGATTCTGCTAAAATTTATGAAGTTCTAGGTGGATTGACTGGTTCTATTGATTTGTGAAATCAAGTTACGCGTTTGGTGAAAACGTTACATTGACCGATAAATCTGATAAGTCAAAAAACAGTGTCACCAAAAGGGCTCGGTATGCTACTCCTTTTATCAATTCTCAAGTACAAAACATGGAATGAAAGGTGAATTTGACATAGGGGAGTTCATGAGTGTGGATGACAATTACAACCGATTTGGTGGATTTATGTATCAAACTGCTATAAACTTGGATTTAAAGGGAAAGTTGCATTCATCGAGCGAGTAATAGGTACAGGGTGAGGAACAATCGCTATCTTCCAACGGCTAAATGGGAGGTTACATTTTTACACATATACCTACACTGCCACTACCCGCCCTATATATTTTTAATTATATTTTGAAATTCTGTCACACGCCGGAAAAATGAAGGTTTCCTCATTTCCATTAGTGTATAACCTTGATTGAGAGACTAACTCTTAGGGTCCAATAATAGAACTTTAGACTTTGGTATGCTATTATCGAATTTCTTCTTAATTCTCTTTTACCATTTTTGTGTAATTTAAGTTTTATATTAATTCAGACGCCTTCTTCCTCGCCTAGTGGGTGTAAGAGCAACTATATTAAAATATTGATGACCCATTTGAGTAAATAGTTACCCGCGGTTATACATGTTTTTCATTGAAGAAATTACGTGGTGGATAATGGGCGATTACGTGGTGGCCATGGAGAAATTACCTTGCAGAGCGGGTAAGGTCATATGCATAATCGTCTCCCATCTGTCTGATGCCGTCCCAACTCATGAACCTTTGAGATTGAAATTGCCCTTCAAATTTGTCATTTAGTCCCTTTTACTGTACACTTTTATGCTATAGACAAAAAAAATTGTATAGCTTATTTAAATCTGGCCTGGTTCGATATATGCTTATTTTATGTGTATTTTAAAAGTTTGGTCCGACATGATCCTGTCTAGTATATGGCTGTTTAAAACATCTAGGCTGATCACGTCTAGAATGGTTTGGGGATGAAACCAATCTAACCAGAAACATCATATCGTAAGGAAAAATGCTTGGTGTACACAAAAGTTGTACTCAAAAGTTGTACACTTGTCTGTCCAGCGCAAATAAATTGTCTATCCGGAGGTGAGTTGTCAGTGGACAGACAACTCATCTCCAGACAGACAATTTATTTGTGCTGGACAGACAAGTGTACAACTTTTGTGTACAACATTTGTGTACACCTAGCTCCACTCTATCGTAAGAGCCTTCTTGTGCCTCGTTTGACAATTCCTTAAACCATAAATTTGGTAATTTTGTTTAAACCCAAAATTTTATGACATATCTAAAATATAAGACCCTTTTAGTCATGCTTAGACTATCTGAATCTTTCTTAATCGACCGAGTCTACTACAATTATATCTGAAATGGATGAATTAACTAAATTCTTAAATTTCAAATAAATATATATAATATATTTTGTTATTGAAATAAAGAAAAATTACACATAGTATGTAATAAGCTAAAATGATCCTATTGTGTTTAAAATATTCAATTCAGAAATTCTTGGTGTACATGTCATTTGTACATATTTTGCACACGCCTCATATTTTGTATGTGTCGATCACATACAACTTTTGCATATCTTTAGGCTAAATTACCTGTGACAAAATATAGGGGTGTATACAAAATGCACAGAAAAATTGTCTATTAACGAATAAGTTCAATCTTTTAATGTAATTTGATTAAAACATCTTATGATATAATAAATTGGCCTTAATCCATGATTCTATTACAATTAACTATACTGCCTTCACCAGACTCGATCTTATTCTAAAGCTAATTTAGATTTATTAATGCCACGCCATCAAATCACAAAATGGTTTTTTTTACCTTATATTTTCATCAAAAAAACATTTATAGTCATTGCGACATCGGGATTCCATATTTCTAGTGTGAACTGAAATCTAGCTAGGTGTAAGTAAGAAAAGTAAAAAAAAAATAGAGAATACTCCGTATATGATTGAGCTTTATAAAGGGGAGAGATTATTAAGCGGAATTGCAAATTAATTCATTTAATTCATGTTATGTTATCTTCAAAAAAAAATCAAAACGACAATTTTTTTTAAAACAAATAGTCCGTATAAAAGTTTTTTGACAAAATCGAATGAAACATTGAAACGGAGGACTATATTATTCAGTGGTATATACACTTATTGTGTTTCACGTAATTCAAGGCAATCTACACTCGAATTCCATGTCACTATATCACGTCTACTCATTTCAAAAACTCCGATGTAACATAATATAAAAATAAGTAATTGTACTAAATGGGACTAAAACATGATCGACTTGAAGTTTTAAATTGCTTAAATGTGACTCCAGATTACATATTTACCCCTAATCCCTAAATCACCTTTTTCCCAATCCCCCTGCATCGATCGTGAGACCTGCGAAGACATCCCCTGCAAATCAGCTGCCATGGACTCGGCGCAAACACCATCGATTGCAACTCGACCTGCTATTATCGTAGCTGCTTGCTCGACGCTGGCCGCCACTTCTTCAACGATTCTCGCAGCTCCGCCATCGAAGACCTCTGCTACAATTTTTCCAGGTATGTACTCTTCATCTTCATCATCATCTTCTTCTTCTTCTTCTTCTTCTTCTTCTTCTTCTCAACCTCTTCAATTTTCTGGTACTCGGTTATCTTGTTCTTTGGATTTCAATTTTATTTATAAAGCAGGAATTGAGAATGCCATAAAATTATCAGTAATTTGAAAACTGTCAATTTTATGACATTACATTTATGAAGATGACAGTTTTACTTTGAAATTTAAAAAATTTAGAGAAATGCCATAATTGATGTTTAATCCAACACTTATTTGTAATAATGTCACTTTTATGACATTACATTTGCCAAGGTGACATTTTCGAAACAAAGATGACATATTTAAAGTGTCAGTTTTTTGAGTAACAATGTCAGTTTCATGGCATACTGTCATCATGATAAATGTAATGGCATAAAATTGACATTTTTCTAATTGCTTGTAATTTATGGCATTTTGAGGTTCCAAATTAATCAAAATTAATAAACAAATAAAAAATTGAAATCTAAAGAAAAAGAAAACAGAGGACCCAATTCAAAGAGGATGTGAAGGGGAAGATAAAAAAGAAAAGAGGAGGAAGAAGAAGAAGAGAGAAGAAAGAAGAGGAGAAGAGATGGGAGAGGAGAAGATTTGGAGAAAATTAGTTGGATGTCGCTGGAGAAGAGCGGGCAAGCGGCCTTGGCATCTTCATCGCAAATCGTTGTTCATCGCAGATGGCGTGGGCATCTGCATCTGATCGATGTTGGTCTGTCGACGAGAGTGATGCAATGAATTGTAGAGGCTTTTTTAATTAAGGGTAGTTTTGTCTGATTGCCTTTTTTTAAACCTATTTTTGCTAAATAAAACATAGCAGTCTTATTTTTTCAATTCTACCTTGTTTTAGTCATATTTAGACAAATCTCTCTATAAAAATTAATTCTTTCTTCATATGTTCTTTGACTCTTTCTATTCTATTTTATATTATCTCCGTCTAAAATTAATAATGTCAAAACTTTTGGACTCATAGATTAATTAAGAAAATGGGATTAAATACTCAAACTACCTTCTCACTTTACCCGAGCATTGGAAATGTAAGTAATCTTAGCATGACAGAGTTATAGATTTTAAAATTGGTTTCGAGTAATGAGTATTCTTATTTCAATTAACAACTACTTGAATTATTTTTTGTAAATTAATTTGAAAAGAAGGGAACACAGTCAACACACTGTGATGAATAATTAATTAATTAATTAATTTATTAACTAATTAATTAATTAATAATACAACTTCCACCGGACTTTTTTTTGTCACATTTGAGTTTGGTGCCCGGTTTGTAAATTAATACTCCTTTGTCCTTCTAAAATTGGTTCATCTTTCCTTTTTAATCCAGATCACTAACATTGTCTCATATCAAAATTGACAAAATTTTGTGTGTTTCTAATTATTCTTAATTTTTCAATTCAATATCAATCACATAAATTCATACTTTCTTAATAAGTGCATCTCCTCCTCATGTCTCAACGTCACCCGAATGAAAATAGTACTCCCTAGTATTTTGCGTATTTTAAATATAATAAGACGTTTCTCTTGGGAGTGAACTTCGGGCCAACATAAGCAGATATCTCAATTAAGTTTAAATTAAAGGCAGGGTGAGAACTGTAATAACAATTATTATAAAAATAAAAGTCAAAAGATGTGAAAGGAAAAGAGGGCGGGGGCAAGGGACCAATGCCATTGCATGTATTTTGTTGCAGTTGGTTTGTGCAACGTGGCAACACTTCTCTAGGATGAAGACAACAGGCCTCGGGGGTGGGGGTGGCAGTTCAAAAGTGTATTTCTGATGACACCCAACACGCTTCCTGCGCTGTGCTCTGTTTCTGTGCGTATATAAACTCACACATCGAAACAGAGGGCCAGCCAGGGCTGAGATTTGAGAGGCAGAGATGGCGGCGAAGGGTGGCGGACACGGCGGCGGCGGAAACGGAGGGAGGGGGAGATCGTACGCGCTGCTGCTGATGCTGGCGTTTGGAGCTGCCATTCTCGGGGTTATGATCCTTCACAAGTTCAGAGAGAGGCGCATCTTCAACCTTCTCGTTCAAGAGAAAGACCGCCAGCTCCTCTCTCTTCACCTCCTTTTGCAGGTCCTCCCCTCCTCATGTCTCTATTTTAAATTCCCAATTTCAACTTCTTTTGATTTCCTTAAACGTTCTTTACATTGAGGACGGAAGGAAGGAATATTATTTTTTGTTCAAGTTCATTTTGTATAGGAGAATTAAAGTTTAATTTGCAAATCATTTGAATTCAAAATTTGAGTTTAGTCTTCAAAATAATTTGAGTTTGAACTTCAGGTGCAGAGATTTATAATTTCGAAAATGTTAGACAAGCTCAAATTTTGTTGGGTAAAGTCTCATTTAACTTTTTGATTATTCTTTTTTAATTTTATAATGTAATAAAGGACCGAATTTAATTTCATGTTCTCAAAAAATAGGCTTTAATCTTGTTCCAATTTTATTTTTCCATAATATATCTTTTCGGAACGAAACCGGCTTAAATTATCATATTTTTCCATATATCTTCAAATACCGAAGTATTTGTTTCCAAGAAGAAAGAAGTGTCTTATTCCAAATTTCCAATTATGTCATCCTCATGAATGTCGTGCATCGGTAAAATCCGCATTGATGTTTTAAATTGGATTTAAATTTACTGGTCTCTTCCATTTAAGTTTGATCTGATATCGGCTGAATTAGCCTGATATGGTAAATGTCCAGTCTATGTGTATTTTATAATTATGAAAGTTTATCTAGTTTATTTATGTCCGGTCTGGTTTGGGACTGAAAATAGACAACTAAAAACATCTTTACGCAGTCTATGACAAATTTAAAGGGTGACAGGGTCATTATGTAAATGCATCACTGTTCTAAAAATCACTCTAGGCGCCTGATGAGTCCCCAATTAATTGGTTTGACACCTAGATGAATTAGTCGGCCGTCTAGGCTACCTAGTTGTCTTCCTAGAGCACTTAATCGACGCTCTAGTACGACTAGATTCGTCAATCATTTTATTTTGCTTTTTTACTTTAGTTTACTAAGAGATATATGCACATTTAATGTACTTTAATAATGCATATGAAGAGAGCTACTACTTGTAGATTAAAATAAAACCATACATATTTGTATATAATCTTAAATGTTATTACATATTACTACATATTATTTAATAATATTTATTACATAATGAAGTTAAGCGGGTAGATATAATATATTATTAAATGTGGCAACTTTATCATCCATGCATGGTAGTGTGTGTGTGTGTTTTATAGATACACAAACACAACACATATTATTAATCATATTCATGTAAAAAATACTGATAAAACTATAGTTTATATGATTAATCCAACCTTCTAGTGGTCTTCAAGGGCGCCCAACGTATGACTAGCGTCTAGCATCTTTTAGAACATTGGTAGGTACTCGTCTTTATATGGGAATATTCAAGGGCGAAGACAGAGCACTAAACCGGACTGAGCCGGCACACAAAAATTTTTTTACAAAAAATTACACTGGTTTTTTACACTAAAAATATAGACATTTTAAAATTTTGGGCTGGACCAAGGTCTCCCCTTCTCATATTGTTGAAGCTTTGTCCTTTGATCTGATTAATGCAAGTTGAGTTGAATTCCCTCAAAACAAAAATAGACATTTTTAAAATTTGGGCTAGACCAGGGCCTCCCTTAGCTCCTCCCCTAGCTACGCCCCTGGGAATATTGAAGTTTCAACCCTACTTTTCACGTAATTTTGGGGTTTCGTCCTTTTTTAGATAGTGAACATTTACTCTAGAAGTTCACAAACATGATAAAAATGATGTAAACTACACTCCTATCTTCAAAGAAAAATGGGGTGACTTCAAGGTTCAGATTGTAATATTAATAACAAAATTGGGATGTAAACTTAAATTTGAATGAAAAAAAATAGTGTGAACATCACCCCATCTGAATCCACTAAATGAGTTTCTTAACAGTTAGGATGTTTTTACTTGGACTGTAATTTGCTGCTCTGGTCTGGTCTGAACTGGTCTGGTCTGGACTGGTCAGGTCTGGTCTGGGACAAATTACAGTCCAAGTAAAAACATCCTTAATCGAAGTCTGCGCCTCATTCAAAATTTGAGCTTACTATTTGCGCCTCAAGTATTTAGAAAAATTAATCTGCGCCACAATCCAAACCCAATAAAAATCAAGTGCAAGTTCTTAAGTTTAGAGCAGAAATGTTAATTAATTGTTTAAAGTAATGAGTAGGGTAGAGCCGGGAAGCTCCTGGTAGGTGTAGTGGCCTGAACCTTTTAACGAGAATAACCAGTTTGAGTTCCAGACCTGCTCTGTTCCGATTCTGATTTTATAAAACCTGGAATAAGTTTGGATAGTTCCACACTTCCACTACAGAACCAGAAATCCCGGCAACCAGTCCATGGCAACTCACATCTTAATCAAAATGACAAGGTGGAGTGTGAACTAGGGGTCGACTCAGGATGGGCCAGGCCCGGTCTGGTCCCGGCTGGCTGTTTTTCTGCAACACTTTGGCCTGGTACCGGCCCGGGTATGCTCCAGGGCCGGGCTGAGCCCAAATAATACCGGTCGGGCCGGTCACAGGTCGCTACCACCTTTTTTACTAAAAAAAATAAAAAATAGTGTTGTTGGGCCCATTCGGGCCAAAAAATTGAGCCCTAAGCCCGCACCTTATAACCGCCGATCCGGGGCCCGGGCTGGGCCGGCCCGGTCCAGTCCATCCCTTAGTGCGAACATTAGTTTTCCCTTTCTTAATCCGTGTGAAACAAACTTAAACAATGAAGTAGTTTTAGTGCCCGTCTGGTAGCCTCAATTTTGGCTATTCAGGCTTATAAGCCAACTTTTTCACCAAACACGTAACTTTTGGTTTTAGACTTTTAGGGGCTGAATTGTGTAATAATGAGAAAAAGTAAGGTTGGAGTTACTTTTCTGGCTGTATTGGTTGAAGTTACTGTAGAGAGTCATTTAAGCTATTTTCATATAATTTTTTCTTTGTTTTATTAATAAAATGTATTTTAAATTATTATTTTTAACAAACCAGCAGAATCAGCAAATACATCCACATCAGCCAGGACTTGATAAATTTCAGCAGAATCAGCCAATACAGCCGATTTGGCTAGCAAACGGGCTCTTACATTTCTGTGTATTTATGAAAAACTGAAGTACATCAAATTTTTGTTTCTGTGTTGCAGAAAGAAAAAGACAGTTCGAAAGATGCCAAAAAGCAAATTGATGACATGAGAGGAAAAATTCATAAGCTACGGACTAAGAAGGCGGATCTTGAAGCAAGAATCCAAGAGATGGATTCCACCATCTCTTCCCTCAAAGAAGAACAGAGAACCATATCATCCTCCCTGGAGGAGAAACAGAAGCAGATCAATGCACTTATGGATTACAAGCGAGGGGAGAGTCGAGAATCTGCCAGGTTAACAGCTTTGTCCGAAGCCCTCCAAAAGAAAGCAGCCGAAATCGACGAACTGAAGCGGCGGGTCAACTTCCCAGTCAAGGTCTGGTCAGTCAGATCCGATGATCGGTCAAACCTGCCAGTTAATTTCACATCCAAAGCGTCTGGAGTAGAAATTGGAAATGATAACAGAAACAGAAAAGATGCAGAAACCTCAGTGCAGACACAGGATAGGGTGCAAGAGGGAAAGAATGAAACTAGTGATTCGCAACAGGTTTCCGGCAGCAGGACCACCTCCACCGTTGTAGAAAGCTATCAGTCAAGAGAAGACGGGGTTAACTCCGATACCATGGGAAGAAAACTACGGGGGAAGAGGAGGAGGATAATAAGTTATAAGAACCTAAAATCTGAAAATGGGGTTAAGAGTATGAGGAGTCGGAAATCATTTACAGATAGTGAATCAGCAGACGTAAGAAAGAAAAGTAATCTGCAGACGTTACCTGATAATTCAACACTTGAGGGAGATGACAAATTACTTAACAAACTTGGAGACCAGAAACCAGAAGAGATAGCTAACACCACAAGGAGAAACAAGGACCGAAGGAACAAAACTTACACAAGCATGACAGAAAAGAGGGCAAAAGAAGATGTTCAAGAAACAGCAATGGAAGAAGACACTTATAGAAAGTCAAACTCCGGCACAGATGACATTGGATTTTAGACTGCTTTATGTCATTACCCATTGTTAAACAATTTCATGTTTTTTTGCTATCACAGCTTCTCTAAAGATCAGTTTAATTGCTTCGACATCTAAGTTCTTAACTCTTAAGTAATTTCTAGCAGATAGACTTTCTTAGAAGTTCATTTGGACTTTTGGAGTATGTTTGAATATCAGAAAGCAGTTTTCTTAAATATATTTTTTGTTTGGTCACTAATTTTTAATAGTGGTGGACTGAACCGGGCTGGTTCGGGCCTCGGGCCTAGGCCCGGCCGGGCCTCGGTTCAGTAATAGAAGGCCCGAGCCCGAACCGGGGTAGGGCAGTCCCGGGTCCAGTTCCGGGCCAGACCGGGCCGGGCGGGCCACCCGGTTTTTTTTCCTTTCTCCCCCCCCCCCACCCCCCCAAACCCCCCCCAAACCGGCCTAAACAGATAGCCCAAGTCCAACAGCCCAAAAAAAATGAAAAAAAAAATAGATTTGGCCCGGGCCCGGGCCCGAACCGGCCGGGCCGGGCCGGGCCGTCAAAACCATGAACCGAGCCCGGAACCGCCCCACCCCCGGGCCTCCGGCCCGAAACGGACCCGGACCCGGAAAACCGGGCCGGGCCGGGCCCGCACAGTAGCGGGTCGGGCCGGTCCCGGGCCGGGCGGCCCGAACCGAGGCCATGCCTAATTTTTAAGAAGTTATGTTCATGTGTCAATCAACCGATATGCAAAAATAAAGATCAAGAGTTTTAATGTAACTTTATCTTTCCGGAAAATTAATACTACTCTCTTCCCACAAACATTGAGACATAAAGAGGTGGTGTGATTATTAAAAAAAAATTTATGTGATTGTTATTGAATTGATGAAGAATAAAATAATAATGAATTAGAACTGTACAAACTTTACGAATTTTGGTATGAAACAATCTTATTGGACGGATCAAAAATGAAAGATGGAAGAATCTTAGCAAGACAAATGGAATACTACGTATGATAGAGATTGAAATATTGAATCTATCTTTAACTTTCCCTGAAAGATTATTCCCTTTTACTTTTCATCTATATTTTCATCCCTATGCAAACTAGACCCTTAAAAGAAACTCACATAAATGCCGGTGGGAAGTTATCATCTTTCAGTCTTTTATTTGCAAAATTGCAAGTGATAGCAAATTAAACTCACATACTGCCAACTAAACACACATCAATGCGGTCCATAAAAGAAACTTGTGCAGTAGTTGAGGAGAGATTTAGGGTACATTAAACGTGAAGTAGGCATTGGACATCCAAATAGATAAAGATGAATCCCAGAAATGGCATCAAAAAGAACAACTGCATTATTGCTAGCAAAATCCCATCATCACTAATGCATCCCAAAAGTTCCAGCTTTACTAAGACGCTTGAACCACATTCTGTCAAATGAAAAAGATAATTAAAAACAAAATAATAAAAACCATGAAAAGAAAATTCAGTCTAACATAGTGAGAGACAACCGTCTGGTAAAATTAGATCAACTTTTTTATTCTTTCAGACCATCTTCCAAAATGGCACTTATTCACTGAAATCCCTTCCTCACACTAAGGGCATGTTTGTGAGTTTGGAGGGAAGGGGAGGGGAAGGCTTTGAAAGTATGGTGTTGGAGGGAAAATGGAGGGGAAATTGAGGGGAAGGTGAGGAAACCCTTCTTCCTATTTGGGAGTAATAAATTTGGGTTTGGGAGTAATATATTTGGAAGTAGAGAGTCTTTGAAGGAATTATAACTAAAATCATATTGAGATATGACAAATTCAAATAATTTAATTCATTTTCATTTTAAATTAAGCTTAAATTATCATTTCATTAATTACCCTTCAAAACACTCCAACTTGGGGGAACTTAAAAATTGAGCATTTAGAGGGTTTCGGAGGGTTACAAAAGCCCTCCAAAACCATCCCCTTAAATTTCTTAAACTCCCAAACATGAAAAGGAGGATCATAAACCCCCATAAACCTTCCCCTCCCCTCCAAAACACAACTCCCAAACGCACCCTAAGGGTCTATTGGATGGAGGGATGTGGAGAGAGGAAGGCTTTATAGGGATGACTCTTTATATTGATAAATAAAATGCTTTTAAAAAGATATAAAGGTGATTCATATAATCATATGTTATACAACCAATCTTATGTTAACCATTCCATTTATATAGAATCTCGATAAAAATCAAGATGTAGAATCTCCAACACCAACTGTCCAAACAGACCATTAGAGAAGAGACTAGAGTTCTAGAATAATAGTAGGGAAACAAAGAAGGCCTACAGCCTACCAAGTACCAAGCCAATTACACAGTCTGGATAACCTCCTAGTATAGTTGTGGGCTGAGCTCAATATTATCTATTGTTTGAGTAGCAGGTCTGTGAGTGTGCTCAAGATTGGTCATTACAATATTATTACTAATATGAAACTTCAAACTTCCCCAAATTGTAGAGTTTTAAAGCTTAGTATACAGCACAACGGCTAAGATGGTCAGGTGGCTTACTAGCTAAGATGCTAAGTCTAGCTAAACCAAGATATACCAGATGCTCAATTCTTCATGAAATGTGCATCAAATATATGTTAAAACTCATTTTCTTTGAAAACTACTTTCAAACTATTTGGTTTCACACTTTAATATTTTAAAAATTAAAATTAAAACAGACCAGTAAAAGCAAATCATTTAAAGTGAAATCACTTAAAGCAGTACAGTTTATGAGTTTAAGCTGAATGGTGAGGTACTAAAGCCATAGTTTCTAAAATCTATCTGAAGGAAGAAATATACCTCTTCCTTATTCTTCTTTCCTCCGGTAAAGAATTTATATCCACCATAGATTGCTGTAGCCCATCCAGCCAGGGAGATAAGTACAAACTGCATAGCAAACATCAGATTAAACACGCAATTCCTACATCTCAAAATCTACGGAAAGCTTTGCAATGATACATGATACTGATTCATTAAAGAAACAAGTTAAATTGTTGGTTTGTTACTTAATCTCGTGGAAGGTTTCATTATTTCTCTCATTCTAATTAGTAAAATAAAAAACATCCATGGTTTACACATATGCTCTAGGCAGCCCTAGGGCCAAAGGTAAATTGTGCAATAGGCCCTAAGGCTGCCTAGAGCTGAATATTATTGCCTTAAGAGTTTGTCCAACTACTCAGGCCAAACAGGTTGTGTGTCCTTTTCCCCCTTCACACTGTGGTTATGATCTACAACTGGAAATATGATTCTTATTTTTTGAATAAAATAGGCATATGTCCAATAATACAAACGAGATGTGTTTGGCATGTATCAAATAATGAAATAAGTTCAAAACAATGAAGTAATCTTCAAAAAGAAGTTCCAAGGGCATATAATCCTGGTTTCAATTCCTTTTGTAACCTTAAAAGAATATGGTCTTTTATAAATCAAGTTTCACAAATGGCATGCATATGAACATATTGACTGAAGATCAGGTGAAACATAGACTCATCACTAAACCATCATCCAATTGGCGCCCGGTTCTATCTGCAACACCGATTCCTTATTGGGGTTGGAGGTAGGTCATTTTATCATTGTAAAAAATGAATGAATAGTCCACTTAACAGAGCTAAATATTCCACAGCGCCCCAAACTTTCCCCAGCCCCCATCTAATGACAAAAAGATCAATGATAGATAAAAATATGCCTGTTATTTAGAACTCTAGTTCACGAATAGCTCTGCAATTTCATAACAAGGTATAGGAAAATGGCATGATGTCAGATAGAGTGGCTTCACATTCAAATTCAAAATGAGCAATTTCTATGTAAAATTCCTTAACTATGAATTCAAATCATGCCATTCCTCCACTTGATATTGAATAGTAGAATATTTTACACCTGGCTATTTCCTAAGACACCGTTTGGTAAATCAGTGCCTAAGAATGATAAAGAAAACTCACATGTTCTTCCTTCCACTTCGATGGGCTCATCGGATCTTCCCAAAAATTCACCTTTGGAGGTCCATGGTGATCTGGAATGACGCAAAAGAATTACTAATATCTAAGCGTATATGCTCATTGCTCACAATTAAATACATCCATACAATATTCAAAGGAAACAGGAGTAGGAGGGCTAAATTATGAAATCCGGGGACTAAACGGAAGGAAATTCAGATCGAGAGAGATGAGTACCAGCAGCGCCTGCAAGGCCGCGGCGGGTGACAAAAGACGCAGATTGAGCGGATGAGCTAGAAGTCGATAGCTGATTACAGATAGCTGCTCGACGAGCCGCCATCAATGCCAACGACGTAGCCATAGCGTTGCGAGTGTTCTCTCGGATTCTCGGTGATGGGAACTGTACGGAGATGAAAATGTGAAGTAGGCGGCACAGAAATTGGGAAGCAAAAATAGCTAAAATGAAAGTAAAAAATGAACAATCTTCATTGATCCTTATATAAAGATTAAAATATTTATATAATTAATACTCTATAATTTTTATCGGGAAAAGTATCAAATAGGTCCATGTACTTTTAATAAAAAGTCAATTGAGTTCATCTAATTTTTTTTCGAGTCAATTAAGTTTGCCAACTATAAAAAAACGACCAAATCGGCTTTTTAATAGGTAACCAACCGGTTACCCTCTTAAAAGTCTATGTGGACTATTTTTTGTACTGTTTTCAAATTTTTTATTTTATTTTTCCTTCTCTTTTTCTCTTTTCCCTTTCTCTCTTCCTATTTCCCCTTTTTTCTCTTTCTTCTTCTGGTCTGCTCCTCTTCTGCGACTCAAACCCCTCCATCTACGGCCTCTCCTTCCTTCTTCCACAACTACAGATCTATGGAGGTCAGGAGGTGGCAACGGAGGGTGGTTGGAGGTCGTCCGATGGAAGAGATGGAGGTGGAGACCATGGATGTGGAAGTCGGCCGAAGCTGTGGGTAAGGCGGTCAGGGGCTCAAGGCGGCGACTATGGAAACCGGGGCAATTGGAGGTCGCTTCAATGGAGGAGGCGAAGGGGAAGGCCACAGAAGTGGTGGCCGGAGGCGGTGTGGACGGAGGAAGAGGCGGTTGAGGACTTAAAGTGAAGGTGGAGGCCATACTCCGACGGTGGCTATGGAGGTTGGACGGCGGAGGTGGTGGCGCGCTGGAGAGAACTAGGCGGCGGAGGTGGTGGCTGGAGAGGCCTGGGCGGTGCCGCGGTGGAGTTTGTTCCCGTGGTGGGGCGGAGTAGTAGGAGTTATGGTGGAGAGCAAGGGACTGCCGGATTGGGAGAGAAGAAGAGGGTTGGCGGACTGGGAGAGGAGGAGAGGAGCGGACCAAGAAGAAAGAGGAAGGAAAAGAAAAAAAAAGGAGAGAGGAAAAAAGGAAAAGAAAAAAGGGAAAAAGTAAAAAAAAAAAAATCCAACTCGGACGTCCACGTGGGCGTTTAACAGAGTAACCGGTTTACTACCGGCTAAAAAGCCGATTTGATCGTTTTTTTATAGTTGATGGACTTAATTGACTTGAAAAAAAGTACACGGACTCAATGATTTTTTCTTAAAAGTACGTGAACCTATTTGACAGTTTTCCCTTTTTTTATTTAGTTCTAATTCCTACCAAATTACATGCAATACCCTTTCCCTAGGGTGTTTGACGGAAAAGAGCACATTTTTTACATTGTATTCCAAAAAGTGCAATTTTTTTGACGTTTTCTGAGAGAGTGCAAAACGGAGTTGGCAGATCCGAATTCATCTATGAAACTAATTTTCGGAGTTACCGAGCTCGAAAATGACTCCGAAAAATATGGTGAGGCCATTTTCGGAGTTGGCAAAGCCGAAAGTAGGAGTACTTTTTTTCCCTACGAATGGTTTGGTGTGTTTGTTTTTGTGTTTTGAACTTTTTTTTATAGTTCTTGTTCTAAAACGTATTTTGTTCAACATAATTAAAAATCATACAATATTTGTATTTTAAGTTTAATTTGCGTCTGATTCCCGATTTAGATAAAAACATGCGTTTTACAAAAATTTGACCCATTAAAATAAATTAGCACACATTTTACAAAAGTGACTCATTAAATGTTTTCAGCACAAATAGTAAAAAATTTGTTACATTTACATTAACAAAATAATTTTTTGAACGTAATTCAGATTAAAAAACCGTACCCATTAAATAATGTGAACCCCGGAAAAGATGATTAAAAGTATCAATATGTTCATATATTTACAAGAACAAACTACATTGATTAAAAGTATCAATATATTAAATCAATGTGACGATTTTTAAAAAATAGTTGACCCATTCAGTGCTATGAACTCCAAAGTAAATACAAATACAGTTTACAATATAACACGTTTAATTTATAAGTGACCCATAAAGTCATATGAATTCAAAATTAAACAAAGTTCATTGCACAATAAGTCATATTAAAGGTACACATAAAACATATGGCTAATAAATATTTTACAACATTAAAACAAAGTACAAAAAAAGATAACATTATAAGAGTACAAATACAAATCAATCATGTTGTCCTCTCCGTCTTGGACGCATATCCATCTCATTTGGAAATCTTGTTTCTTGACGGCGCCCAGCTCGAGAAGTTCTGGAAGAGTACTTAGGCGGTAGAAGAATGAACTCATTTTGTGGCCACTCATTCATATTCGGAAATGGCATGATATCACTGGAATGTGCATTTATGTAAGAACTCAGTTTGTATACCTCAAGAATAAGATAATCAACACGACAATTTAGAAAATGGCACACAGAATGTGCATGGACGCATGGCATTCCGTTCATCCTCCAACAACCGCAGTCACAAACACGTCTGGATAGATTCACCGTAACAGGTGTTGCATTTTCTATGGAGACCGAGTAAATTCTTGTGTAATGGTTGTGTGGAAGAACCACAGTGTGAGGTCTTTGTTACCAACGCTCCATAAGCTCTTTCCGAATGTTGTCCGGAAAATGATATCCTGCTTGCTGTCACATCATACCAGCAGTACGACGTTAGGAGAAGAGCTGGACTAGTTTGTCAAAAGTCGCTCGCACAAGGGCACTGATTGGCGACTTGATGGCCTCGTTGTGGAGACCGGTCAAAGGTGTGTCTATTAAAGAAATTGGTGACATGAGGTACATCTTTATCTTTTACCATATGTCATCCTTCGTTCTTTAATTCTTGCAACAATTTGACTTTCAAGTTTGTCAACACACAATTTTGACTGTGATTATATTTAATTATGTATTAGTAAACATTATAAAAGTTGATATTTTCGAAATTAACATTGATTGGAATTCAATAACATATTATACATAATAATTTGACTATGTATATTAGTAGAAAATCGCGGTCAAAGTAAGGTCTGTGAATAATGCAAAAATCACAATTTTGTAAGAATTAAAGAACAGAGGAAGTATTAGATATGAGACGTATCCTAGATGAAGGTTTGTGGTTGTTTTTACAGAAATTCATCACTTCTAAAAGAAATCAAGGCATCGGATATTCCTCTACAGACGAGCCTTTATGAGGCTGTTTTTTGGGTGCAAGTTCACAATGCGGCATTTGGCTTTATGAATTTGGGTTCTCCTACACAAATTGGTAATTATATCGGAAAATTTATTAGTTTTGATGATAGCAAATCTGATGAAAAATTGGAGGCAAATATGAGAATAGGGTGCGTATGGATGTTAGGAGACTTCTGAAAAAAGGTACTTCACTGAAAAAGGTGGGGTTTAGCCAACAGGTGGACTTTAAGTACGAAAAACTTCCATATTTTTGTTTTGTTTTTGGAATTATTGGGCAATCTCACAAGTTTTGCTCGGTAGTGTATGAGGGTAGGGGCGGAGATAGGGCTGGGCCATCCTTGGCCCCGGCCCAGCCCAAATTTAAAAAATGCCTTTATTTGAAAGATTGACAGCTTGACCAGATGCAGCCTGGTATGTGCTTAGAAATCCTTAAACCTCAATATAGATCTAGATTCTCCATCAAGGAAAATTAACAGCTCATCAGCATAACCTAGATGAGAAACAGCCCTTACCTTATTTCCCATCCAAAATGGCTTGATATTATTGTGCTCCATCAGATATTTCAACCCTCTTGAAAAAGCTTTTGATGTTATTATAAATAAAAGAGGGGACAGAGGGTCACCCTACTTGACACCTCTATAAGGCTTAAAAAAACCTTGCGGAGAACCATTAATGAGAACTGATAGAAATGTGGCCTTGAGATTGTTTAGAATGAGCATAATTAAATGAGAGGAGAATCCAAACTTTAAGAGGATAGGAGAGAGAAAATTCCAGGAAACTCTATCAAAAGCTTTAGCCATCTTTGTTGACCATAAATCCAGCCTGTTCCTCAGAAATAATTTTTGGGAGAATGACATTGAGCCTTGAAGCAAGCACTTTTGTACACACCTTATTAATGAAATTAGACAAGTATATTGGTCTAAAATCACTAAAAGTAACTGGATTATCAGCTAATATATATATATATATATATATATATATATATATATAGAATAGAGATCAAATACAAATCCTTCTTAATTTACAAAGTACAAACTCAGCTTGACCGTCCGATGAGTTGATCCAAAGGACATAAAGGCAAGGTGACATTTTTGTAATAAAACCCAACTTTTTTAGGGTGCAACTCGTTGAACGTTAATGTGCAACTGCTATTTTATGGCTGAATAATATGCACTACTTTGAACCTCAATATGCAATACAAAGGACGTTAAGGTGCATCGTACAAATATTTGCACAATAAGCACAATTTGTACTTGATCTTTCCCGGGTGCAGTTCAAGTGAGAATGGTAGCTTAGGAGAGAAATAAGAACAAATCACATCCATCCAAAACAATTGATCTACGATTGCAATTAAGTTTTAAACGGTGGCATGTATGTAATTAGTCAAAAGTTTAGACAACTAACGGGATACTTAACGTGAGCGTAATTGAAAAATCCGCAAGTTTGATTTCGTTACTAGCAATAGCCGACTTTCTCTCATTTAATTTACATATGGCTAATTAAATGAATATAAAAATCAATAACTACGTGTTATACATAGTGCACTTTTACTTTTAACCAACTTTAGTTACTTTTTCATAGTTGCCTCAATTGATATCCTATGTTTGTTATTAGTTTTATTTTTAATCATCAATTAATATAATGCACATAAATTCTTCGTAACATTTATTTATATATATACTATGTAATGTTTTCTCCAAAGTATGCAAATATCTAATTTTGGTTGGGCACTCATATTGCAAAGTTGTGCACTTTTATTTTTAACTAAACAATTGTGCACTTACATACCAAATAAATAAACATTTTTAAACATTATTTTGTTCACTTTTGTGATTTGTATCTGCATATTTATTCATAAACAAAGTATTATGCACTTTATGATATAAATGTTTTAACAATGAATGTGCATTTTCGTGAACCCTAAAGTGCATCATTTTAGACCGTTCTTATTTCTCACGATAAGGAGTGTAATCACCAGAACTGCACCTTAATTATAATGTTTTTGTTTTTTTTTCAAAAAAGAATGCACATTAACGTGACAACACTTCTTAACGTAAGAAATGGGAATGCTCCAAAATTATGCACTTCATAGTTAAAGTAATGCAAATCAAATGTGCACATTTACGTTTAAACTTTTGCACAGTTGAAATGCACATTTTCTATTTTTATATGCACATTTCTGTTATGCATGATGCATAGTACACAAATCCAACCAACCCTCCAGAATAATTCCCATTTTACTCCTAAGATGTTATTCTCATACGATCCTTACTCTGACAATATATATGTGATCTAGTTTAGTTCATTAAAAAAACTTTATATTTTCAATCTTTATATGAAAATGAATACTAGACAACTTAAGTAGTGCACTCATATCAATACAATTATGCACTTTTATCATTAAATATGGATACGGTAAAACTACAAATATACGGAGTACTACATATGAAATTTTAGAAATATTATATATATTATGGTTTTATCATTTACGAGTATATGTTTACATTTATTTTTATACTCCGATTTTGCACTATATGATATATCTATTTTCAATGATATATATGTGATCCTTAACTTCATGATCGAATTGAAAAAAAATTTATGCTAAGAGGGGTCATAGTATATTTTGTCATTCAAATGAAATTGATGTGCAACTTTATTATTCTAGTGGTGTTTTTTATCACAAAGGTATGCACTTCTTATACTAACTAATTTAGAATGCCCTTGCAAACTTAAAAGTAAATAATATGCACTTTTAGAAATGTTATTGTGCATGTTTATCATTTACTTTTGCTTAACTATTCTTATACAAACTATTTTAAACTTTAATAATAATAATAATAATATAACTTTAACAATAATAACAATACTAATAATAATAATAATAATAATAATAATAATAATAATAATAATAATAATAAACACAATGCACCACCAAGTAACAAAAAGTACATACAAAATATATTTGTAAAAAAAAAATATACATTCAAAGTAAATATTACTTTAGACGTGCCTAAATAAATTTAGTACATCTAGATTTCCAAATGGATAGAATTTTTCAAACTTATTTGAAAGTGAAATGAATCTAGATAAAAAAAGTACAATAATGAATTTGTTAGGAATTAAGAAATATGGAAATAGAAGAAGTATTTAAAAAATAAACAAAAGTTACGTGAGTGCCTTGCCAAGAAGTTACGTAATACTTCGTATATACTACAACATACGAAATATATGGGTGACTGGATGAGTGGAAAGCTCTAACGGTGTAGTAAACACAACGTTAGTTTGTCCGTTAAGGCATTTGTTAAATCAAAGATGGAGATGCATTCTTATTTGTCTCCTAAGATGTTATTCTCATTTGATCCATACTCTATATATATATATATATATATATATTGATTTTTGCAGCCCCAAATCGAGTTCTTTCCAAGAACTTCTAGACCTGCGTCCATCTTTTTTCTTTTCTTTATCCACGACTGATTTCAGGTTTAAGCCTCAAGGCTTTGGGTTATTGAAATCTCTGATATTTTATTGGGGTAGTTTTGAAATTTTTGAAAAGGGAAAACTATCAAATAAGCCCTTGTACTATGCCGAAAAAGTCGATTAGACCCCCGTACTTTACAAACACTCAATTAAGTCCTCAAACTATTAAAAAACGTTCAATTAAGCCCTTTCGGTCGGTAAGTAACCGGTTTCCCGGTTAAACAGTGACGAAGGCGACGATGATATTTTTGTGTATCATAATATCTAAGTTTAGAGACGTAGCAGCAATCATTCCACTAAATCATCAACCATATACAATCCAGTTTCTCTTCTACACAAAAACTGGTGCCCTTGCCTCTATCTCATGTCCACTAATATCATTCGAACGGAAATCTCTCAAACCACTCCCTATCACTGCGCCTCTGAACCCTCAAATTCTCCATGGGGATGTGGAATTCGCCATTTTTTCTCTGAATCATACATTATATCATTACAATCTTCGATTATCATCCATGGTAGAGTATTGTTCTCAGTTCTCTAAGCATGCTCCAGGCAGGGGCGGATCTGGCCCATGGCCAGGGTGGGCCTAGGCCCATGCTCAAAAAATATAATTATTTGTATATATATACTATGTATATATTAATATATAGTGTTTTAGTAGTTATGATATAAAAAAAGTTAATGTCAATTTGTTAACATCAATCAAGTTGGTCCAATGGAAGCACACTAATTATGCAACAAAAGGAGTCAGGTTCAAGTCCCTTGTGCGCCATATTTATAGTTTTTCAATGCAACATGACTAAATTTTTTGATACACTGTCCAAATTGTTGGGCTTTTGGTAATTGGTCTGCAAAATATATATAGTTCAAATCATTTGGCTTTTGAATATTAGGTTGAAAAATTAATTAATTCGATTCATTAGAATTTCGAATATTAGTCTAAAAAATTAACTAGTTCACATCATTGGACAATTGAATGTTGATTTGAAAAGTTAATAAGTTCAATTCATTCTGCTTGGTAGGTGAAATTTAATTAGTTTTCTTTTTACATAGAGAATAGACTATGGAGTCAAAAGAAAATTGATTTTCGAGAAATCAATTTGAAAATTGGTATTGAACACGTCATTAACCGACACAAGCCAATTTTGGTTAGATATCTATCTATGACTCTTTTAAGATAATTAAATTTTCGGTTTTGTAATATTTATTATTTTTTCTTTGACACTTCTGTAAAATTATATAATTAAATCTTGTAATTTTAACGTTTTTTTGCAAAATAAATTGTTTATCGCTAATTAAAATTTGGCCCCACCTCAACGCAAATGCTAGATCCGCCCCTGGCTCCAGGCCTCTCTTTTATGTCTAGTCTCGGGAACACATAGTAGCACGTTAGCCGCCAGGCTGGATCACCTTCCATTTTTTGACTAGGCAGTCAATAAAATTGGATCGAATATTTTTATTTGCACCACAACATCATTGGATTGAAATTATACGGTACAACCGGCATTTTGGTAATTAATTTCAACTTTAAGGGTTATAGTTAGGGTGTTCGTTACTGTAGCTCTTTTATTTCCGGACGTATTCGTGTTTTCTTTAGCCGAGATTCAGTTGGTTATCTTTCAATCTTTCCATCGTGACTTCTCCTTCCTTTGTTTTCTTATTTTCTTATTTTTATTGTTTCTTCTCCTTGCTTTGTTTGTTTTTTTCTTTAGACAACTTTTAATTTCATTTTATATTCAATTATGATGAAAATATATAATATAAATTGCTATATATAATATTATTATTTCTCCCATTTTTTATTTCATTTTCCGATCAACCTTTTAAGTTGATTTTTTAGAATTTATGTATTACAAAATATTCTAGGTATTAATGCTTTTTTTCTATTTTTAATTAGGGTAAATATCTATTATTTTATTAAATATTGTGTGTTTTACTAGTATCATTTTTGTGTTATACTAAAATGAGTATATTCTTAAATAAATATGCATATGTAAACATTATAAAAAGAACCCCAATTATATTTGTAATTCAAGAACCAAATTTTATGTATTCGTTTTGATCATATAACATTAGATCCACATATTGAAATTCACAGGAATTGATTATAGATATACGGAGTAATTTATTGAGATTTTATAAAATATAAAATAAGAAAAAGAAAGTGAATTACGATTTATGAAGTTGATATCACAATTCTCATTTATCGATTCTTAATGCTCAGTACATTTGATGCTCATTAAAAGTGTATTAATGCTCATCTAACGAAAATCGCGACTTTCATTGAAATTACGAAAATGCCACCATTTTTTAGTTTTGATATCCGTTTTTTTTGTAATAACACGGTGCTCATTATTAGACGCTTAATACTCATTAAAATTGAACTATTGCTCATTAAAAGTACACTAATGCTCATTTAGCAGAAACCACGTTTTTTATATTAATTACAAAAACGCCACCGAATTATTTTGCTATTTTTTCCTTGGATCTGTTCCTGGGCCGGCTGTACGGTGCTCACCGTACAACCGGATGTACCATATACATACTCCCCTCACTATCTGAGCCTGCATAATTTCCGTGCCCCTGCTTAAACATCAACTCCTTCACTCTTAGGCTGCTCGTCTTCAACATCATGAGAAAAGAGATCATTGGACGATGGCTTTGAACAATATCTACCACCCCTTGAATTGTGGCCAAAGTGTCCAAACCTCTACAATTCCAACTGACCAAACTCATCTTCGCACTGAAACAAGAACCAATTGGACAGTCGTCAAAGGTAGATAGACGAAACACCGGACCGGATACAGAATTCCAAGAAAACTCACAACGATGCGGCCGGAACCCACGATCGAAAATGATCTCTGCCGGAGAACCAAGGCTAGGCTAAACCTATAGAGAATTTTTTTACTACTTTCCTCATTCACATTACAAATTAATATTTACTCCCTCCGTCCCAAAATTATTGTCCCGCTTTCCTTTTCGGTCTGTCCTGAAATAATTGTCTCGTTTCTTTACCTTCCTTATTTGGTAAACAAATCTATACCAAACAGTGCAAAACAGTGTCAAACAGTAACAAACAAATAGTGTCGCTACAGTGTCATTTTCTTAATCTGTGTGAAAAACCAAACGGGACAATAATTTTGGGACGGAGGGAGTATTAAAAAGTAGAAATAATATATATTTTCTAAAAATGCATCCAAAAAATGTATCATACGTATATCTCCTAAAAAGAGATCTACAACTACAATTAGGGGCAACTTTAAACCCTAAAGCCAACGCATGACACATTAGTGTGCAAATATAATACATCGCCCTGCAGCAAACTCTTCATAAAACTCGGTGCCTTCTTTCTGCACTTCTAAGGAGTGGTTTTTGTACTTCAGTCCAGTCCAATGGCTGCAAACGGAAAAGGTGAATTAGCCAAACATGCAAGAATAATAAATTTAGATTAGGATTCTTGCTCCTCACCCTTCAAGCAAGTCAAGAATGCCCGTTGTGATTCAAATCTCTTCTACGTAATTACCGTTTGCTTTTATTGAAAATAAATATAACAATAAGGTTATGTATAAGGATATGTAGTTTTAATTCTTTTTTCAACATTGTAGTGGAAAGTTGTGTGATGACACGAGTCTGAAAGCATATGAGAAGCCCACCAATGAGGTAACGTTCCACAAATTTAACCCTGATTTTAAGTGATTCCAGATTGTTCCACTTGGAGATAACGAGAACCTTATGCATAAATATGTTCATATATATAAATAAGTGTTTTAGTTCATGTGAATAGGTGCTATTTAGTTCTAATATTTTTCGTGAGATGTTAGGGCACAGCAAGAAGTCTATATGATTAGGGTTGATGTTCTAATCTTGATGTGTACATTAAACAATGGGTTGCTTTTAAGAGGAAAGTATGTTATTTTTATCTAAACTTGAAGAGGTATTCTTTTAAGATGTGTCAATTTAAAAGGTGAAAGAATGTCTTAATCTGAGAAAGTTTTGGGCAATGTATACGTTTTAACACACTAACACAATTTCTTATGTTAAACAATTCTCTTTCACACTAACATAAGAAACATATTAATCTACTATAATATCTTATTGCTATGGTTATTTCCAAAAAAAATTATTGCTTTGACTAATCTTTTTGCATGTAATTTTGATACTTGGAATTAATCAATTAGGCCTGATAAACCAATTTAGCTGTCTTCTTTAGGAAAAACTGCTTCAAGGGTGGAAATATAATAAAATGTCATTAATGCCCAAATATTACCGTTAAGTGTCTTAATTCGGAGTATCTAATACTACATTCGTCCCAAAAAATTGGCTAGTTTGACTTTTTTTGTCAATGGTGTTTTTAAGTTTAGAGAATGATTTTAGGTATTATACTTATGTGTAATTTATAAATTTTATACTTCTATGAAAGATTTTTTAACGAAGAATATGATCATATAAATTTCCTATTTTAAATAGTTTCGTATTAAAAATATAATTAGTCAAACTTGATCACCATTGATCAAGAAAAGTCAATTTTAACCAATCTTTTTGGAGACTTAATGGCGAGGGTATGTATGACATATTTTGGCAATTGGCACCGGTCAATTGCTATCTTAAATGATAGAGTTGTAAGGGTTCTGAAACATCCGCATGCATGATAATAAAAATTAGGTTAGGAAAAATCCTACATAAGCTAGAATACAAAGTCATCAAGTGCAATGTTTTATACTAGTAATCCAGCCTAATTCAAGCTTTATAATGTCAATTTCAGACTGAAATTTACATAAAAATACTACTACAGGCAGTGGCGGAGCCAAAGTTTTTTCGAAGGAGGGGCATACTTAAGGCTAAGAATTTTGTGTATTTGCTCAAAATTTAATAATAAAAACAATAAAAGCTTAATACCATAGCACATATTAGATCATTACATACTGCTTGACTTATATCTATAATCTCGGTAGATCAATTATGCGAGTTTTAATGTGTTCAAAATGTTGTATAATAACTTTATGTTGGAAAAACACGACCCTAGCATTTTTCAAGATCACGAGCTCATAGACTCTTGTACACTTATATATCCATACACTCACAATACAAAGACTAGATCTGACGATATCACTTTGTATTATTCTCATTCACTTTTTGTATATGAGACTACTTCACTCTACCTAAGTTGATCACATACAATACATCAAACGATATCTTTGAGCCTTCTTTTCTCACAAGAAGACTTTCACTCTCCTCTTTCAAGGAGACTCTCACTTTCACTCGCTCAAGAGCTCTCCTCAAAATTCTCATATAAATGAGAAGCTTCTCTATAAATCTCATCAAAGTTTCTCTAGAATTTTTATACACCACTACACATCTAGATTCTTCCAAAAAGTATCCACAAGCTTCTCTTATCTTTTGGAAGGATTTAGAAAACCCCACAATTCTTCAAAATGTTCTAGAGGCTTCCACATGATTTTAGTGAGTTCCACATTTGTCTAAAAAAAATCTACATTATTATTCTAGAACACTCAACACTTCTCTACACACATATAAAGAATCTTGGATGCTCTAAAAAAATCTAAAATTCTCATGAATTTCTCCACTAAGGAGGGAATCCAACACAGTCTCAAGAATGTTTTGATGATATTTTTGTTACAAGAAATGTGACAACATATTTGTCAAACTCAACACTTTCTTGCTCACTATAACCACAAAAAGCTAACAAGTGTGTCATTTAATGTCTAAAACAATCCACACTTGCATTCAAATGTGTGTGGTATGCTACAGCCAATACTTGTATTCTTAGAGACATGTACTTTTCCTGAAAGACTTTGCCTTTTATTTTAACATTTAACCTAAAATTATCCTTAATAGTATTTATTTTTGAAAAAGGAGGGGCGTTAAATATATTATAGGTAGTAGTACTAAATAAATTTGCCCGAAGCGGGGGCGCTTGCCCCCTCATGCCCCTCCCTAGCTCCTCCACTGACTACAGGTCATATATATAACAATATGTTGATTAATGTTGGAGTGTGATATATAACGGTATAACCTAATGATTCAACATGACTAAGTTGAATTTATTTCCATAAACTGAAAGAAAAGAAGCCAGGTTGGTTTGTGATTACGTTTGAATACATATAATTGTTTATTAAAAGCTCTACAATCTGACCAAACAAACTTACTCGCACACTAAAACAACCTCATCTAAAATAAACTTAGAAGCCAACTCTCTAAACAAAAATATTGCTGCTACATCTTAGATATTATGATACACAAAAGTATTTCAATAAAGAAAAGAAACCAGAATGTGAAATATATTTATAAGCTCAAAATAATTAACAAGACGAACTTTGAACTCCACCAATTTGAAACTCGAGATACAGCAGATACGTAAATATGAACTCTGTAAGGATCGTATCTGTCTCCGGCTCAGGTCTATTCCACACACACTCTCACACACCACACTAGGAGGAAGCTATAGCACACTAATATTTGACTCTTCACTAAGGACCTATCTATTCTCACACAAAGGAGGAAGAAAGGGAGCTCTGCTCTCTGGAATACACTCACGCAGGCTACTCAACAAGGGAGGAAGCAGAGGATACAAATAGGCTGCCAAAGGGAGTCACGGGTGAGGCTTGACAAAAGACACTCACATGCAACTTAGACAAAGGAGAGTCACATGTATAGGCCAAGATAAAGATGGATGCAGCGGACATCACACAAAGGGGCCAGCCAAGTGGGTAAGTCAACCACTCAAATAGGTATATATTTGATCAGGATATATACCAAAGAAATAGGTATCCAAGAGAGAGTAAAATAGAGTGTGCAAGCCTCAACAAATGAAGTGGAAGGGAGGCCTTGGTAGGACCAATACCTCCAACAAACTCGGTATTCAATTTACACTTAATACGTTTCGAAGCAGTTGGTCTCGTATTGGGTTTCGAACTGGGTTTCGAACTCGGTATTCAATAACTACATTACTGAATACGTTTCTTATGTTATAAAATGAATTATGTAACCGAGCACTCCAGTCTGCTGGGTGCAAGGTTACGTACCTTGCCTAGCATTTGGTCTCGGGTTCGAAACCCGCTAGGCACTAGGGAGAGGAGAGAGGTCTTGCTCCCAATGATTCTTCCTACCTTTACGACGGAGTTGCTCAGCGGGCAAGAAGGGAGAGGATGATAATGAAGGTCACGGGTTCGTGTGGTGGGAAGAGGAGCCTAGAAAACAGGCGACGTAAGTCCTGCTGAATTCGTCATTTAGGAGCCACTGCCGATGAGGCTGACTGTAATCAGATCCGGACTTAATTGTCTAGAGGCTTTGAAGGATGGTTCATACTTCATAGACTCCAAGATTATGAGAGCGTAAGCCTGACACCTGGATTATCAAGAAAAAAAATGAATTACGTACATTAGTGTCTAAATCAATTGAGTTAAGTGGGTCGTAATTGGACTATTTTATAACATTCAAAGTACAAGTTAAGTATAACTGTATAACACTGCTATATTTCGTATCAAGTAATTATTACTAGTATTAGTTTCATTTTGTGGTTCTGCTATCTCTCCTTGCGTCGATGGGCATTATCAAATACATTGACACTTGGACTTGGATATGTTGTTGTGAAGATACAATTAAGATATTTTTTGTTATGAAAAAACATATCCTATGTATCTTTGTACACCGAAAACTATGTGGATTACAAATATTTTCATATTTAATTGTGTAGACAACAAAAGACATTAGGATAGCTGGATAAGTTGTCAAAAAAGCATAGAATTTAAATAAAAAATACACACAAAAGGCCCTTTAATAGTTTTTAAACGAACAATTTTAATTTTTAAACAAGAACATATAGAGGGATTGTTTTTAATTTTTAAACAAGAACACCCCACGAGAACACCATTTTATAGGGAATCTGTCTGAAGCCGGCAGAACACCCCATGAGGGGTTTTGTCCGAAGCCACCAGAACACCATACCGAGGTGTTCTGTCGAGGCCTTCTGTCCGGAGCATTTCTGCCGCTAGCCAATTCTATCACTGGGAAAAAATAAACGTTTCGGGAAGAGATAGATTTTTGGACAACATTCATGTCCGCAAATCGCCCGCGCACACAAGTTGCAGTTTTTCTCTCCGATTTCGGTATTTGATTTGCACCGCCCTGCGCGTGTGAGAGAGTCTTTCACCTTAGGAATCTTAACTCCTTAAGAGGAGAGTCCCTTTATAAAGGGTTGCGAATCCCTTGGGTTTTCCGGTGTGGGAAATAACAAACTACAAACTATCCTTTTCCCCAATTTTTCCATTCTAACGGGTAAACTTCGAGAATCAATTTCTCATTCACCCGTTATCCGTTTTGAGCGTACCATATATCGAATTGTAGCCCTAAACAAGGCCAATCCGAAACCACTTTGACCCAACCCAAATCGGAAGTGGACCCACTCAAAAAATTGCCCCAAAATGACCATTTAATGCAATTTCAACACATTTTTTCAACAGATAGTGTTTGAGAAAAAACTGATTTTGAAAAGTAAAAGTTGATAGTGTTTGGTAAAATAAGTGCTTTTGTGTAATAGAAAAAGTAGAAGCACTTTTGACACGAAAACCGAGAAAAATAAAAGTTGTAGTGTTTGATAAAATAAGTGTTTTTTAAAGCCAAAAGCTGAGAAGTGCTTTTTTAAGCATTTGCAAACCAACCCTAAATATTAATAGATGATAGAACCAACCAACCTGAAATGCTGCAACCTTCAACGTTTCCAACCATCCAATTTTTTCGACTGCTTGGGATGAAGAAGCCAATTCAAGAAGCTATTTACCAAACAAACATGTTATTTAGCTGGTCAATTGGTTAAAGAAGCTAAACTCAGTCAAACCAGCCAAAAATGGTTGATAAGCCATTTACCAAACATTTACTAACAACAAGCTAACAGAACCAGCTATTGTCAATCAGCTGTCATTACCAGCTAAAAGCTAACAGCTGATTGCCAAAGCTGATGTGCGTGAAGTGTTTTAAGTGTCATTTAGAGTTCTCTAATAAACTGCTCTCCAGGTAAACCTAACAGCTATTCTCGTAGCTAAAACGGTATAACGCGCGTATAAAATCGCCACACATGTCATATATACATCAGTGCGGTGATTTTATAAGACATGTCATAACATATGAGAAATAAACAGCATACAAGGTCGATCCTAGGGCAGCAGGGGCGACTGCCCTAGGCCCGAAAAAAAGTAGAAAGAAAATTAGGCCCGAGTTTTTTCTTTATATGTAATTTGTGTAGGCTTCTTTTTATTTATAACTTCAATTAATTAATCAGGCCTAATGCATAATTTTTGTTGACAATTTGAAAATTTAAAACATAACTAAGAAGTCATGAACAGAGCTAGACAAGTTTTTAAAAGAATACAAATTTAATTTCTATTTTTTATAGAGATTGGTGTAAGTCAGCACATTTGTTGTATTTATCTAAACTGGGCCCACATATGCTTTCCGACATTCTGTCCAATAAACTACACAAAACATCAAAACTATAACAATCCTTTCCATTCTGCAAACCCTTCAAAAGCACATTATAGGTTCTATAATTTGGTTGGCACCCACTATGAATCATCTTGGAGAAAAGTAAGAACGCATGATCTAACCCACCCAAAGCTACATATCCATCAATTAAAGAGGTATAAGTTACATGATCAGGAACCAATCCCTTCATCTCCATTTCTTTGAGTAGAATCTCTGCTTCGTATGCCTGCCCTTTGAGGCATAAACCGTGGATGAGCGAACTATAAGTAAACAAGTTGGGCGGGCAATTCCTATTTTCCATTTCTCTGAATATCTTAAATGCATTTACAGTATCGCCGTTCTTACACAGCCCATCAATCAATGTTGTGTAAGTAATGACACTGGGGACCATACCACTCTCAGCTAATTTATTGCACATTATTTCTGCTTCGGTTGTAAAAATGCCTCTTGGAAACCCAATAGAAGAACTGCACAGTTATGTCAGTGTCGTTATGGATTTCAATGACCCTTGCGACATGGTGGGGTCTTAGCTTAGGGCTCAAAGAGTTCGCTCCGCGCTCCGTTTCCGCCGATTTGATGAAATTTCACAGACCTTATAGACCAAGTGCGATTGAGAGTTTTTACTGTGTTCTTGATTGCTATGAAGCTGAATCACGGGTTTCGAAGAAAAATAACGACATCCCGTGCAGAACGAGTGAAGGTTACTATTATTGGTCAGGCGGCGATGAATCAGAGAATGAAGAGACTTGAGTCTGGGGGGGTTTACCATTTCGCGCGGTTCCTCAAGTGGGAGCTGTTCTTGGATCGCCGGGGATCAGGAGAAGTGTAAGGGCGGGTGAACGTGGCCATGGCGAGACCACGCAGAGAGGAATCAGACTGCGTGGATGCAGGAAACCATGAAAGATGCAGACAGGGGAGGATCTATGTACAGGCTATGGTAGGCTGAAGCCCAGGGCAACTTAGAAATTTTTCAATTTTTTTAGTGTAAATTTTTTCATTTTTTACAATTAGCCCACCCCGCTGATATTTGAGCCTAGTATAATTCCTATTCAGCCCAGGGCGTCTCGGATTCCTGGATCCGCCCCTGGATGCAGACCCGGTACAGCTTGACGGGTTGGGCAAGTATCCGGAGTTTTGGACATCCAAGGGCTAGGCCGGCACCTGTTTGAAATGTGGTAGCCCCTCTAACTATGGGTAGTGCTGGACTCGGGCCGGGCGGCCCGAACCGGAACCGGCCCGGCCCGGTTACTGTGTGAACCGGCCCGGCCCGGTGGCCCGGTCCACCAGCGGTTCGGGTCGAACCGGCCCGGTGGATACCGGTTCCGGGCCCTCTATTTGGTGAACCGGCCCGGCCGGTTCGGGCCCGGTCCGGGCCGGAATAATTTTTTTTTTAATTTTTTTTTTGATTTTTTTTTTAATTTTTGGGTTGGATTAGGTATTTTGGGCATTTGAGGTGGTTTGGGGTGGTTTGGGGTTGAGGGGGAGGGGTAGGGGGTTAAATAAGAGAAGCCAAAAAATCAAAAAAAAAAAATGGGGCGGGTGAATCGGCCCGGAACCGGTCACCTGCCGGTTCGGGCCCGGGCCCTCCTTTTGGTGAACCGAGGCCCGGCCGGTTCAAGGCCCAACCGGGCCCGGCCCGAACCGAGTCCAGCCCTAACTATGGGTGGGCAATTCAGTTTACGATTCAGTTTTCGGTTTTGGTTTATTCGGGTTGAGAGAATTTGTATCGAACTAAAATCATTTATGTTGCTGATTGATTTTGGTTCGGTTCAGTTTGAAGTTCGGTTTAGCAAAGTAAAAAAAAATATGTTTAATTTAGTTTGATTTGATTCGTTTGCTTATGTTTATTGTTTGGTTTTTATCAGTTTCGGTTCGGTTTAATACAGTTTGAAAGAAATAGTATCAAATTCAAACCAAATTGCATACGGTCCGGTTTCAATTCAGTTTGGTACGGTTCAGTTAAACCAAACCGTTATGCCCTTCCCTAGCTCTAATCATACAAGACGGGCAGCGTAATGTGGCATGAGAAATAAACTTTTATTGTCCCGGAATAAACCACATGTGGTTGCGGGAGTGTCGAGGGAACACTATCCAAATTTATTAATAATAACAATAAGGAAGTTACAAGAGATTAAAGAAACAACTCAGAGAAGGAAAGATGAAAAAAATTCAAAAATAGTAAAAGCAACTGTTGTTTAGCATTCGAATTTTTTTGAAGGTATCTCGAAGCTGAAATAGATCTGTTATATAGGTTATAGAACTGAATTGCCTTTCGGAGATATGGTCAGTATATTTTTTTGCTTCTGGGTGATCGAGGAGACCAGAATCGCGTTAGTGCCATAGCAAGTTTGTGTGGAGAGGAGTCCAACCTTTGATCAACATGGTAAATGTAATAGTCGCCTTCGTTTTGCGGGTGTCTGGATTGGCTTTTTGTGACGGTAGGATGTGGTGTATATCCCACCTCCTAGAGTAGTGGTCTTTTTTCAAGAATTCTGTTTGGGATTTATATAATTTTGGTAATTGTTTTTCAATAGTGTTAATCACATCTAAGCTTTTGTTTTATATGTTGTGAAGAAAAACATACAATGGATATAAGACCATTTAAATAAAAATGCTCTTACTAATTCACACATCAATCTCCGATTCACAATGTCAAACATAGCTTTAGAGCAATATCAATTGAAATCCATTAAGCTGAAATATAAAAATTTAATTAAAAGGTGACAGTTAAAAGGTAAATGCGTGTTTCAACCAACTGACCCAAGTATAAAAAGTTGATGCCCTTTTATGGCAGAAAGAAAACATTTGGTGCCGGTTAAGAATGCTAAGTGTTGAGGGTTTCAAGAGATGTCTTATTCCATGATTAGAGGAGTATTTAAATACAAAGAGGTTGGGCCTATTAGGGTTTACAAGGAGTTTAATATATACCCAATAAGCCAAAAGAATATTACAAATAATTAAAAAAATACTTTCCCTTAATACCCCCGGCAAGCTCATGGAGATTGAGCAACATGGAGCTTGGGACGAAGAGAAGTAAAGCGAGAATTTCCAACAGCTTTTGTGAAGATGTCAGCAATCTGGTCCAGGGCAGGAACATGACGAACAATAAGAGATCCATCCGCAACTTCTTCTCGAACGAAGTGATAGTCAATTTTTATATGTTTGGAGCGTTGATGGAACACAGGATTGGCAACCATGTAGGTGGCACTAAGATTATCACATAGGAGAATGGGTGGGATGTGCAATGGAGCCTGTAATTCCTGCAAAAGCTGTTGAATCCAAATGAGTTCAGTGGATGTGAATGCAATGGCTCTATATTTAGCCTCTGTAATGGCTCTATATATAGAGAGAGAGGGTCATTTCAGCCTGAACTTCATAAATATCAGCAGAAACAGCCGATTCAGCTGACGTCGGTGTTCCAAACGAGCTCTCATTCATACATGTACCTGCATTAGAACAGTGTGATGGATTCATTAACCTACTTGGAGGTAAACTTTCAACTTATAAGTGTTGTTTAGTCTATTGGATTTTGGTGAAGATTTGTATTTGTTTAGTTTTAATTTGGGGTGGTTTGTTGGTAAAATATAATTGGAGTGTCTAATGGAGTAGATGTGATTTATTTAATTACATCTCATTAGGTTTAAATTCGTTAAACCTTTTTAGCAAAGAAGTTCTAGCCTCGATTCAAGTGTTACTGATGAAGTTCTATTTAAATTAACAGCTCTAATAAGTTTGGGTCAAATTACCAAACTTTTACAACTTTTTCTTTTTTAGAATCTCGATTTAAAATTGCGATCCAAATCCTTACTCACGGAGTCACGGTATATGATAATGCGATTTTTAATCCCAATTTTATAAAAGCCTGACTTTCAAACTCACGTCAAAAAAATAAAAACTCGTTTGCAAATTTTATCATTGAATGCTTTATAGTATTGGCCACGTATTTGAAATCAAATGAACTATAATGACGGATCTGGATTCAAGTGTGATAGTTGTCTTGATGTGTATTATCTTCATGCAGAAGAATCTTACAACATATTCTCTCAGTCCTTAAATAAAAATCTATCCTTCCTTTTCGGATCATCCCTAAATAAAAAGTTTCATTTCTTTTATAAGCAAACAAAATCAGGGCAAAACAATGTCCAAATGGTTAGAGCTCTGACCTTAATAATAGCAGTAGTCATGGACTCGGGTCGGGCCACCCGGCCCGGAACCGTCCCGGAACCAGTACTGTATGGGCCCGGCCCGGCACCCGGTCATAGGACCGGTGCGGGCCACCCGAACCGGGAGTTAAACGGGGCGGGCTGGGGCCTCCTAAAAGTGGAACCGGCCCGGCCTATATCTTTTTTTCTGTTTTATTTTTTTTTATTTTTTTTGGTTTCTCCCGGGTTGGTCTGGGTGTTTTGGGGGGGGGGGGGTCGGGGGTTAATTAGAAAAAGCAAAAGAAAATTAAAAAAAATAACAAGAACCGGCCCGCCGAGGCCAGACCCGACCGAGGCCCGGCCCGGCCCGGAACCGTTGCCTACTTGGCCGGTTCCGGTTCTTCCTTCTAAAAAAAACCTAGCCGGGCCCAAGTCTGAACCGGAACCGGCCCGGGTCCATGACTAAATAGCAGTCATCTTTAATTTTTTAGAAAGGTGTGCATAATGGATAATTTGAAACCCGAGTGCTTCTCTCATATGTTGTGTCGTGTATGTGGCGATAATATATTGAACTTTTATGCTATCTTCTCAAGCAATGTGTAACCATAATTATCAATCTATTTGCTTTGAATTCGAAGACCCAGCAGTAGTAAGTACATTCATTTATCTTGTTCACAGGTGCCAATAAAGTTATCAATTTCCTTGGGACCATACTTATTTAATTGACCACTTTTTGAGCAAGTGAATATCTATTTTGATATGATGTAAATTACACGTAATTTATAAATTATAATGACTTGTACAGTGTGCAAAACGCTATGGTATTTGTGATACAAGTTAATTCTATTGAAGAATGGACCTTGTATATTTCAATCTGTGGAGCTAATGAATAATGAAGAATTTAGCTCGAACTGGATTGATTAATGGAGGATGAGAATAAAATGAGAGAAGAAGACATGAGGGAAGAAGAAGCTTTGTATTCATCGTGTTCTTATTACAAGCCAGGAGTCCTTATTTATACAAGTTTCAGTTTACAATACTAACTGATAACAACCACCAACAGTTTTATTCTAACTAACTTCTTTTCTTAATCTGGAATTAGTTTCTATACTATATCAGAACTCCCTTGCTCAACATCTTTGTCCTCAAAGATGAAATTCAGGAAATTGCTGCCTGAAGTCTTGTGCAAACATCCAAGAAGCATCTTCTAAGGGCAATCCTTGCCATTTAATGAGAAGTTCAACAGTAGCAGCATTTTTTCTTTTCACCATTCTTCTTTCTAATATTGCTTCAGGCACTTTTGGTAGGCTTGAATCATGAAAAAATGTGGGTAAATGCGCAGCTGTAGATGTAGGATCATGACATTTTTTAAGCTGACTCACATGAAAAACGTTATGAATTTGAGAACTTGCTGGCAAAGCTAGTTTATAGGCCACTTTTCCAATAGTATCAATGACTTGAAAAGGACCATAAAACTTAGGTGCTAATTTCTGATTTGGGCGAACAACCACCGATGATTGTCTGCAATACTGAAGCTTCAAATATACCCAATCTGAAATTTGAAACACCCTATCTGATCTGTGTTTATCAGCCTGTTGTTTCATCCTGTTTTGAGCTTTCTGCAACTGAAATTGTAATTCTTTCATCATCTTTTCTCTTTGAACCAAGCTTCTATCCACTGCAGCATTCTGGGATTCACCTGGTAAGTATGGTAAATGCAAAGGAGGAACTTGACCATATAAAATTTCATAAGGAGTACACTTGGTAGCAGTGTGGAATGAAGTAATATACCACCATTCTGCTAAGGCTAGCCATTTACTCCAAGATACCGGATGAGCATTACACATACACCTCAAATATGTTTCTAAGCACCTATTGACCACTTCAGTTTGGCCATCAGTTTGTGGATGATAGGCTGTAGATTTCAAAAGCTCAACTCCCTGTAATTTGAAAAGCTCTGTCCAAAATCCACTTAGAAAAATGGAATCTCTATCAGTGACAATGGAATCTGGTAACCCATGAAGCTTATACACATGATCCATGTATAGTTGGGCTACATCTATGGCAGAAAAAGGGTGTGATAAAGGTAAGAAGTGAGCTGCTTTGCTGAGTCTATCTACCACCACCAAGATAACTTCCTTTCCAAAAGATTTAGGGAGACCCTCTATAAAATCCATAGATATGGCAGACCATACCCTTATAGGAATAGGTAAAGGCTGTAAGAGTCCTGGATAGCTTGACTGATCATACTTGCATCTTTGACAAATGTCACAAGCTCTAATGTATCTCTGCACATCCTTGAACATACCACTCCAATAAAATAGATTTTTTCAGTCTTTGGATGGTAGCATCTCTACATGAATGACCACCAATAGCAGAATTATGAGCCCAATGTAATAGTTGTTTCTTAAGTTCCATGTCTGCCCCCACAACTAACTTCCTTTTTCTCCTGAGCTCATCATTGGTCCAGCTGTAATGAATATGAGAAGCTGGATTAACTGTTAAATCTGATATTATCTTCTTCACATCAGTATCTGCATCCCAAGACTTTTTTATTTGTTGTAACATGTCCACTGCAATCTGATTTAAAATCATATGCATTATCTTAGAATCACAAATCCCTTCTTTTCTTGATAGAGCATCAGCGACTTTATTCTCTTGTCCCCTTTTATATTGAATCTCAAAGTCATATCCCATAAGCTTTGCCATCCAATCCTGTTGACAAGGGGTAGATATTTTCTGCTCCAAAAGATACTTCAAGCTTTTTTGGTCAGTTTTGATGATAAAATGCCTGTTAAGGAGATAAGGACTCCATTTTTGAACTGCAAACACCACCGCCATCAATTCCCTTTCATAGGCAGATTTAGCTTGATTTTTAGGACCAAGAGATTTGCTTATAAATGCAATAGGATGTCCATCTTGCATCAACACAGCACCCATACCATAACCTGATGCGTCAGTCTCAATAACAAAGGTCTTGCTGAAATTTGGTAAGGCCAAGACTGGAGCCTTGCATAACAGTTGTTTTAACTGATCAAATGCAGAAGATGCTTCTTCTGTCCAAGAGAACTTATCTTTTTTTAACAAATCAGTAAGAGGCTTTGCTATCTGACCATAGCCTTGAATAAATCTCCTGTAGTATCCTGATAAACCCAGGAATCCCCTTAACTTCTTTAAGGTATTTGGAATCTGCCAATTCTTAACAGCTTCAACTTTCCTTGGATCAGTGCTGACACCTTCAGCAGAAATGAAATGACCCAAGTATTCTACCTTATCCATGGCAAATGCACATTTACTTTTCTTAAGAAACAAGGTGTGCTTTTGTAGAATCTAAAATACATGCTCCAATTGTATTACATGATCCTTCATGGATTTACTGTATATTAAAATATCGTCAAAGAATACAATAGCATACTTCCTAAGGATAGGTTTGAAAATGTGATTCATCAAACTTTGGAATGATGAAGGTGCATTGGTCAGCCCAAACGGCATAACCACAAATTCATAATGTCCTTCATGGGTTTTGAAGGCAGTTTTGTAGATATCCTCCTTACTCATTCTTAATTGGTGATAACCAGCTCTCAAATCCAATTTAGAAAAAATAGTTTCTTCCCCCAATTCATCTAACAAATCATCCAATAAAGGAATAGGGAACTTTTCCTTTACTGTTTGCTTGTTAAGTTCTCTGTAGTCAACACACAAATGCCATGAACCATCCTTCTTCCCTACTAAAACAACAGGAGATGCATATGGACTGCAGCTGTTCTGAACAATGCCTGATTCTATCATCTCCTTAACCAGTTGTTCAATAATTCCTTTCTGCATAGTGGGGTACCTATATGGTCTCTTACTCACAGGCTGAGATCCATTCTTTATAGGTATTCTATGATCAAATTCTCCCCTAGAAGGAGGTAGTTCAACAGGTTCTTCAAAAATACCAGCATACCTTTCCAATAGGTTTTCAATCTCAATAGAGTGGTTGTCTACTTGTACATTCATTAATGTAGAGTAAGCTTCTGAATTTACATCTTCCTGTGAATTTGTGGCTTCTGATACACATATGAATGCTAGCTGAGAGTAACCTCTTGCTATAAGCTTCTGTATTTTTCTTGCTGAAACAGTCTTAGTCTTAGCATTGTTATTGGATCCCCTGAGTACATGCTTCTTCCCATTAACATTAAACTCCATAAGTAGTTTCTGAAAGTCCCAAACTATTGGTCCCAAAGTTGATAACCATTGAATTCCCAAAACAATATCACAACAACCTAGAGGCATGACCATATAATCTGCTGAAAAAGTTGTATCATGAATTTTCCATTGAAAATCCTTGCAGATTTTGTTAACCATCATCTTGTTGCCATCAGCTACTGCCACAGACATTGGTTTAATATTTTCCATAACACATCCCATTTTTTTGGCCGTACCTTCATCAATGAAATTATGAGTACTTCCATTGTCTATCAAGATCTGTAATGACTTCTTGTTAGCATAACCAGTGACCCTCATTGTCTGAAAATGATTTAGACCAGTCATAACATTCATAGAGATGCATACTCCCATTTCCTCTGGTCTATCTTCTTCTTCCTCTATCTCCTGTTCTTCTTCTCCTTCAATATAAAACAATTGTGGTCTCTTGTGTTTTGCTGCATAATGTCCAGGAGTGTAGGGATCACCACAATACATACACAAGCCTTTGGATTTTCTTTCAGTCATTTCAGCCTGTGTAGGTAACTTCTGAGGTTGTTCTTGATAAGTATTTGTGTTTATCTTGGGAGTAAAAGATCTGGAGTTTGGTGTTGGTAATAGTGGTGCTGGTTTTTGACTAGAAGCAGGTATAAAGGTCTGTTTTGGCTTATACTCTTTAGAACTCTCATGTAATTTTGCCAATCTCGCAGCATATTGCACAGAAGTTAGGTTAAACATTCTAACATGCATCTTGGTCTCATGTTTCAACCCATTAACAAAACAGCTCAACTTGTACTCATCAGACAGTTTCAATCTAGTCAAAATCAATTCAAATTGCTCAAGATAATCAGTCACAGATCCTCCTTGTCTTAAGGACATCAGTTCTGCCATAGGATCATCAAACATTTTTCCAAATCTTTCCAAAATTAACAGTTCATAATCTTCCCAAAGCATTATATCATTATTTCCTCTATCTTTCATTAATGCATAATGCCATAGAAGTGCTTTACCATCTAAATGCATGGAGGCTAGCCGAACCTTAACATGTGCTTGAGTTTTATCAATAGTAAAAAACTGCTCACATTTATACAGCCATTCATTCACATTCTCACCATAGAACTTAGGAAAATCGATTTTAGTGCATCTGGTGGAAAAATATTCAGATCGGGAATGATTACCAGGCACTAATGGTGGTTCTTGTGTACTGGAGCTAGAAGAAGGTTGACTGTTTTGCACCAGGACAGTCAAATTGGCGATCATTTGTTCCAGTTTTGAAAACTTTTCATCATTCTCAGCGAATTTCTTGTTCATTGTTTCATCTACTTCTTTAACAGTTGGAGCCATGGTTACAATCGCAGCAGAATTATCAGTGTTTCGAGGGCTCTGATACCATTGATACAAGTTAATTCTATTGAAGAATGGACCTTGTATATTTCAATCTGTGGAGCTAATGAATAATGAAGAATTTAGCTCGAACTGGATTGATTAATGGAGGATGAGAATAAAATGAGAGAAGAAGACATGAGGGAAGAAGAAGCTTTGTATTCATCGTGTTCTTATTACAAGCCAGGAGTCCTTATTTATACAAGTTTCAGTTTACAATACTAGCTGATAACAACCACCAACAGTTTTATTCTAACTAACTTCTTTTCTTAATCTGGAATTAGTTTCTATACTATATCAATTTGTGAATTGTGATATACCCATATGTACGTAGTATATGTGTTGGTACTTTAATGAGAATGATTTGAACTCTCGTTGAATATGTCTACGCTCAATACTCGAAATTCGAATTAATTAAATAGGTTGTACCTTAACTGCTTTAATAAATATTCTATAATGAGTTTTGTAGAGTTGCAACCGAACTGGTGACATAAGTTGTCTCAAATTTATAATAAGATTTGCATGTTGTCTTTTTATGCTTTTTAAGATGCATCTTTTTAAGAAGTATTAGAAAATTTAAAATATTGATAAAGTCAACAAACTTAATACTTTGATCATGGTTCCAAGTAAAATGATTTTCATATACATAAGTACTATAAAGTATAAACAATGAGGGATCAAATAGTTAAGAGGCTGCACTCACTATAATGAAACACTGATAGTTAAGAATGTTTTTACTTGGACGGTAACTTGTTGGTTTGGTATGATCTGATTCTTTTGTATCTTTATAACTATCCAAGTCTAGTCTGTTTCGGGACGAATTAAGTCTAAGTAAATACATCATAAGTATAATATACAAATTAAAAAATAGTGAATGTCTTGGCAAGAAAAAGGAGCAAGGATTGTGAAACTACTTTCTTAAATCGTTGTTGACAAATTTACAAGAGTATCGCTTAGGATGCATCATCGGGCAATGTAAAAAACGTCACTCACAAATCAACGTCTGGATGGAGTCCACAAAGCACAACATGTGAACACTCAGCGCCATGGAAGTAACTGAACATCGGGTAGAGTCCAGATACTCCCACAGCGTGTGGTGGGGGCACAGGTTGTGGTAGATCACCAAACCTGAAAAAGCACAAGAAAAAAACTCTACCTTTGACAAGGTAGAAAAAGAAAATCTAGACTCTACACCAATGAGCAGAATAGTGAGCACGCAATGGATTGCGTGCACACCTACCTCTATATGCTCAAACGTCGGTCTGAGGTCGTGGTCGCCCACCTGCCCCAACTCAAGCAGAATCCCCAGAACAAGGGAGACCAAGCACGTGCATAGTCCAATGACGCGGAGTCCGCGGAGAATACGTAGCCTCCAACGACTCAACCTGTGCAGAAAATAGATCAAAACAACTGAAAGTCACGTTTCAGTTGGTATGGTATGGACTTAAATTTTAAAAACTCATTTTCCAGCCCATACAAAACGGGGTTTAGGTGCGCATGGTATGGGCTTATATTTTAAAAACTCATTTTCCAGCCCAATTAAAAACAATAAAGGTGTATGTTATCACATTTCAGTCACTTTTATTAATTGTATTTTGTGTATAGTCCCACACATTATTTTTTTCACGTTTAGACTCTTCAACAAATAGAAACAATAGTCTAACAAAAATGCATCTTTTACTCTACCTACAAAAGTGACATATAAATCCAATAATATTACTTGTGTGCTTACTGGCAAAAAAAGGTGCCTAAAATAATAAGCAACTATGACAACTTCTTTCCCACCACCAATTAGTGCTCCATGGCTATATTTTGAGAAATAATAGAACTCCCGCATCAGGAAAATTTCACTTTTTTTTGTTATCCATTTGATAAAGTTTTCTTTAGAGCTCTTAGGTACTCAAATTTACATGAAGTAGCTGATAGGAACCCATTAGTATAATAATACTAATAATAATAGAAGTATAATAAATAATTGTGATATTGTAGTAAAGGGTCCTGGGCTAGGTATTAGTTAATATTGGACTGACCCATAAATAAGTATAAATAATAGGGAGGGAGAAATAAGAAGGCAGGCAGAAATTAGTTTGGGATTCGGATCTTGGGAGTGCAGGAGACCACTCGAAGCGTCTCCAACTGTATCTTTCTCTATTCAGTTCATCAATAGCAACTTAATCGTCTTCAATTTACTATCAAATATCTGTGTACCTAACATTGGTATCAGAGCACTCGCTCTCGGAGGCTGAGAATCTGAATCGATCGGTTACATCAATTACCTGGAGGGATGGAGAAATTCTTTACACCTCGAATGGAGAAAAGCCTGGACAATACTGAACGCAAACTGAAGGAGATGAGATCGACATGGGTCGAATCGCTGGAAGAATTGCGCTATATGTTACGCAAACTTCGTCACCGTCAGAAGCGACATAGACACCGAGCGAGGAGTCCTCCTAGACACCGTCGGTCGATTGAAAATAATCAGGTTTCTTCTTCCATCGCTCTTCCTGGTTCGCAATCGCAGACATCTTCGCGATCTTCATCTCACAGTTCGCAGCAGCGAACTTCGTCTCACAGTTCTAAATGCCAAACTTCATCGTCTCGTTCGCGGACTTCATCACTGGCTTCGCCCAGTTCGTTGAGAACGGTTTCTCCTCATCGATCTTCATCGCCAGCTACTTCATCCTGGTGGCCAGCTTTGGAGCGAACAATTACTTCGAATTCTCAGATTTCATCGCAAACAGATCTACCCTATTTGCAGGAGTCAGGTCTAGAAGATGATGAAAAAATAAGTAAATGATGAAATGAGAGATAAAGAAATAAACTAATAAAGTGTCTAAGAAAGTTTTCATATTTATTAGGCACACAAAAAGTAAAGCGTGTCTTACAAATAAGGATGGAGGGAGTAACAAACCCGGTGGAAAACAAATATGGATAGTTATTTTTTTATTGTGGATCGCAACACGTATTGCGGCTGCAATATATATTGTGGTTGCATTTTATAGCGCAACCACATCAGGCCACAATGGAGGCGAGGTTTCATTCACAGGGAAATCTATTATATATGTAACCCAACAAAACTGCAAGGTGGCCGCAATAGGGCCATGCATATCATATGCGGCATATCAATTGACATCAGGACACCACAATATTTATTCCTTATTTCGTTTGAACGTAAAATTAAATTACACTGCATCGGTCGCAATTCGCATCGCAACGGCCGCAATAGCCTCAACCGCAGTGACCACAGTCTCAACGCTCCATTTGCAACATCATTATGAACCTACAAATTATATGCTTAATGTTCAGTATATATGTAACATTTTTAATATGATCATTAACCATAAGTTTAAACGAGTAACCTTTTCTTCAAACCACTTAACAAATATCCGATAATGCTCTATTTCAATACAACCATCATAGTTCAATCGCAGCTCCAACATATGTTCCCTATTTTTTTTAAACAAAACTGTTAAATTATATAGTATAAACAAAATAAACAAAACTGGGAAAAAATGGAGAGCTTACTCTATGTACGGCTGAACTTCGGGCGTATTAAACAGAACAGTACGATGTGCTTGCTCAAGCAGTGAGCAATCAACTATTTTAGTATCCCCGCGTCCTAGGGGCCTTTCAATTGGGTCATCACTATCAGAATGTGTACGCAATCCGATCGATTCATGGTTGGAAATATACTCAGCACAAAATTCAAGAGCTTCCTCTACCACATAACATTCGGCAATGCATCCCTCAGGATGCATGGTAATGATTGCGGATGAACCCTTTTAAGAATTTCATGCTTCTCTCAAAAGGGTACATCCAACAGAGAAAAACCGGGCCACAAAGACGCACTTGAGCAACGAGATGGACTGTCAAATGAACCATGATATCGAAAAATGATGGCAGAAAATATTGTTCAAGACAACACATGGTGATTATGTGATTGGACTCTAAATCATCAAGTGAATCAGGATCAAGGACCTTCTCACATAATCTGTTAAAGAATAAGCACATACTAGTTATCGCATTGGTAACATTTTCTGTCACAGACATGTTCCGGATGGCCAAGGGAAGTATTTGTTGCATCAAGGTATGACAGTCGTGAGATTTAAGACCTTGAAGGTGACTGTCATCATCAGAAACTATACTTTTTAGATTAGAGGAATAACCATCAGGCACTTTTATTTGCAGAATGGTTTCACAAAATTTTTGTTTGTCTTTTTTGCTCGGGGTGTAGGGTGCTGGAGGCAATGATTTAGAATTCTCTTTAGGAATTAAGTTTTTCCTAATGTTTAAATGAGCAAGGTCATCTCGAGCTCTAGGTCCATCTTTTGTTTTGCTCGATTGATCAAGAAGCGTTCCGTAGATGCTTTCACACACATTCTTCTCAATGTGCATCACATCTAATAGATGACGAACCAACAAATGCTTCCAATATTGTAGATAAAAAAATTGATTTGCGCTTGAACAGTCTATTGCCTCCATCATTGTGATCACGCTTCCTCTTTCGCTTGAGGTCCTTGCGCTTCCCGCTTTTGTAATTTATTCCTTCAACCAACTTCAGAACATCTTCACCCGAGAGGGCTGCTAGAGGTCCCTCTCTCTCAACTTGATTATTGAAGACTTTCTTTAGATCTCTAAACCTGTGATTTTTTGGTAAAAAGCAATGATGGCTCATATAGACACATTTCTTACTACATTTCAGCCATATTGAACGAGTACCCGACCCACAAACAGGACAACCATAATACCCCTTCACGGTGCTGCCAGAGAGATTACCATAAGCAGGGATGTCTCTTATGGTCCACATCAATAAAGCCCTTAATTTAAAGGTCTCCTTTCTAAAACTATCGAAAACATCTACACCATCATTCCACAGGGTTTTAAGGTCATCAATCAAGGGTTCTAAATAGACATCTATATCATTACCGGGAAGTTTAGGACCAGAAATTAAGAGAGACAACATCATGAATTTTCTTTTCATGGTCAACCAAGGGGGGAGATTATAAATGACTAACTGAACAGGCCAACAACTATACGAAGAACTGAGTGAACTGTGTGGATTTACTCCATCACTTGAAAGAGCTAACCTCATATTCCTAGGATCTTGACTAAAATCAGGCCACATTTTGTCAATGTGATCCCAAGCTTGAGCATCAGCAGGATGACGCAATTTACCATCTTTAATGCGATGGTTTGCATGCCATGTCATGTCTTCAGCGGTTTTAGGAGACTGGAACATACGTTTGAACCGAGGAATTGGAGGAAAGTACCACATTACTTTCTCGGGAATTATACTACAAGCTGTTATGGATCCATTCTTTGTCTCTTTCCACCTAGACTCTCCGCACGTGGGGCATTTTTCAAGATCACTATGTTGCTTGTGGAAAAGGATGCAATCATTGCGACAAGCATGTATCTTTTGGTAATCCAAACCTAACACCTTCATCCTTTTACATTATACAACAATAATAACCCTGAAAGCCTTGTATAACTGGAACCTGAGTATAATGGTTTCTCAGCCTCTTCAACTACATCCTTAAAACTCTTTGGGTTACCTTCTAGTTCTTCATAAATATCGCCTAACATGTCACCAATTTCATTTTGATCATGAAATGTTGACTGTGAAGGATAAAAGGTCGGAGTTTTGGTTGGAGTTTTTCTAGTCTCTCCATGCCTAGTCCAAACAAGGTACGTTTCCAAGAAACCAACTTTTAACAAATGCACTTTTATTTGTTCAGGCTTATGAAATTCCATATCACAACAACTTCTACACGGACACCTAAGTGATCTACGATTTTCTGAGTTAAGCATAGAAAATTGTAAGAATTCATCAACTCCCACTACAACAAATTTGACTTTTTGTAACACTTTGTTTGTAACATTTTTATTTTTGTTGCATATGACATTTAAAGTTAAAATATTGCAACACATATTTTTAAGAGATATTACCCAAAATGGGACTAAAAAAGTTTGGAAATTCCAAAATAGGACTTCCATGTTTTTATTCCTAAAATAGGACTAATTACTGTCATGTTTTGGCAGTACCATACTTCAAACATGGCAGTATTTTCCAACTTTGGCAGTAACTGGTCCTATTTTGGGAATAAAAACATGACAGTCCTATTTTGGAATTTTCAAACTTTTTTAGTCCCATTTCGGGAACTTTCCCTATTTTTAACTGTTGCCAAAACATCAACGTGATATCATTGTGCAACACTTACTCTAAAGTGTTACATGTTATTAAGAGTTATGCAACATTTACGTTTCAAGTGTTGCTTGAAAAATAGATATTATTATAAATTACGTAGTATGGAGTATGTTTTTGCGGTATTGGTGACCAAATTTCTAATTTGTTAGATGACATATAAAATTTTATTTGTTTAAATTAATTACAAATACACGAAGTTATCAATCTTTAGAATATTTAATTGGATTAATTAAAATTTCTAGTGTGGTTAGTTTTAGTGTTGTCTAGTCTGATCTGAATTAGTCTATCAGTATTATATGATCTGGTTAGAGACTAAGAGCCTCTTTGGTAACCCTAAAATTGAATGAATCGGTTGATTCTGCGGATATTTATGAAGTTCTGACTGAAGTGACTGGATTTGCTGATTTTGTTAATTTTTGAAAAAACTAAATTTAAAGTATTTTTATTAATACAATAAAGAAAAAATTATATAAAATTGATTAAAACAGTCATGTATAGTAACTTGAGCTAATGGAGCCAAAAAGTAACATCAACCTTACTTATTTTGATTATTACATAATTTAACATGCGAAATAAAAAATTACGCATTTGATTAAGAAATTGACTGATAAAATTGATAATCCGAAAAACTTGTTGTTTCTAAAACTATTTCAATTAAAAACATTTTTTGTACTAAAATTTTGGCATAAAAGATGAGATCTCTTTTTAATATCCTGAAAAATGAGACCTTTTTAGTTCACTAATTTAGCACATAAATACACTTGCTTTTACAGCACCTCAGGAGTCAAGGGCCAAAACCAGATATGAAAAATTGAAACCGCTCCTTCACCTTCGGCCGCCGCTCACCCTCACCTTCGGCCGCCGCTCACCTTCACCTTCACCTTCGGCCGCCGCTCACCTTCGACCGCCGCTTCTTCTCCGTCAAATGCTTCTCCCGCGTCACCAGCCGCCGAAATTCGATCTTGCACCGGCAGCACCGCTGCTCTCCGTCCATATTTAGGTAAAAGATGATTTAAGCTTTAATTTTTTATGATTTTAATATTTTGAGTCCGAGTTTGTAGAGCTTTTTATCCAAGATTTGCTTTATATTTTTCAATTTGATTTTAGGGTTCGAAAATTACCAATGTATTAACCTAACTCCTAAGTAAAAGTCCTTGTTCGGTAAAAGTTCCATTTTGTGCAATATATATCATATTAAAGTGGTTTTTAATTCAAAGTTTGATTTTAGCATTTGTTTGATTAGAGCTAATTTGATTGCTTTATGTGTGAGATGAACCGTGACAAGGTTTTTGTCTGATTGTTTCTGTTTAGGAATGCGTATAAGATGTTTGGTAGAATGTCTATGTGACATATTTTTTCAACTGATGTATTGATCTGTAATAATCATTGAATAACTCAAAGAGCACCACTTAGTGATGTATTTTTGGTTAACTGCATATTATTACAGCTAGTATAAGTGGACTCCAAAAAAACATTAATTATGTTCAATCATTTGTTTCTTTTGAAAGGGTCTTACACGATTTATCTTGGAAAAGCTATAAAGGTTTGGTCTTGGGAGATTGTTTGAGAATTTTAATACACGAGAATCTAACTGACATACTTAACCTTAGATCTCTTTTCTATGTTTATAATCTACCTATATGCATGTTTCTCATGCATAACTGGCTGCACCATGATTCTGAATCACTTTTTTGATGGTATCTTTGTCAATCACTATAATATAAAGTCAAAGGTATCTTTTAATTAAGTATTTATGGTCTTGCTTTTCCCATATTGTTTGTTAATATTCTACATGATTATTTTGACAGTGTACAGGACACCTTCTTCATCTGGTAGCCTCTTCATCCAGTATTCATTCGATGGGCTTACACATCGTAAAACATCATCAATCACATGTAATTGTACCACCTGAGATCAAGTAAGTCCATGATTGTTGTATATTTATATATGGTAGATCCTTATTGGTTGTACCAAGTCGTTTCCACCATGTTTTCGATTTTCTGGACTTTATTTTAATCATCCTCCATTTGTTGAAGTTATAGATTTTTTTTAAGTCATTAGATTACAACTTTTGCTTAATTATGTCTTAGTTTTGTAAGTGAGGTAAGTCTTTGAATTGGAAACTAAGGCTTGGTGGTGGTGTAAATATATGATGAATAATTGTTACACCCATAAGAAAAGAGCATATTTAACCTGACAAACAACGTTTTATATTTGGCATACTAAAAAAATATAAGCCATAAATGATACTTGCGGACTATATTTTCTCTCATTTTATTAATTGAACTTGCAGTCTACTCCTTTGGACAAAATGGAGCATATTTGACCTGAGGTACAACTTGCAGTCTATTCCAGTGCATTTCGAACTAATATATGAAGTAACAAAATATGTGGATTGGACTGTCATCTTTTACTGCACTTTGCTCTCAGTCTGATCAGTAGTTTTACCTATTACATTAAGGAATATATTAAGAGGCTTAGTAGTAAATTTGGGAAAACCATTTCAAAAATTTTAAGATTTGCTAAGCGTGGTTAATATCTGATCAATCTGATTTTGCATTTGTGATTGATATCTACTGCACAGATTAATGTTGTGGGAGCTTCTCTGAAGTAGGAAACAATAGCATACATAGTTTGAAACCAATCATCATGATATGCATATGGCATTTTGAGCAGCTGCAGTGCGCCTCTTGAGCAATTTGGTCTGTCCGTTCGATTGGTTAGTTGCTTCCAAGGTCCAACACAAGGATTTTCCTTCATGACTCTATCCCCAAAACACCATCTGTGCATACTTTAGTACAAGAGCCATGGATGGATATTCTGACTACACGTTCAATTCCGTCAACGTACATGGACAGGTTGAAGACATTTTGATCGTGATAGAAGACAAAGTGACAATATCAGTTAATAGGCTGCAACTATTAGTTAGCGTTACTAACTAGACAGTCACTTATGGAGTTATGGTGTTAATTAATACTCTGTATAGTATTAAAAAGTCTGTTATGTATGTCTCAGATATTTGAATATTTGCAGTGTTAATATTTCTGTGTGTTTATTTTATATTTATTACGAGTTTTAATATTTTTGTGCTTATGTTATTATTATGTACGTGTTAAGAAGAAATGTAAAAGTTGAACTCGATCATGAGTCACCTAAAATTAGTACAAAATATGAAACGTATAATTATATAAATGCTACATAATCTTAAAAAACCTTGTTACATAAAACCTCGATATAAGTGTTGCATATATTAACTCAAATGTTGCAAAAAGATTTAATTAATATGTTACATAAATATAATAAAAGTGTTGCCCAAAATTGAGTTATAAGCGTTGCGTTTTACTCAAAAAAGTGTTGCCTAACATGTTAGTTAAAGTGTTACAAAATAGTGTTGCGTTTGAGGTACTTATGCAACACTTATGTTAAATGTTGCTTAATATGATGATAAGTGTTGCATATAGCCTTATGCAACGAGACCTGATGTAGCACCCATCAAAGTGTTGTTTTAGCTTTTTTGTAACACTTTAGCTATGTAATGCAACATTTTTCAAGTGTTACAAAATGTCTATTTTGTTGTAGTGTCCATTTCTGTATTCTTCAGACAACCTGTTACCATCCTTTATCCAAGACCTATCCATCTCTCAATTCCTGATAATTATTAGATCCCAAAAAAGTATTCAACATACATGTTTAAATAACATATGCAAACACTTGAAAAAAATCAGGAGGAATACTTTAACCAAAGATCATAATTATTCAAGATTACCGCAAAGCTGAATTAGCTCAATTACCGCAATGACATATGACTTTTAGAGTTGAAATATATAATACTTTAAAATTCATGTACCTTTGCTATTGGCAGAATATTTTAGCTTGGTCTTGGACAATACCTCCAGATTTCAATGCTTGAGAAAGTAATGCCTTCTTGAAAATAAGAGGTCAACCAGTGAAGGATTAGGAATTTCAATTGAGAAAGTAATGAATGCTCAGTCAAATAAATCAAATTTTTATATAGAACTGGTTATGTTATCAAATAACAACAAACCCCTTTATTGCTCGGTCAAAAAATCAAACTTTTATATAAAACTTAAATAACAAATTGAGCATACATGTTCTAACTTATATAGGACATCTTTTTCAATTCATCTACTTCTGAAAAAGATGACTGAAAAAACTGAAATAACAAACTGTTCTAACTTATTTAACTAAAAAGAGGTAGAAGGTACAAACATCTTTGTTGAAATTTAGACATAATGATGCACAAGTTATTAAAAATTAATAACATAAATTGTTATTAACACATATTTGTCACTGACTTATGGCACTGTGACATCAAAATAAAGTAATAAACTAATGAGACTAAATATAAATTTTTCATTTATTTGTATACTATCATTTTGCCAATTCCTCCTTAAACCTAAAACTCCCTCCACTTTTTTTTTCCTTTCAATAGATTTTTCGGTCCAGAAAATTTTTGTTCGATTTTGGTTTTTAGTTTTTCAAACCTAACCAGAAAATTAAAAAAATTTGGGGGAATACATTCATAATTAGATACAAGAGCTATTTGGAAGGGCATCTTTTTTTGCTTCGTCGATCGGGTACTCTATTTCTTGTATAAGGCATAAGGGGTGTGGCTTCATTCAGATTTACATACGTAGTAATACAATAAGAAAGCATTGTCCATGGATTGTACTATAATTTGTTCTTCCTTTTTGCTTTTTTACAAAATAAGTATGAAGCTATTTTTAGTTTATGTAGATGGCAGACCATATGTTATCTAAAAGGCCCTACTCTGTTTCACCCCTTGACCCGAATTGCCATTAAACTTATTACAGCGGTGACCTAAACCCAGAAGCTTCGCTCCCAGTCAGTGATGTTGAGAGATATTGGAACTAAACTAAAAACATCTTTAGGTTTTCTCGGTGGAATTACTGAGATGATAGCCCAACTCCGGAAACCTCCATGGGTGGTGGTTGAAGGATATCTGATGTGAGCTTTCTCGCATTTAAAAAGATTGTAATATAGTGGTGTAAGTACGGGTATCGTCTCCACAGGGACGAAAAAAGGGAATCAAGAATTAATTAAATTCAGCGATAAAAAAGAAATAAAATAAATGCGTCATGCGAGATATGATTGGTTGGAAAATTGAACTTAAACTAATGCGAATGAACAATTAAATAAATGGGTTCTCTCTAATTAATGACGAAGGGAACATGAATTGATTCCGGGGTAACCAGATTTCTGGCAGATCAGCCACTGACCATTCCAGAATGGAAGTGGGAGCATGTTACCATGGACTTCGTGGTGGGGCTACCACGAACAGTGAACAACTACGATGCAGTATGGGTAGTGGTTGATAGGCTCACTAAGAGTACACACTTTTTGCCTATCAACATTACTTATCCTCTTGAAAGATTGGCAAAGTTATACACGGAAGAGATTGTGAGATTACATGGAGTCCCGATATCCATTGTCTCGGATAGGGATCCACGATTCACATCTCGGTTTTGGCCCAAGTTTCAAGCATCTTTGGGTACTAAACTGAAGTTTAGCACAGCTTTTCATCCACAGACGGATGGACAATCTGAGAGGGTGATACAGATATTGGAGGACATGCTTAGGGCATGTGCTCTGGAGTTCCAAGGGAGTTGGGACAAACATTTGGCTCTAGTCGAGTTTGCCTATAACAACAGTTATCAGGCAAGTATTGGCATGCCTCCATACGAGGCATTGTATGGGAGGAAATGCAGAACACCGTTGTGTTGGGACGAGGTTGGCGAGGCCAAGCTCGAAGGGATTGAACTTGTTGAAATCACCAAGGCTAAGGTGAAGGTCATTCAGGATAGACTCAGGGCTGCCCAAGATCGGCAGAAGAGTTATGCCGACAAACGACGCAGGCCATTGGAGTTCGAGGTCGGTGATAAGGTCTTCCTAAGGATTTCTCCTTGGAAGGGTATCATCCGATTTATATCGAGGGGAAAGCTTAACCCCCGATACATTGGTCCATTTGAAATCCTTGAAAGGATAGGGGCCGTAGCATACCGTCTCAAGTTGACGCCAGAACTTGAGAAGATACACGACGTGTTTCATGTATCGATGCTCAAGAAATACGTGAGAGATCCGTCTCATGTTCTTGAGAAGCCACCGGTGGAGATACGTGAAGATCTACAATATGCGGTGGAACCGGTAAAGATTGTGGGTCAACAGGTGAAGAAACTGAGGAACAAAGAGATTCCTATGGTAAAGGTTCTTTGGAGGAGTGATCGAGTCGAAGAAGAAACCTGGGAGACTGAGGTCTCAATGAGGGAGCAATACCCGTTTCTTTTCGATTAGACACGTAGATTTCGGGGACGAAATCCCAAATAAGGGGGGGTGAACTTGTAACACCGTCCCCAAATGTATTTACTTTTAAGTGAATAATATATTGAACCTTGTATAATGGTTAACGAGTATACGAAGTTGTGAATTTTTATTAGTTCTTTTGCGTGAATAGTAAATTCGAACGTGGGACCCACACTGGGGGCGGGGCCGCCCGATTCTCCCGAGACCGAATATTTTATTCAACTTGGTCGAAATAAAAATTATTTAGAAGGGGATAATTTATTTGGTCCAAAGTAATGACATAATGCAGACCGATTGGTCAAAAACGGTTCAATTACCGGTATCGGTAATTTAACGGATAATAGCCCGAAATTGGATTTTTGGAGACCTATAAATTAAAGTTGGGGAATGTATATTCACTATGAGGGTCGTAACGATTGAGAACACATAATATGTTTTATTTGACCCGATAAAATAAAATATATTTAAAACAGTCCGGAAAATACAACTTTCGGGACCGATTGTACACTTCTGGACAAATAGGGTTGACCTCCCACATGTGTGGGGGCCAACCCACGAATTTGGTCACCCAAATGTGATGGTTGAGATGATGTGGGAACATGGGAGATGTGTGTGATGTGAAGGGAAAGGAATCAAACAAAAGAAATGGGGTGGACCTCTCCCCACACCCCCATTCTATTGAGACAAAAGAAAATAACCACTCCCTCCTCCCTCATCCCTGCGGCCAGAACTCAAGCAAGAAGCAAAGAAGAATTTTCCATCCCTATTCTCCATTGTTGAAGAAAACTCCAACAAGAGGGAAGCTCTAGGGATAAGTTTAAGTTCCAAAGTGTACACAACTTGAGGAAAAGCTAGGTAATGACTCCATTTACCTTTTCTCCTATTTTTCTTGAATATATTATTATTTGAGAAATTATGAAGAACCCTAGGATTTGTTCTACATGTTGATAAATGTGGAACAAGGGGTTGGAAGGTGGTTCTATGTCCAAAAATGGATTTAGAAGCCAAACCGACAAGTTCACCGGAAAATAACCTCTTAGAGGTTATGTGTATTGATTAAGGTTTTATGATGTTAAAACCTTGTTAGGAGCTTGATTTAGAGTATCTTTGAGCTTCGCCGGAGTTTCGCCGGAGTTGGTCAAAGTTGGCCGGAGTTGGTCAAAGTTCGCCAAAGTTCAACCGGGAAGTGTAGAACGCGCTTAAGCTCACTTAAGGTGAGGATGACCGACTATATTGTTTATAATTATTGGGTTAATTTCATAAGATTGCCTAAATGAATTATATGTGTTTGGCATGAGTTATTTATGATTAAGAATGCCTAAAATGGAATATAGTATTGTTCATAAAAGAAAATGCATAATATACAAATTTAAGAATAAATTGTGTATGATTATGTGTTGTGATTATAATGACCCAATTGTGGTGTAAGTCATAAAATTGTATGGTGATAAATATGCTTTTACCTCATGAAAGGAAATAAAAAGTGATATTTTGATATTGAATCAAGTTATACTTGAATGTGAAATTAAATTGAAATGTATGAATTATTATGAAATTGGCGTTGGCTTATTAAGATTAGACGACTAGTATTGAAGACTAGTCGGGAATGTTAGTTCAATAGTGCTTGGGAGCTAATCCCAAGATATTGAAGCTAAGTAACCTTAAAGGATAATTAGGGTGGACTTTACAAAGTCAAGTTATGTTAGGAGTAGACCTCAAGGGTTACTCAAAAGGAATGGAGCCTAGACTAAGAAGTGGTTTAGGGATTAGATGACGTGACTACGAGCCGAGCTCTAGCACGTGGTAGTATGACTATGAGCCGAGCTCTAGCAAAAATGTAGGAATGACTATGAGCCGAGCTCTAGCAAAATGTAGTGTGACTATGAGCCGAGCTCTAGCACAAAAATGTAGGAATGACTATGAGCCGAGCTCTAGCGAAATGTGGTGTGACTATGAGCCGAGCTCTAGCACAAATTAATATGACTATGAGCCGAGCTCTAGCATGAAGGAACATAAATTAATTTCAAATAGTAACATCCTAAGTTGAGGGTCTTGGAAATTGAAACTTTGATTATACTTAGTATAGTTGTCATTGTACTTGTCAAATGCTTCCAAGTACTGACCTCCCCTTCACGGGGGAGGCCACCTCACAGTTTCAGGTCGGGATTAAAGCTTGCCGCTACCGCCCGTTGCATCGGAGAATTTAAGAGAAGAAGACGTGGTTCGTGCTTCTTCTGTTTCTGTTTTGAAAACGACTTAAACCATGCTCATGGATATTAATTTTCCTTAATATGTATTTAGGGCTTGTATGCCCATGATGCCAAAGTGTGGCGTGCACATTTGTATTGAACATTTCCGCTGCTTTAAATGATTATTTTACATTATGTTGTTTATGGATGTACTATGTGTGAATGATATTCCAGACGCCTTGTATAGTATGGATGTGTTGGACTGCGGTTGACTATTCGTACTGTACGGCGGATTGTTGACGTGTCCGGTTAGGTCCGGGGCGTGACAATTAATCCCAAATCCCTAATTAAAACTACTCACAATTCATAATTGAAGAATCAATAGAATTGGAATAAAAAGAATTAATTATCATTAATTAAAAAGGTGGAACTTACAAAGAATCCCAAAAGATTGATGAACAAGGCTGAAAAGCACTCTAAAATTCGTGCTAGGAACTTTCTCTAAGCTCCCCCCCTCAAAACGGGGGTTTACAGGCTGTTTAAATAGAAAAATCGGGTGAAATTTGACTTCAATTGGGATTTCCGGAGGCAGACACGATGCCAGGCACGATCGTGCCTCCGGAGCAAAAACCCGCATTTCATGCAGGCACGATCGTGCCTCCCTGCAGGCACGATCGTGCCTAGCTGGCAGAAACTCGGCGTTGCTTTCTCTTCACGCACGATCGTGCCTGACTTTGAGGGCACGGTCGTGCCTACTTAACTTCCGAATTTAGTAATGCTTTCTTCATGAAAGTTGTAGATAATGAAGTCCTATATCCACCCCAACTTGAGGAAATAGATTTGAATCATCCAATCAAGAGATATGATCAAAACGGTGGAAGGTGTCATTCTAAAATCGCAACAGAGATCATCTGACTTCATCGTCTGTTTTCACCTTCTTACTCTCTGATTCTCGCAAAGGTGTCTTCATATGATTTGTAGCCCTTGAAGTTGGCTTTCATATTCAACCTGAATCGTGTTCATTGGATATTTCTACAAAGAGATATGCTTGAACGATTGACAGAAGCTCACCCTGATCGTTGTTTTCAAGCTCTATTCGTCTTCTTTTGATCCCGTAGCCAATTCTAGAGCTCTTTTGTAATCAAATCTTCATTGTGAACCTCCCGGTGGCCTCCAAAGCTCTAAATTCACTCTCGAATGCTTCTCAACTCATCCCGATTGCCTCTTTAAGCCCCGAGCCAGTCTCTAACTTCACCAATTTGACTCCAAATGCAATAAACTCGACCCAGCGCCTGGTAAACACAACTTGAGCCAAAATTGAGACTTGCAACGCCTTAAAGATAGGAAAAACATCAAAATCCGACCCGAACATGCATCAAATGCGTGTCTAAATATGGACTTATCAGATTCCCCCACACTTAAGCGTTTTCTTGTCCTCAAGCAAACTGAACAACGGGACTTACGATAATCACCACACGGAATTAAAATAGTTAGCATGCACACGTAGTTACAGGGATACTCACAGAACAACCCTTCATTTTTACATTTACTTATGGATCTTAAGCCTTTTTTGGAACTATGTAGGCGGGGCCTGAGAAGAAGAAGGTCTCAATTCTCAAGGTCATTAAGCACTGTTGGACAAAGCACGACGATGAGTCAGAAGCCGATCTGCCACCCCGCTTCGCTGAAATCGAAGTAAGTAACATCTATTTTGTTACTTGGTACCATTCAAAATCGAATTGAGTAACATTAAATTAACAATTTTTGTACATGTAGACGAAGTATAACACAAATGTTGAGAAGAAGCGGGCGGAATTAGGCTTGACTCAGGAGGATGAGATTGATTCTGATGTGGAAGATGAAGCCATCATTGAGGCAGCTGGGGTGTACAAAGGCCGGGTTCCGTGCATGGGGGCCGAGGGGCAACGGATTTTGTACGACCGCAACGGCGCTTCATCTTCTTGATCAAGGCGCGGAGAGGATCCACGTATCGCTCAATTGCAGCGGGAGTTGGAGGAGCAACGCAAAAAGGACGAAGAAACAAGAGTCCGATAGGAAGCGATGGAGCGGATCCTCAGCGCCGGAATTCGGAATCAGCCTCAGCCTCAGCCGTATATACTGCACCCCGAGCAGACTCCTCAAGTTCCGCAGATGGGCGGTTATTTCCGTTCCAACTCTGCTTCCGGGTTGCCTTCATATGGTTCTTTTCAGGATATCAATTTTCATAACCTGTTTCAAACATCTGGAGGCAGCCAAGCAGGTGGCAGTCGCGGAGGTGGCAGTCGCGGAGGGGGGCAGTCGCGGTGGCAACCGAGAAGGCCAAGGTGGAAGCAACCGAGAAGATGAGACTGAAGAAGATTATCTATACGATGATTCTAGATATTATCATAATGGTAGTCGGAGGAGCTTGTAAATGATATACATTTTTAATTGAACATTGTTTATTTACTATATTTGTATTGTGTTTATTATTACTTTTATTTCAGTCTGTTTATGGATAAAATGTGTGTTCTAGTAGTCTGTTTATTACTTTTATTCTACAATTATTTTTTAAAAATAAACTTTTCTAAAGAAAATTTGAAAAAGAAATTTATTTTTTTTTTAAAACAATTTTTTTTTAAAATGAAAAAATTTAGTCACAGATCTAAGCCGTGACTAAATTCTAGACCGGTTTTTTTAAAATTATTTTAAAAATTTAAAAATGTTTTTTTTACAGCACAAAAAGTAGTCACAGATCTCGTCCGTGACTAAATTTAAAATTTTGAAAATTTAAACTGGCGGTCACATTTGAAATTTGAAAAAGTAGTCACGGATTGGTCCGTGACTAAATGTAGTCACGGATAGAGGCCGTGACTAAGTCACCGGTGTGGTTATTCCAGTCACAAATTAGTCACGGATAGGGTCCGTGACTAATCCGTGACCACGCGTAGTCACGGAAAAACGGTTGTGTCTAGAATTAGTCACGCCCAAACAGTCACGGATTTAGTCACGGAAAAAGTCCGTGACTAGCATAGTTAGTCACAGTTTTTTTATACTATGGTCCGTGACTAAATCCGTGACTAACTCCGTGTTTTTTTGTAGTGTTGTAATCGTTATGTTCATATAATTTTTATTTTATTTATTTAAAATAAATAAATAAATTTTCGTATATTTAAGTTCACAGTTACGTAAGTTTGTCACAAGTTGCTTTTAAATTTATTGACTTTTGGTTCGATTTAAATCTAAGTTCTCTTAAATTTGTCACACTATTTTTTAAATATAAGTTCACCTAAGTTTGTCACTTATTCTAAGGAACAACCATCACAAGACTTGTGTTATAAGAAAAGATCATCCCTTACCAATTGTACATGTCTGTATCCTAGACGTTAGTGACCGAGCCAAAAATGATACTACGGGTAGAATATAATAGGGGGTGGGGGGTCGGAACTTAAATGATTTTTATTGTGGAATCCAACCTTAAAATTTCACTATAATTTTTAGTGTATAAAAATATTTATATGTATGTATATACATCAAAATTAAATTTTACAGATCTCATCCAGCCTCCCCTACTCTACCCTGCTAGACATTACTTCCAGCCCAATATGATTTCATTATCGATATATTCAGAGCCTGTTTGGTAGCACGAAAATTGAGTGTTTTGGTTGATTGTGCTGAAATTTATGAAGTTTTGGCTGAAGTGACTATTTTGGCCGATTCTGCTTATTTATGAAAAAAAATTTAAAATATATTTTATTAATAAAACAAAGAGGAAAGTATATGTAAAAATAGCTAAAATGGTCATGTACAATAACTTCAGCCAATACAGCCAGAAAAATAACTCCAACCTTACTTTTTATGCTCATTACACAATTCAACGCGCGGAAATAAAAGTTACGTGTTTGATGAAAAAGTTGACTAATAAGTCTATAAGTCGAAAAAAGTGTTGCCAAACAGGCTCTCAGTGCTCAATACTTGACATTGATATTTTATTGTGAAGAAATTTCTGATTGCACAAAATTCAATATCAAGTTGGATATATTAAGATTATAAGAAATTTCAAAAATATAATACGTATCACGATTTACATAGTATACTCCATATAAACTGTTCTAGAATTTTGTATCCACAAAATTAAGCGAAAATGCGTATTCCGTATTATATCCTACAAATAAAAGCATTTCGTACTCTATACTTATTAACGAGTAACGAAGTAAACAAGATCCGGCCTTAGCTCAGTTGGCAGAGCGATGGATTGAGTCTGGCGTCGGATGTAATCGACGATTGGACGGTTAATTGTGAACAATCCCATAGGTCGCTGGATCGAGACCAGCAGGCCGGAATATTTTTTGTAAATCCGATTCTCTCTCTTTTTGTTTTACCTTGTGTTGCCACAGTTAAATGCAAAATTACGGAGTATCAGACGAAACGGATAAGTTCTACCAGTTCGTAAATCGAAGTGAAGAACTGAAAGCCTTCCGTAATATTACAGGTTTTATGGGTCTCCAATTCTCTATTGTTCGAAGTTCAACAATGGCGGTTGACCGCCATTTTCCTGAAGAAATCCTGATCGAGATCCTCACGAGGCTCCCGGTTAAATCCGTAGTACGCTTCACTGCAGTTTCCAAGTCTTGGTTCTTCTTCATCACGAGATTCTCCTTCGCTTCCGCGCACCTCCGCCATTCTCTGGAAGGTAATTCTGCAAACAGCCTCCTCCTGCTCAGGCGTTTTGAAACTGAATCGAAAAAGGAAAAATACGAAATCCTCAATAGCCATTCACTTTCCCTGACCTGTTCTGCCGAACTCAGCCCCCAGGTCGCATGTCGGGTTGGGTACTCTCGTGTAGTTGGCTGTTACAACGGCGTCGTTTGCTTATATGATGATTTGTATAGCGATTCACACGCTGTGACGCTGTGGAACCCTAGTATTCGGAAGCATTTGATCTTGCCACCTCCTACCATCAAACTAGGGCGCCCGTTTAAGACTGTATTGGGATTTGGTGTGAACCCGAAGTGTGTTGATGATCTAAAAGTCCTGAGAATTGCGTATGAAAGGAATGGTGAGTATATGGATCTGTGTGCCCTCCCGCCGGAGGCTGAGATTTATTCTCTAAGGACAGGGGAGTGGAGGAGGATATCAGCAGTAGGCGTGAACTTTTATATGACCGATTTCATTTGGTCTCAAACGTTCGTCTGCGGGGCCATTCATTGGATTGGGTGCAAATCACTGGAGAATGAGAGGTTTCCGTGCTCTGTTGCAGTTTTCTCAATGGCTGATGAGTTGTTTGGTGAGATTATGCTCCCAGATGAATTGTCTCAGGAACCTGCAGCAAATTTATATATTTTGGCATTGGATGAGTCTATCTCTGTTGTTAAGTATAAAAGAGAGGTCCACCGAAGTTCTTGTGAACTGTGGGTAATGAAAGAGTATGGGGTTGTGGAATCTTGGAGTAGGCTACACTATATTGAATTGGTCGAAGGGATGGAAAGAATGGTTGGCTTTAGGAAAAATGGTGACATTTTTTTCTCGACTAACAAAAGTGAGCTCGTTTCATACTGCCCAAACACCCGAGTAGTTAATAAGCTTGGATTTTTTGGGACTTGCCGCTCACTTTATGTTGCGAATTACGTAGAATCTCTTCTACTGCTTCAAGATCATAGCTGCGTCACGGAGGACCTAGCTAAACAAATAAAAAGTATGTAGTATGTCAATTTTAAGAGAAGATAGTGTGCTGGTTCCTTGTAAGGGTAATTAAGCTCTTAAGTTACAATATATTATCTAATTTACTGAACTTTCAATGCCTCTTAATGGTGATATTTGTGGATATTTAGTGCCCATTTTGAATCCTTGTTCTTTGGCTTAGCCTTATATGTCAGATTATTTTCGAATCACTAATTTTTGGATTTCCCCCCTAAAGTGATTAATGATAGAAAGATGTAAGGTTGGTGGTACTCTTTAGACAGATCCTATTATATCCCCCTCTATTAGATCCAACGCTTTGGGGAAGAGGATCATTTTAGCTTTTATCAGTTACATTGAATTGCTTAATTAATAAAGTATATATTTTATTACTCCTGTATATTTTTTCATAATTGAGCAGATTCAGGCATAACTTCAGCAGTTTCAGCTGAATTGCCCAATTTTAGTCTTACCAAACAGGCTTTGCTAGAATGCTAGTCTGCCTGTAAAAAATGAAATAATATGTTGATTATATTACATTAAATCAAATTCTAATGATGCCCTTTTGAAACAACGTTATGCAATGTGTTTGTAAATCACTTGGGTGAAGAAGGCTAGAGAATAGATAAGCCCAAATAGTGTAAGCTGAAGGTCATCAAGCAAGCAGCGTTTTAATATGCCAAGTTCATACTTTGTTTCATTTTTCTTTGGTGAGCGTTTTAAACAACTTTTATTAGCTAGAAAGAATGTGTAAGCAATTCAAGTAGCCTTTGTGGAATATATTATAAATTTCTAGTGAAATGTTTGTCAGGGAATTAGTAACTGATCCGAGCTGCTTCCTAATTTATCCCGTGAATCTTCTTTTCGGCTGAATGTACATTTTGTTTTCTCCTTGACTAGATTTCCTGTCTTCCTTCATACGGAGTAATAATATTTGTTAGGATAAACTTTAATCTTTTTCTTTTCTGGTGGATATTATATAAGAACTATTTTACCATTCCAAATGTATATTCATTACAAAATGAGTAATTGGCCAATCCAGCAACACCTATATGCATTTTATAAGGGAGTATGAGGCTTATGCCTTATGAGGCAAAAGCAAATACCCCTAAGGCTCTAAAAACTTACTACATGGGAGCTTCAGAGGACAATGGAATTGGAAACATTAGATAGGGCTCGAGTTATTACATGAAGAATAAACTATGTACAGAAAGTTACATGAGGGCATGTCTTTACTTTGTAGTGAAACTACGGATGTGGATTTGTAACCTAAGGGCCCCTGTTTGTACTTTGTAATGATGGATAATTTTAAACAATTGAAAAATAAAGAACTTCCTTGGCAACAAAAAAAGAGCATCATATATCATGCCAGTTCTTTTCACACGTTGATAATGCAAGGGAAATAGAATAGGAGAGAATGTAGAATAACATTTGAAGGAAATAAGATGTTGGTAAAATGATAGAGATCAAGGAAGTGAACAACCTACTCTTAAGGATAGCAGTACCTATTATAAGAAAGTCTAAAATAGAAAGGGAAAGGGGACTAATAAATAATTAGATAGTTTGTATAGGGGAGCGGGGGGTGGCTATTATAAATAGGAGGTATTATGTGTAGTAGAGGAGGCTGGAATTAGCATTTGGGCTTGGGACTTTGGAAACTGTCTTGTATTCTCTCTCTCTTCTGTTATATGACCCTTACAACTGTTACACATGTCTCTTTTCTTCATTGCTAGCTTCTTGAATCACTGTGTTTAGGTCTGTAACCTATCATTGGTATCAGAGATTTGTTTATGTCATCTGTCAATGGCCGCTACTCAAGGAACAATGGAAAGTAAGCTGCAGAGTTTGCGGTGCGAAAGGGAACTAATTCTCGAAGAGAGGCGGAAGGAATGGGAGAGGAATTGCGAAAAGTTACGGAATGATTTCGCGGAATTGCGCAAATTGATACAATGATACTGCAGCAGTATGGTCGACGTGAGCGAGGAAGATCGCGGACCATAAAGCGCTGCCTGAACTCCAAAAGAAAGAACAGTTCGCAAACCGCTCTTCAACCTTCGCAGAGTTCATCGAGTTCGCAGAGTTCATCGCGACTTGCATCCCTGAGTTCGCAAGCTTCGTCTCAGGCGCTAACCGTTTCTACCAGTTCACCGTTGCTAACAGAGCTTCATCAATCGACATCGCAGGTTTCGTCACAGGTTTCCTTACTCGCCATATCTCACAGCTCATCGTCGTTTGACATTCCTCACCCCGCGCCAGAGTCATCAGTTTCTAGAACCTTTGACCTAGCCACATCAGAAAAGGGATCCCAGGGGACTCCACCAACGACAATGAACACAGAATTGAAACCTGTTGCAGCATCAGTTACGAAATCAGACCCTGAAGAGGATGTTCCAATGAAAATTGTGCAACATTCTTTACCAAACATTAGTTTAAAAGGGCTGAATAAGTTTGATGGTTATACTTCTTGGAAGTATGTCCAGAATGGGCTGAGGGTAGGAATTATGGGGAATTGGAGGGAAAAGGTGTTTGTAAAGATTGAAAATGATCTTGTTCCCGGTCTAGTCCCTGATGCCTTATTCATTGAATCATTGGTGAAAATTTTAGGGACATGCCAGTAGATTGTATACCCTTTCAAGATAGAAGTGTAGGTTTTAATTACAGATTTCATATGGCAAGTACTGATCCAAGGCTCAAGATACTCAGGAAAAGAGATATGGTTGAAAGGCAGAATATGTTGTTGATTATTGATGTTGGAGGGTGCCAATTGGTACCTTCTGCCAAATATGCAGTAATCAGCACATCTCTGCATTCTCCCATTGATGCTAGTCACTTCTTCCTTTATTCGGTGTTGCAGGGGTATAAGTGCAACATAATTGAAAGTGGTGTGTGTGTTCGCTATCGAGGGCGTGAGACTGGATTTTATCTCAGAAACAAGGCTACAGATGACATGAGATTCAATGCCACTGAAGTATTCTACGTTAGATATTCAGTTCTAATGAAGTATGAACATAAGTGATGTTGATAAGGAATCTGGTAGACTAACAATGTCCTGGCAGCAATCATTATGCTTTACAACTAAGGTTTCATTTATTCAAGGACATTTTCTTTCAGAATACATGATTGTCCAGCTTCGGCCATGGAATTTCCCAGATCTTGGATGGAGATGGGCTGAGAAGTTTGCTATTGGTAGCATTGTAGAGGGAAAAGTTGATGAAATAAAGGAGTTTGGTGCTTGTCAAATTTAAGAACCATGGACTCCATGGTGATGTTGCTAGCTTTATTTCAGAACACCAGTGGGCTGGAATCGATATGAATCTGGACTTTGCTATTCAGGCTACTGAAATTGATGTCTCCGAGAGAGAGTACTTCATGGAATTATTTGTAAAATCAGAAATTGTTCGTAAGCAAGTAGTTGCTGTTTTCTGTAATGCAGCAGGTTGCGCTTTATCTTCCCCAGATTCTGAAGCAATCAAGCTTGATGCTAAGAGACTTATAAATACATCTGTCCTTTTGAAAAGATATACATGGGATTGGTTGGCAGAATAATACAGAAATTGTCGTTTGAATTGTTCCATTGGCTTGTATAAAAGCTTCGAGTCTGATGGGATCTTTGGGAATATCTCAAGGAGTTACTATGACAAGGATTTCAGATCAGAGGCTGTTAAGCCTGCTCTATTTTGTTCTGGGTTTCCCAATGAATTTTATGTTAAAAATGCAGTTAAAAGTTGGGATATGGGTTTCTCATATTTGGACGAAATTGAGATCAAGTCTCTTGAACAGAGGTTGGAACCAAAGGAAAGGTTACAACAGAGATGCAGTGGCTGGGAGTTTCCAACCTCCATCATCCTGAAACAGTATGCTGTCAGGCCTTTGCTTCTGTTCTTTCTTGCTGTAGAAGAAGTGAGGATGAAGATTCAAATCATGAATCTTCTGGTCCAGAAAGCAGGGATGTACTAAAGGGAGAGGCGCAAGGATGAAGAAGTGGTTAGGGCTTTCCTATCTCCCCACCTTGAGCACAAGGTGGAAGTTCAGGCGGGGAGTGATGATAGAGATCAAGGAAGGCAACAGCCTACTCTTAAGGATAGCAGTACCTATTATAAGAAAGTCTAAAATAGAAAGGAAAAGGGGACTAATAAATAATTAGATAGTTTGTATAGGGGAGCGAGGGTGGCTATTATAAATAGGAGGTATTATGTTCAGTAGAGGAGGCTGGAATTAGCATTTGGGCTTGGGACTTTGGAAACTGTCTTCTGTTATACGACCCTTACAACTGTTACACATGTCTCTTTTCTTCATCGCTAGCTTCTTGAATCGCTGTGTTTAGGTCTGTAACCTCTCATAAAAACATAGCATTGCATTGGTTCAAACTCAAACGTATGCTCATTGTTCGTTCAAATTCACCTTTTTAATTTTGTTGTTGTATATAAATAGTAAGAAATAAATGGGTCATTTGGAAACCGACTCTCTATGCGTTAGTACAGGGCAAGACTTCGTGCATCCAACTCCCTTACCTCACCGTAGGTGGGGAGCCTTTGCGGCATTGGGTGATGAATCTGATGATGTAAATACTAAGAAATCTAAACATATGTAAAAAAATCTAATCATATTTCATTTCCTTTGCATTTTTTAAAAGCAAACATAGAGTAATAGATCATTATCACCTAAAATTCTCGCAAGATAATTGCATCTTTCAATAAGCATTTTAATAGAAGGAACCCTTTCGTTATTGGCATTTTGTGAATCAATCTTTGAGTTTTTTTCAGAGTACACTTGCATATATCATCTTTGCTATGAAATTCACCTTGACCCTTGATTTACTTCCTATTCTGAGCATGTTATTAGTATATATATGCGTCGAGCTGAAGATAGTCTAATGGGATCTGCTTGCTCAAGAGTTCAACTTCGTTTTGAAATAGTATATGCTGCCAAATTTGTGTGGAAGTTAAGATTGATTGGGTCTGCTAAAGACCCATTTGTTAACTCTTATTTTCGGCTTACAAGTTTTATGCCAAACACTTGAACACTTCATTTAATGATGAAAAGGTTAGACTTACTTTTATAGCTGAATTGGATGAATTTGCTTAAGAAGATTATTTTAGCGTTTTCATATATTTTTTCTATGTTAAATTAATATATGCTACCTACGTCCCTTAAAACTTTTACATCTTGTAAAACTTTTACATCTCAATGATTTTGATTAGTACTACGTATAATATTGTGGAAGTTATAAATTTTAATACTTTTATGGAAGTATTTTAAACACAAAACATTTTCATATCACTTTATATTATAAATAATTTCCAATAAAAATATTTAGTTGGTCAAAGTTTCAAAGATGATAAAATTTTAAGAGACGGAGGGGGTAATATATTTGAAATGTATATTTTTTTTTATATTTCAGCAGATTTGACAATTCAGTTATTCAGAAGTTCATCAATTTCGGCCTATCCCAGTGTTGCCAAATGGGATTTAAGATTGTTTTAGTGCAACATTTGTTAATATGAGTTGTTAGATTTCGTTCTTGTAACAATTTATCAATATATTTGAAAGTATATCATTTGTAATTGGAGTGCAGGATTCATGAACAATTTTCTACCCCTAATTGTGACCAAAATATCTGTTTATATTCTCATGTGATGATGAATGTGTGCTTGAGTGCTGTATGTGTCCATTTAAATACACACATTCGTGTGTGCCTAGGTATATATTCCGACCAAAATACTTTAGCTACGTAGTTAATAATTATTGCAATTTTTTCCCTATTTATTATTTAGTCTTTGGTAACTCATGTTATTAATGATGGCTTACCTTCACCCTCCTAGTCGTAGTCAAAATCATTAAGTCGATTTTTTTTATTTCATCAAGTCTTACATGTAAGTTATAAGTCGTGTTATAATTGCATATTATTTATTAGGAGTTATAATTACATATTATCTACAATTGTTGGTTAAAAATAATAATGATAGTCAAAACAATTAAATTGGTTCCTTATAACATCAAGTCTTAGTTATAACTCATGTCATAATTGCATACTATCTCAGATTGCAAATTTGTTGAACCTTAACTTATAAATATGGCACATTGCCATTGCTGAACCTAGTTATTAGATTAATGATTCATCTTCTAAGCCATGGAAGAAGATGACAAGGAACTCGATCTTGGTCTAGGACTTGGATTAGGTCATTTTAATCCCAAGGAGGAAAAATTACCCACTCAAACAAGTATTGGCATTTCTTTGGATCTTTCCCTTCCCGTTCAGCCCAATGACCAAAGTGGGGAGATTATTGAGATTTCTAAACCATGTGAGATGGATGAAGAATGTGAGAATTCTTATGGCAGGAAGAAGTTGAGGTTAAATCAGGAACAATCTGCAATACTTGAAGAATGTTTCAAGCATCATACCACCCTTACCATGGTATCAATTGTGCATCAACCCTTCATTCCATAATGTCAACTTTTAATCTCCTTCATTTTAGTATTTTAATTATGTATACAATTTCATCCCTGAAGGACAAATATTTGTGTATGTAAATGCAAGATTTTAGGGTATGCCGTTATAAATAGTGGGCTAAATGAAATTACTAAAAAATATTCGATTGAGGTTAATTAAATTAATTTTTATGTTTGAGAAACTTAATTTTCAGTACTCATACTTAAAATCAACTCAAAAGTAATATGGAGTGTAACTTTCAATCTTTCATTATAGTGGGCTTTCTTTGTTGAATCATTTAACTTTTCAAGATGTGCAAAATCATGCCAACATTAGCTCGGAATGTAGGTTAAGGATGTTTTAATTGGATCAAAATTTTCTAGTTTGGTCGGATAAAAGTCTGATCTTTGTGGTCTCTGTGTATTTTATAACTGTCCACATCTAGTCTGGTCTGAGACTGAAAACAGTCCAAGTAAAACATCCTAAAGACAAAATGCTAACATGTAACCCTTCAATAATTAATCCCCACACCCATGAGGTGTTTCAAAATCCATCGATGTATACACTTGGCAATAAGTTTGGGTTTGTTAGGAGAGATCATCATAAATGATTAAGGTGTGTTTTTCACGATACATAAAATACTCAGCCTCCTACATCAAAACTTTTTTTATAATCAATTTTTTTTTATAATCATTGCATACGCCATACACCAAATATACATGATTGCAGGGTCGGAAACATGAACTTGCAGCGAAGTTGAATCTTAGGCCAAGGCAAGTAGAAGTTTGGTTTCAAAACCGAAGAGCAAGGTGAATAACCTAGTCTCGTTACTTTCAGGTCTTCATCCTTTTCCTCTTTTGTTAAGTTAGCGGAATCACATGCATTAAATGCAGGACTAAACTGAAGCAAATCGAGGTAGATTGCAAGCTGTTGAAGAAGTATTGCGAGAATCTAAATAATGAAAATATTCGGTTGAGAAGAGAATTAAATGAGCTGCGATCTTCATGCAAATTTGAGCGGCTGTTATCGCCATTTGCAGACAAGCTTCCTAAGGCTAAGAAGAGTATAGTAACTTGTCCATCTTGTGAGAAAATGACACGAGGGATCAAATGTGACAGCAGTGACAAAGATAACTAATCTGAACTGAAGGATGCTCTTATAGTCTTATGGAACTAAAAAACAGTCCGTAATACTTAGAAAACAGTCAACTTTTGGTCCTACGTCTGTTGGTTATTCTTACTTCAGCATTGCTTGTTGTACCCACTCTTGTACCCACCCTATACCCACCATGTTTATGAATGTTTTTTTGTGTGTGAACCTGATTCACAAACAATATTTTGTCTGTGCAAAATATAGTCTGCGAACTGGGGTTCACAGATAAACAAAACACTTCACAAACATAGATGAGTATAAAAGTGGGTATAAGAGTGGGTACAAAGATCGTTTTTGTTCTTACTTTTGGTCCAAACTTTCATTCTTCCACTTTTAGCCTCATGATGACTACATATTTTTATTCATTAAGGTCTTGATTCTCTTGATCACCCATATGGTCGATTTCCATACAATTTGTTGTTAACTTTCGCTGGATAAGTAGCACGAAAGGACCAAAAGTGATAAAAAGACATAGTTATGCGCAAAAAATAGAAAAGAAAATTAATGTTATGGATACAAATGAGAATAATGTAATGGTCATGGAACCAAAGATCGGTTTTTTCCTAATTCTAACCCCTACCCAATAAACATAAAAACACACAAACAAGTGGTTCACTAGTTTGACTTCTTTGTGACATTCTTGCCCAAAGAAAGAGCGTGGCAGTGAGAGACAATTACACAGAAACTACTAGAATTCCGCAATAAAGTTTTTTTTGGGGTATTTTTATTCGATGCCTTTTATTATGATACAGATACAATGACGCCGTGTTTTGTGTTACAAGAATTATACACAGATCCAGTTTTCAAACACAAATACTTTAATCATCTATGAAGATTACCTCGAGACGTCATATTTGTCAGAGATTGACGCCCACACACTAGCCCAGTCAAATAGATGCTGACATCTTTGGGTTACTACTCCATATTATTTTTCTTGATCATCCGGAGTAGAGTATCCCAAACTAGTCTTTTGTAACCCACCTGTGGCCACGTATTTGGAAACCACCATAAGTATAATCATTGCTACTCTCCCCACCACTTTCGCTCGTGTACCCAGAATTCCGACGCTGTTTCTTTTTCTTAGAGGTCGTGGTTCTCCCACTGTCGCTGACACTTCCGTTTAAAAGAGGGTCATCTATCCCACGTATAACCCTTGGGGTTTGAGATGATGAAGTTGTTGTTGCCACACAACTGTCATCCTTTGCTCTCCTCCCTCGTTTGTCATGTTTCATGTTTTCAGAGATCTTTTGCAACTTCTCATTGAATCTTGTGAATCCCTTCTCCATTGGCTCAACTGCATGGGTCACTGTGAACTTCACATCATTCACAATCTGGATGCAACACAAACACTTGTCATAACAGGAGCTGTAGGAAATAAGTCAATTTTAGTACAAATACACTGGTATTAATACACACAGGAAAAAGATCCTGTCCATCCGGATGGACAGGAGGTGCCGTCCGGCTGCCACCGTTTGGGGCGCCTTTTCGGTGGTATTTTTTGATGAACTTTTTTGAGCATGTTCCTCGTCAACTCTAGTTTATCTACAAAAAAATTATGCACAAAATTCGATCGGGAAGACAGTCAAATAATTTTTGGAAGTTAACTGTGCCAAATTATACATAGAAAACGTAGTCAACTTCAAAAAAGTATTGGACTGCCCTCCTGATCGAATTTTGAGCTGAAATTTTTGAGGATAAACTAGGCTTGATGAGGAACATGCTCACAAAATTTCATCAATACTTTCCAACGGGAACCGCCCTAAACGGACGGCGGATACTGTCCATCCTGCTGGACAGGATCATTCCTCTCTCTCTCTCTATATATATATATAGAGGGCAGTTCATATACATAGCTCCTGAAGAGAAGCCCCGTGCGGACAAGACCATCAAATTTTTTGATGGTCTTCCCGGTAGAATTTTTTGATGAAATTTTTTGAGCATGTTCCCCATCAAATCTAGTTTATCCATACTAAATTTCAGCTCAAAATTAGATCGCGAAGGCAGTTAAATAAATTCTGGAAACATACTGCACATTATATATGCTGCACATTATATGTGCGCAGAATGCGCAGTATGTTTCCAGAATTTATTTGACTGTCTTCCCGATCGAATTTTGAGCTGAAATTTGATATGGATAAACTAGACTTGATGAGGAACATGCTCAAAAAATTTCACCAGGAAGACCCTGACCCTCTGATGGTCTTGTCCGTACGGGACTTCTCTTTAGGAGCTCCTGATAGGAACGGGACTCTTTCTTTGATTATAATTAATGTCATGAAATCACAATATAGATTGAATTTTTAAGAAAAGAAAAATTGATTTCTCACATGCAGAAGTCATAGAATCAAAATGGTGATTATGAGAATATAATACGAAGTACTAAAAGCAAAAATAAAATATCAAAACTGAACCTACTGTTCGCGTATAACCGAGGGACCAAAGTCCATTTCAACTTAAATGCATTTCTTTGGTCTAGCTAATCTGAACATGTCAACAATACCAAAAATTTAACTACATTATCTTTCAGCATTAAAGACTTTTCTATATAAAAGACGCTCAGTAAGAAACAAGCTAGAGAAAATACTTACATATTCACCAGCACCCATAACGACATCACGGACACTCTCTCTAATGGTCGTTTTGCTTGAATTTTTAACATCAGAATGGAGCGGAAGACGCATTTTAGTTGGTCGCTCACTGTCCCTAACCTCTTCAGGGTCTATGGGGCAGTCAGCAGAGAGGTAGTCCCCAAGTACTGAAACACCCCCAGGAAAACGCTCTCCCATCTGCTCATATGGCTTTGCAGGAAAAACATAGAGGTGGACCATTGAAGCAATGCCCATCTGTCCTGGACAATATTCACAAGCAAGTCAAACTTATATTAGATACAGCTGATCATTAGTGGGCCCGTTTTTTATTTGAGAAAAATTATTGGGCCCGTTTGGAACCCAGAAATTATCAGGGAAAGACTTTACGAGAGAAATGAGAAAAACAAAACCCAGGACAAAAATGGGACAACAAAAATACCAAAATAGCCCGCATCGCAAATGGAACATAATCATGGTCATTACTGTCACCACAAACCTGGCCAAGTGGCCAACGTGTTGTAAAAGTCACATTTTTCTATTATTTTCATTTAAGTCAAATATGTGTCATTACTTTTTTATAAGTTTAATATAAATGAATATACAAGTATTATTAGAAACTACTACGAGTAAATAAATATAAATGTGACCTTTTTCCAAGGTAAAACCAAACATAAAAAATTATAATTTCCTTAGCATTTGTTCCCTTTTACTAGCAGAACCTTGAACCAACACACCGAATGATATACTGATGACTTGGTGAGCAACTGAGCATCCAAAATTTGTGTGTGTGTGTCCAGGTGAGAAGAACAATTACCTCGATACAAATAATAAAATCCTGAATGCTTGACTGCAACTGTAAAGCTTGAGCAATTGGGCTTTTGAGAATGCCCAGGCTGCATAAAAGGGCAATGGCCAACCCTTGCCACCAAGTCAAAAACACAATTGACTTAAATGTCAAAAACTTGTACAGCGGATTGATATGGTATAACTCATATTTTGTAATGGTATAGAATTGAATTAAGCAATACAATGCCCATGACTGACTGAAATTTAAAACCACCGCCAAGTAAGGGTACCTTAAAAGAAAATGAAAACAAAAGGTCACATAACATATAAGAAGTAAGGTCATGGATTTAAAAAGCACTATCCATCTATGAAATTAGAAATACGCTTCTCGTACCCACAGTTCCACTTGAATTCTCCCTCGCAATAGACATGAAAAGCTTCCAGAATTACTGCTAGAATAGCAGTAAATGCTTTTATTATCATCTGCCATCAAGATTCATGTGTTCTTCGATAACAATTTATATGATTCAAGAAAGAAAGAAATTAACAGCTGGCAGTGGGCTAACATATCATAAAAAGAGAGAGAGGACACTTACATATTGAACAATCCCAAACTTGATAACTTCATAAACCCATCGATCCAGTTTCCATGGCTTAAGAAAAAGATTCGTTGGGAATGGATGCTTTATAATTCCCCTCTCATGGCCACCGTCCTCCTCCAGTAGGGGTACCTTTGAACCTATTTGTCCTTCCCTCTCCATAAACTCTAGTGTTCTCTCTTCCCCACCTTTTTCAGGATACATAACATCAAGGTTTTGTTTGGGTTATAGAAAATGCAGGGATGAGGAAACAAAATGCTAAGAAGAGTTGGTTTATTATGTTCAGTTTTACCTTGGAAAAATACAATATATCTAAAGTAGATCTACTGAGTCTGAAGCTATTTATACTTTGCCTCAATGTTTCTTTCGTTCTAGTTTCTCTCTCTGTTTTCTTTCAATGGTATTTTATAGGTTTGAAACGGATCTTGAGAGAGCATAAAGGAAGGTTCTTGAAGTAGGATGCACAAAGGAAGAAACACTTAAAGAAAAATCAAGAACAAAATCCAGAAGCAAAAAACGCAGGCTAAGTTTTATATGAGCCACAGGGAAAGTTTTATAGGTATCTACCAAATTTTATATGAAATCAAACTTAAAGATCCAAAACGAACAGTTTACCTAAACAGGCAACAAGATATCTTCCAAAGCAGTACATAGCAAAGGACTCATATCCATCACGTAATATCTCCAAATACACACTGATTGCTGGATTCACTAAAGATACAAACTGAAAAAAGAAACCCACACCAGTGTACACATTAGATTAATGTAATGCAGAATGGGATGCTGCAGCAACAGGAAGATCTAGTACACTATATTATTTGACAAAAGGAAATACCCAAACTAAATATATAGACCTGACAATGTTGGATCGTGTTTAAAACCAGTTCGAAGCAACAAAACAATCAAACTTGTAAATTGCATTAAATACGTAGTAGTAATTAGGAGCAGACTAATACTTCATAAACTTTGAACAAACGCTACAAGCCACTGGAGTACTGGAACAAAAGGGAAGAGATTATTTGGAGCTAAAGTGTCCTATTTATCAGCCCAGTCACAACTATTTAAGCTTTTTTAAACAATAGCCTTTCTATATATGCTCTTAAGAACCTCAAACTCTATCAACATACTCCCTCCGTCTCGCAAAGAAGTTCCCGGTTTGACCTACACACATATTAAGGAAATAAACTTACCACGGGGTAAATTTTACTGTTTTGACACGGTTTCAACACTGTTTCGCCCTGTTTGGCACTGTTTGGATATAGATAACTTGTCATTTAAGAAAAGAGGAACTTCTTTTTGGGACTGCTAAAAAAGTAGAGCGGAAACTTCTTTGCGGGACGGAGGGAGTATTAAACATTAGCTGGCCAAGTCCTACTGAAACAGATCACCATTTCTGACAATTGACAACAACCAATTATTCCATTTTAACATTTTCTTCAAAGGGCTATGCAACTAGAGGTAGGATGAATATAAGCTTGAAATACATGCAATGATAACATATTGACAATAATACAAAGGTAACAGAAATCTCAAATTGAGTTGAACTAGACTCACAGATTCAATAGCATAGAATGGCACCATCAATATCACTCCAATCAAAAACTTTTGCTCCTGCCAGCAGCCCAACATAAATCAAAACTCTAGAGTTTACATTTACATTGGCACTTACATTTAAAACCAATGCAAGACGAGCAATGTAGATATGTATTCCTAAAACTACGCTCTTTTGCAAAAATAAAAAATAAAAAAATAAAAAAAAATATGACCTCAGGATTCTTGTAAGCTGAGAGGTGTTCGAGCAGAAGGTAAACAGAGAGACCGAGAGAGAGAAGCGTGAAGAATCCTCCGATCAAAGTAGCCCATGTAGGTGGCGAGTAGCTGTTCAGCGAACTGTGCTTGACCCAATCGAAAGTCCCGTACACGGATAAGGATGGTAATGGTGAGATCATCCAAGGCATCAGTGACGAATTAGGGCTTTCTTTGCTAAAGATTGGGGGTTTTGGTTAAGACGATGATCTGATATCATAGGAGTGGAGAATTTAGAATTCAAGTACGACCGCTTTCCCAGAAATTTGAAAAATTAAAATAAATAAAAAGACGGGGACGTTAAAACTAGAGAACTATTGTGTGTGCAAGTCAACCATGATTAGAACTTTCGGTGCTCTGTACCACGATGATGAGAGGCTTAAAATATTGTTATGCTCAGTTAGAACTTTTGGGGAATAATTCCACATTTCACCGGTCTTCTCATAATAATCTCACTTTTAAATAATTCCAAAATAATCTCACTTTTGCACCTCATCTTCTTTCATTGGACCCTAACCAAGTTTTTTTTTACCTTTTTTAAAAATCTTATATAAATAATTTCTCATTTATAAGGATATAATTAAAAAATGAAAGGTGAGATAATTTGTATAATTTTCAAAGAAAGAGTAAAAAACATGGTCAGGGTCCAATGAAAGAAGATGAGGTCCAAAGGTGAAATTATTTTGGGGTTATTTAAAGGTGGGATTATTATGAGAAGACCAGTGAAAGGTGAGATTATTCTTGTCGAAAAATGAAAGGTAAAATTATTGTTTGAATTTGAATAAAAATTAATCAGAGATGAAACTCTCTCAGGATTATTTTGCTGAGGTTTATTCTTTAGGATTCAAAGGGTGAACACATTATTTTCACTTTCGTCGATATGATTTGATTAAGTGAATGTTTAGACAGATTATATGGAGTAAGTGAATTGAAGTGTAATAACAAGCAACGAGTAAACACATGTGAATCCAACTCTATTCCAATGAGTAGAATGATTACGCAGATATCGAACGAGAATTCTGATCCTTAAGGCAGAACTAAAGTTATTTGGGAAGCTAGAGAGGAGTATGGTGCTTAGAGTACAAAACCGTTAATCTCTTGCAATGAAATAAATGTTATTATTTATATTAAGGATGTTTTTACTTGGACTGTAATTCATCCCAGACCAGACCAGACCAGACCAGAACAGACCAGATCAGACCAGACCAGACCAGTTCAGACAAGACCAGACCGGACCAGACTTGGATAGTTATAAAAATACAAAGAGACCAGACATTACCAGACCAGATCAGACCAGATCACACCAGACCAGACCAGCAAGTTACAGTCCAAGTAAAACCATCCTAAGAGTGAGAAGTTGGCGAGGGTGACGTAGCCGACCCTATGGTGATGGTTCATTCAACTACAAAATCCTCCACATCTGATGCATTAAATGCGTTTCTCACCAATTCTGAGGTTTCCCGCCAACTGATTTGAGTCGCCCTGCCGTAGTTAGCATGTTGTCATGGGGGGGAGCTGAAGTGGGGATAATGGGTCGTAGGGGTGGGCGAATCGGTTTACGGTTCGGTTTTTATCGGTTTCGATTCAGTTTCGGTTTATTCGGTTTGAGGAAAATAGTACCAAACTCAAACCAAAAGAATTTCGGTTTGGTTTCGGTTCGGTTTGGGAAAAATTCGGTTCGGTTCGGTTTGGTGTTCGGTTTGATGTTCGGTTTATAAACTTGAAAATGATTATGTCTTGTTTCATACTCCCTCCGTCCCGCTATGATTGTCCCATTTTACCATTTCGGTCCGTCCCACTAAGATTGTCTCAATACATTCACTTTAGTTGGCCAAAGACTTGAAAATGTACAATGAAAACACCAGTTTAAGAAGCACAATCAAATGAAGAACAATCCAAAATTCTTAGAGTTTATTACAGTATACAGAGAAGAATATATTAGGCAACATGAGGGAGAATAAGAAACAACACAGAGGATAATCTCAATTTAATTTTTTCCAAGCGGAGGTAATGTTTTTTTTAAATACTGAGTACTCCCGAGTAAATCGCCTTTTTGACCCACCGACCGAGTTGGCTAACTCGCCGAGTACTCGGCGAGTAACTCGGAATAATAACTCGGGCCGAGTAATGTGCTACTCTGCAAGGTTATAGGCCGAGGAGGGAGTACTCGCCGAGTACTCGCCTAGTAAATAACTCAGGTCTAAGACGACATCTCTCTTATCCTTTTACTTCCATTGCAATTCTGTTTTACTTCTGGCTTTTACCATTTTCGATCGCAATGAGGATTAGATTACAACTTTATAAGCCAGTTCTACTTCTGAATATCATTGATTGAAAAAGTTGTTTATCATCTAAGCTTCATACCAATCGAGTAAAATTGTTTTTATTACAATTGGTTTTTGAAAATCAGAAGTCGATGATGAATTTTTACATGATTGCTAGATATAGTATTTGAAATGCATTCGGTTCATAGATTGATTTTCTTTGGGCTGCTACATGCATTTTTGACGAATTCATGGTAATATTCCGAGACTTGTTTCAAATTTTGTGTGCTAAGGCAACTGTTTAATCAGATAAATAATCATGTAAACCTGGCTGCCTTTGCGATCAGCATTCCATTGTTCATAATAGATTTTCTCGCGTTAGCTTTTTAGCAAATGTTCCATCTTTTGACAAATGCATCTATACGTTACCGGAGTATTATTTACTCAAAACTGTACGAAGTATTTTTCTTTTATCGTACGTAGTACACAACATTTTTACAGTTTTAATGAATTTGGCTATTTTAATCCCATTCAGAATCATCGTTGAATAATGTTCAGCCCTGGACTTGATCTACTTATCAAGTAGATCATGCGGCTTTGTCTAAAGAACTCAGCCAATGATTAAATTCTTACAAAGTGATAGATATTAAAATGCTTTGGGCCCCTATAATTCCAGTTCAAGCTTAAATAATTATTTATCATTGATTGAATCGAAATATAACTGGGTTATTTATCATGTATATATGTAAATTAATAAGCATTGATGTTAATTAGATAAATGTATATTATCATGATTTTACACAGGGCGTTTGTATTCAAATATCAATATCTCAAATAGAAATCCCATGCAATGTCGAGCTTCATTGTCAATGTGAATAATCGAAAGTGGAGACCAACATCACACTGTTTCAAGTTGCAATTCAATGAAACAACTAAAGTAAAACGTTAGGAAGATCGACTTCATCCCGACTTTCCCCGAGAAATCTACAGTATTACATGTTTCAATAATATTCACAACTATCATAACGTGACTGCCCCAAATCGCATCGGTAAGAGCTGAGTAGTTCAATGCTATTTATTATAAATGCAACTTAATAAAATAAGATTATCTAATTGCAACTCTGTATGATTCACCAATTTGTCTTTTATTTCTCAGTTTAAGATGTTATTGGTGCGTACAATCTCCGGGACACCTTTAAGAAGCATCACATAGATTCGGGATCAACACACGCTAGTTTTTATATTCGTGATATCAAGTTACGTACATCAAATTTGCACCATTTGGAATTGTATGTTATTAATACTATGTATTATATTATATATTAATAACAATAGGCTTTTCTTGTTTTAGTAGGAATAAGAGGCTCTTTTGTACTTTTGTGGAATGTGTACGTTGACACAAGAGCCTTTTGAATTATTCTAACGTACACATTCCACAAATAACAAATGAGCCTCTTATTGCGATTAACAAAAGAAAAGCCTATTGTTATTAATACGATAGTATATAATATTAATAATATATAATATTAATAACATACAATTCCAAATGGTGCAATTTGATGTACGTAACTCGATATCACGAATATAAAAACTTAGTGTATGTTGATCCCGAATCTGTGTGATACTTTTTGAAGGTGTCCCGGGGATTGTACGCACCAATAACATCTTAAAATATCAAACATCAGACAAATTGGTGAAGCATACATGGTTGCAATTAGATAATCTTATTTTATTAAATTTCATTTATAAAAATAGCATTGAACTACTCAACTTTTATCGATGTGGTCTGGAGCAGTCACATCATGATAGTTGTGAATATCATGCAATCCTGTAGATTTCTCGGGGAAAGTCAGGATGAAGTCAATTTTCCTGAATTGCAACTCGAAACAATGTGATGTTGGTCTCCACTTTCCATTATTCGCCTTGACAGTGAAGCTAAACATTGCATACAACCCACCTTCTTCCAACAGATCATCAAAGCGTGAGATTTCTGTTTGAGATATTGGTGCTTGAATACGAACCCCCTAAGTAAAATAATATAGAGTTAGATAATTAACCTCAATTCCTTTTAATTTACATACATGACACCCATCATCGTAGTATATTTCGATACTTTCAATCAATGATGATATTCAGAAGCAGAAAAATCAATCAATGAAGAGATAACACTCCAAACACAACTTACAAATTAAACAATTACATAGGCTGATGTATAAAGTTATACATATTCAGCTCTTTAAAGATTAACAAAATATTTTCATTTTTAATACTTGATCGCTAGAAGTGATATATGCATTTGATAAACCATCACCGACTTCTCAAGTTAAAAAACCACTTTTGATAAAACAAACTTACCATATCTGTGTAAATCAGAGATAATGGACAACTCTTTCAACCAATGATACTCAGAAGCAGCCGTGTTAGACGAACATTTAAATGATATTCTGTGTTAGACGAACATTTAAATGATTATTAGTGTGTTTTAAATCACACATCATGATACAAACATATAAATATAAACTGAATTTATTTCAATATAAACATTGAAACAAAGCCTTCCAGCCCAGCTGGTTGTGAGGTTATCGTGCCTAGTGGAAGGTCTCGAGTTCGAAACCCGCTAGGCACATAAGGGTTTGAAACTCAATGGAGTGAGTTTCAGCCCTGATTACTCCAGGCCCCCCCAACCCCCTCCCCCAGACCCTCTCTGGAGTAAAAACGAAAAAAAAACAAAAAAAAACCTTGAAAGAGGGATATCATTTTCATATAGTCATATTATACACTCCCTCTTTCCCGTTTTACCTGTCTTACTTTCCTTTTTGGGTTGTCCTAAAATAAGTGTCACCTTTTCGTTTTTGTAAAGAAATATGTGGTTCACAACATTTCACTTTACTATATTCAAATCTCAACCACAACTTTTACCTTTTCAACCACTTTATTAAAAATTGTGCCATAACCAAAGGAGATACATAAAATGGGACGGAGGTAGTATGATATTTCAACACAGAAAGTATGAGTAAAAGTTACAACAACATACTTTATCACTTTTACATATCAATTACATACATTCCTTCTCATCGTCTAATACCAATTCGATGAATTTGTTTTCCTCATATGGAACCAACCAGTTACGCACGACACGTAGTAACAATGCTTCATGGCTTTGGAGTTGGAGCGTAACACCAGATAGAAAAATATGTTTTGGAGGCATGATTTGTGAATTGAAGAAGTAAGGAAGAGTGAGTACTACGGCCACAAATTATCAATTTGAGACCTGAAAGATGAAATGTATCAATATAAATGATGGAAAACGATCAATCTTGGACCCGAATGATTAAAAACTATCAATATAGGACCTAACTTTTCATAAAACTTTATTAATTTTTTTATTCTAAAAAATTAAATATTATTTATTTTTATTAAACTACGGAGTAATAAACTTGTGTGAAGATAATTTCATCAAATATTAGCAATGGAATTAATAAAAATTTAAATAAATCAAAACCTATGAAACGTTAGGTCCTATATTGATAGTTTTTATCATTTGGATCCTATATCGATACATTTCATCTTTTAGGTTCTGGATTGATAATTCGTGTATCTATCGGGTCCCAGATTGATAAAATTCCTAATTTCTATTTTGAATCTGTACACGCTAAATGATTGCTTACAAAATTTAGAGAAAAAGACACTTTGCGTTTAAAATAAAATAGATATTTTGCTTAGATAGTCACTACAACATTTTGGTACTAAAGCAACACTAAATTTTGAGATCCCATAAAACCTTTGCCCTATGTTATCAAGGACTACGGGTTTTGAGTAGTGTTCCAGAAATACATATTTTTAAAGGAAAATTCTACCGTGCATTCCTAAATCTTGAATGCACCGGTACACGCATTTTCTTATCCAATCACAATGTAGAATTGTGCTACTTCACATGATTAACCGTCAAGGACAACGTATTAGGCTTAATGGGATTAAATTGTTTCTTATATCCTTACATAGTTTCTGAAATTCTTAGAAAGTAGTATATGTATATTTTGTAGTTTCTGAAATTCTTAGAAAGGAGTATATGTATATTTTGTTTTCTAAATAGGATATTATGACTTTTATTCCATATTTTCCCTTCCTAATATAAATAAAGTTTAAATATGTTTTTAATCCCCGTAAATATAGTATATTTTGTTTTATATTCGTGCAATTTTTTTTTTCATTCCTGAAATTTATATTGATTTTTCTTTTAATTTGCCACCGATGATAATAACCTCCGTTTGACCTTAAAGTTAATAAACCTGACTAATGGATTCTTCTAATTTTTTTAACACATTATTCAAAAAGTATTTAATTTTATTCTTTTAAAAGGTTTTGGATACATATTTTCAAAATGTGAATAATTAGTAATTTATTGTTTTAACTCTCATATTTATCTCAAAAAATTATATAAGGATAATTTTAATGTTTCTAGTAGATTTAGGCAACTAGCAATAATTTATTGAGTAAATAGAATAGTTTTGGAGTTAGGTCAGCTGATCTTCGGCGGCAGACCGGATATTTGGTGGCGGTAGCCAAACCTGGCCAGATGTACGGCGGCGGTGGCCAGATGGGCAACACCATTGGTCATATCGGCGACGACAAGATCTGGTCAGATGTACGGCGCTGGTGGCCAGATGTGTAGCGCCGGCGGCCAACGGCGACTGTCGGCAGTGCGACTCTCTGGCGGCCTTAGGTTTTGTTAAGCTTCAAGGGATATTTCTGTCCAACTACAAATAATAAGTCCTATTTAGACTAAATCCCCCTTAGATAATTTTATTCAGTTTTTTGTATTTTTTTCTAATCAGATAAAGAATTAAAATGCAAAAATGAAAAACAAATTATGTTTATTTAGTAATAATATGAGGTGGCGTAAGATATTGTCGGTTAAAAAAGATGTGTACCAAAACACATCAAATTAAGGAATGTACCGTAGAAGCACCCATTTTTAAATGCAACATTGAAACACTATTCTCAGAATATACGGAGTAGTTGGCAACGGTTTATTATTTTCACAGCTTTGTGCTACACTTCAAAATTGTTGTCCTATACTCCCTTATGTTTCTTCAATAAAACCGTTCTCGTACATACTCCCTATTTTTCACTACCTGCTTACACCGAAACAAATAATCCAAGAACAATTTTAAAAAATTAAAAACGAGCTTTTTAGCTTCTGCCATCGTTAGCTTAAGCAGTTATTTGTAAGGATGGCAATGGGGGCGGGGGCCCGTGGGGGAGAGTTGGGGTGGGTGGTGGGGTGGGTGTTGGGGTAGGGGAGATATTTTCTCGCCGCATAAATATGGGGCGGGTGATGGGTTATGCACCCCCCGCACCGTCCCCGCCCCGTACCCCGTAATAATTAATAATAATAATCTCAATAATAATACTAATAATAATAGTAATAATAATACTAATACGAAGTAATTAAAGTAGCATGGTGTCCCGGTGGGTTTAGTGGTTTCCTATCTAATGGATTGTGTCTAATGGGTCTATCTAATTCTTGTTTATTAACTAAGCTATCTTGTAAAATTGCTTATCAAAATCATAAAGTAACATGATTTTTTTAGGGATAAAGTAAAATGAATTTGGGAAAATTATAAAGTGATATTAGCTTAAACGCCCCAGACACGGTGTGAAAGTTTTTTTCCTTTACTATTACAATGCATTAATTCTTTTCTTTTGAATGTCATCTTTATGATTGTAGTTATGACTCTTAAAATTTGGTGATCATATGTCGTCCTACATGCTGTCAAATGACCATGATTGATTGAATGCAGGGTTTAATAAAATATTATAGAGCTAATCAATGCTAATTTAGAGTTTGATAAAAATGACTAAATTAGAACGCGTATAATGTGTTCTAGATTTGAAATGGGATGTAAGATTACCTTGACACTTAAAAAGTAAAAGTTTTTTTGCTACTAGAAGGGTTGTTTAATTTTTGAAAAATTGTCAGAGTCTAAAATGATGTTAATTTTTTACGAGTACTTCCCCCGTTGGGTACCCGTGGGTCTAGCGGGTCGGGGCGGGGGATGGGGCGGGTCGAATAGTAGTTGGGGTCCCTATTAGTCTATGAATTTGCATTGCGAATTCTCAACTGCATCTTTTCATGGTGACTCTAAGCTCATACGCCTGTGCTACATATCTATCATAAGAATAATCAGTGGATGAGACTTCTAAAAGATTAGATTGAATTCGATGTAGATATTATTACAGGCATTCAAAGAATTATGCTTTCTTACCTCAATTTATGTGACCTTCTAAATGAAACTTTTTAATTCCATTTGCTTTAAATATGTAGATTAACAATGTCCTATTAGCTGTACTTTGTGAGATCTTTTGAGGTGCTAAATTATGATCTTAATTTAACTCAAGTTGAGATCGAACCCCGCCCCATTGCCATCCCTAGTTACTTGTAGTCTTCTACAACACATCTAGCTCTAGCCAGAAGTCTGCATCTAAATTGACACTTCCGATCCCCTGTTCCGCAAAGATCGTTACTAAAGGGTTGCTATGAAAATTCGGTCAATATAGTAGCTGTGATTTGCTATGAATTGTGTTTAAATGTAGTTAGTACATTAGAATATTGGCGAGTTAGGCACTACTAAATAAAGGCATTTCTTGTTCTACGGCAAGTGGAAAACGGGAAACCATTAGAATATTTTATGTCTTACTATTCAGCCCAATGATAAGTAAAAATTTGTGAGGATTTCGATGAATTTTTATGTTATGCATCGTATATCTTTATTTAGAAAAAATGGAAACATGCATTATGAATATAACAATCAAAGAGCAGTATGTTGAAGGGGCATTCATACTTTGTGTTATTATTAGTTTATTTCTAATTATAGGTAAGGAAATGCACCTTGTTGAGGTCACCAACGTAAGCTCGAATGCTTGCGTTGAAATTGCAGCTTACACCCGTTATTACATAGGATTTTGAAATACTTAACTATCTTTGACATTTTATGTTTCAGTTTCTCTAAAACTTGGTTAAATTTTTAGTTGAAAGTGACATGTATACAAAATTGAAACTGTAGAAAGGAATATGCACAAATGATTATATTAATGCTTTATTTCAATTTTAGATATTTTATTTATAGACTAATAAACAAAGGACTGCTTATCCTTTGTTTATCCTGGCATGAATTTGTGCTAATATAACCATCACAAGTTGAAAACCTTAATTTAACTTTAATCTAATACGAGATACGTAAGTCATTCTTTTTGTCTTTGAACTCACTCCTAGATTTCCCACTATAGAAGGGATGCCCTTTTAGAGAAATTGAGTTTTATGCCAAATGAGTTAGTGTACTATAGGCACACAACAGTTTTATGCTAAGATTTATATACATATACGACACACTCCTTAGACTAGGAATGCAATAATTTTTTCGACCATATGTCTAGCACACTTGGGATTAAAACTAAAAGAAAATTGTAACTTCTTACCATTTTTTTTTTGTTTTTTTTTGTTTTTTTTTATATATTTTATTTTACTCCAGGGGGGTCTGAGGGAGGGGGGCTGGGGGGAGCCTGGAGTAATCAGGGCTGAAACCCACTCCATTGAGTTTCACACCCTTGTGTGCCTAGCGGGATTCGAACTCGAGACCTCCCACTAGGCACGGTAACCTCACAACCAGCTGGGCTGGAATGCTTGGTTTGTAACTTCTTACCATTATCTTATTGAACCAACGTCTTCTCTTGTGTTACATAATCTAATTAAATATTGTTTATCTTGCAATTGAAATTGGGTTTCTTGATCAGCCTGTCATATGCAACCCAAACTAGTTTGGCAATTGGCTGTTGGCTGTTGGTTGTTGGCCGATTCTGTTGGCTGATTGATGACAACGGATTCAGTTGGCTGTTTCGATTAGCTGATAAGATTAGCAGTTTGTACAATGATGTTTGGTTAAATAGCTGTTTTAAATCGGCTGATAACTTGTTAAATGACTTTTACGGACATTAATTAATTTTTTATTAATATAATTAGTACAAAACGAGTAATATATTAACGCAAGTTAATATATTTTAGACACTAGTAAAAACCAATCTCACGGTAGAAGAATAATTTACTCCGTATTAAACTAGTATTCTACCCGTGCGATGCCCGGGACCATAAAATTTATTAATATAAACAAATTTATCAATATAAACTATTTTTATATAAACATGCATTATTGTCAAATATATTAAGTGGAAGAAATGTTTTACATTTTCTATGGACTTAAGTTTCTTAGGGTCTTAAAGGTTTAAGAAAATGCCGAATAATGATTGCATGAGAATATTCTTACACTTTTCTGTGGTCTTAAATTTCTTAGTCCTAGACAATAAAGATAAAAAAGATAAGCTATTACAAAAAAGATAATATAAAAAGAGATAAATATACATTTTTTGGGAATAGCTTTTTTATAATAGCTTATATTTTTATCTTTATTTTCTTTCTTTTCCTTTTGGTGGTGATATCATGTATCGATTCATGTTAGCCGACCCCAATATCTTTTGGGATTAAGATATTGGTCTTAGTTTACACCAATATCATGTATCGATTCATGTTAGTGTCCCATCTTAATATTACAAATATTTATTTATATACTTTGTCCATATAAATATACAAATATTAGTCGATCAAAACCTCTTGATTGTCTTTGAGAATGAGAATTTGATTGAATTGGTGCTATAGCTACAAACTCTTCTACCGAATTTCATGACGTCTAATATGAAAGTTAGGTGACGACTTGAGATGAAGATACAATAATGCCACACCTAATGACAAAAGGTGAGTAATTATACATTTTATTTTTAATATATAAGGGAAAATGTGGCAATTCAAAATAATTTGCGAAAGTTTATGTGATATTTCTCACATACTTTGCAGTTTGCACTTGGCAAAGTCCACCGGGACAGAGGGAATAGCTTTTTTATAATAGCTTATATTTTTATCTTTATTTTCTTTCTTTTCCTTTTGGTGGGATATATGTTGTTGTTGTGTTATATATCATCTCTCCTTGGAACTATCTAATACATACATTCATGGGAAATGGAACAAATATACCTTATACTATATATGTGAGTACATATATACCCTTGTTCAATTGTTTGGAACAAAAAACTTTAAAAATCAAATATTTGGTCTTAAACTACCCTTCCCTAACGGTTCAATAAAACTATTTCAATATCCCGTCAATTCACAAAAGGCTTTGGGCCTTTAGCTTCTTTATTAGTCTCGACTCCTCCGCCACTTCATAGCATGCAATACCAGTCACCAGAGAAACAAAGCTACGATAAAAATGACGGAACTTGATCGAAATAAAGAGGTGACTCGAACTCTTCGTTTTAGAACTAAATCATACTACCTCAATAAGTGCAACATACCAAATTTTACACTATTCATATATTCTACTTTGACTACATTTTTTTATTAATGTATTAATATATATTTTTGAAAAAAATATTACTAAATTTGTCTCAATGTAAATTTTCAAAATCTTATTTTTTTTATTTTTTTTACTAATAGAGATTTATATATATTAATGGTCAAAGTTGTGCCTCGGCAAATGTGAAATGTTGACTGTTGCACTTATTTAAGAACGGAGGAAGTATGTAAGTGTTAGGTTATATGTGTGGATCAAATATTCTAATTTGTGTTGGAGGTATTGGTCCTACCAAGGCCTCCCTTCCACTTTATTATTGACTTGCACATCATGTTTACTCCCACTTTGGCACATCTTGTTTGAATCTTTCCTAACTAATAATATGGCTATTGCCTTATGTGGAGTGACCCCATCTTGAGTTGTCTGCTGCAGTCTTTCCTTGTCTTTGCATCACCCGTGAGTGTCCTCTTGTTGGCAAGCCTATTATTTATGTAGCTCTTCTCCTTCCTTGAGAGAGCAGCCTGCGTGAGAGACTTCCCAGAGAGCAGTGCCCTTCTTCTTCTCCATTTCCTTTGTGTGAGAGAGAGAGAATACCTTAGTGGTAGAGAAGAAGCTTGGAGTTGTGTTGTGGTCTAGCCTAGGGTGGTGTGTGAGAGTATAGCAAAATGGTTAGAGACCGGAGCCGGAAAGAAATCGAACAGCCACAAAGGGAGATGGATAGCTATAAAGTCAGCTCCGAGCCACGTCCATCAATTGAGTAACCTAACAAATCTAGCCTAGTTCAAACCCAGGTCCTCTTTCTCTTGCGTTTCTTCTACGCGAGAATGATGCGAGGGCTCAAGCCCTCTGCTCCTTTCCCGTCCAGCAATTCCAGCAACCAAGTGCGCAATCACGGATGGCCAGCTATTGCAGCAACGGCGAGGGACCTCCAGCAACTTCGGACGGCGAATCAGCAGCGGATTCGACGGCGGATCCAAAACAACGGCTGAATAGAGACTTCAATGACGAGCGTAGATCCAGACGGCGTCCCAGCGGCGTCAATCTCCAGACTCCAACGACTTTGACAGCAAACGAACAATGAACTTCCGGCTATCAATTGAACCAGCGACGACGAACGGTGGTTCAAGTAGCGGGAGGTTCCAGCGGCAACGTAGAACAACGGTCAGATCCGGCAAAGCTTCCAAAAGCTTCTACCAGCGGCGGACTGCGGCGAACAACGGTGTACGGCGGCGGACGGCGGAATCCGGCAAAATCGACGACGACGACAACACAAGCTCTGATACCACTGTTGGGTGTAATATGCTTGAGTTGCGTGATTGCCATGTTATTAGAGATAAAGACATTAGGAAGCATGTGAGAAATAATATGTGCAATGTGTTTGACTATATTTCCTCTGAGTTTGCTTTAAATGTGCTTAATTCTCTTTTAATTAAAATCTTTGTGATATTTGGTATGCTATTTTCTTTGTGTTTTGAAAATGTGATACCAAGTGATTATGTGAGCTCTGCCTATGCTAGTTATAAAAATAATATTGTTTCTTTTATTTTCTTTATACTTGCTTTGTGTGGTTGTTGGATTAGTTGGAATCCCCAACTTCTCCCGGATGCTTGCTTGCGTGGTCTATTAACATGTGTTGTGCCTGTTAATAGTTTTGTGATGGTTTTGGTTCTGAACTCGAGGACGGATTGGTAGAGTTCACTCCATCGTGAATTGGGTTTGCATGGTAAGCTTGGTCCGAAAGGGAACTTTGGTTCTCATCTATTACTTGTATGATCGCAATGATGTACTTGTAATGGTCCGGCGATGATGAGTCTCCTCACAACTTTGTATTGCTACTCTACACCACCTAGGACCAATAAGGTGGAGAATGTTGGAGGTATTGGTCCTACCAAGTCAACTTTATTATTGACTTGCACCCCATGTTTACTCCCACTTTGGCACCTCTTGTTTGAATCTTTCCTAACCAATAATATGGCTATTGCCTTATGTGGAGTGACCCCATCTTGAGTTGTCTGCTGCAGTCTTTCCTTGTCTTTGCATCACCCGTGAGTGTCCTCTTGTTGGCAAGCCTATTATTTATGTAGCTCTTCTTCTTCCTTGAGAGAGCAGCCTGCGTGAGAGACTTCCCAGAGAGCAGTGCCCTTCTTCTTCTCCATTTCCTTTGTGTGAGAGAGAGAGAATACCTTAGTGGTAGAGAAGAAGCTTGAAGTTGTGTTGTGGTCTAGCCTAGGGTGGTGTGTGAGAGTATAGCAAAAGGATTAGAGACCTGAGCCGGAAAGAAATCGACACCCAACAATTTGGATCGAGTGAATATCTTATAAATTAGGGTTGGCTATTTTAAGTTAGGCCTGGTATTTGCTAATGCTCATATCATCTATACACAAATTCAAAACACCTTACAATACGTGAATTAAGATTAAGAAGTGTGAAAACATATTTATTTTACAAATTAAAGAAATATGGTTTTCGTTTATATATTGCTTGTGTGTTGCCAAATTCTTAAAAAAACTTTGGCATATGGTCGTGAATCAGCAACGGTGGAGAAGAAAGGAGGAGGATACCCAATTGACCGGAGTAATTCCGTATCTGACGGAAAAGTTTTGAAAACGTTAGGATGGTAGATTTGTACCCCAATCTTAGGGTTAGTTTGCAACTCCTTTTAAAAAAACACTTCTCAACTTTTGACTTTAAAAAAGCACTTATTTTTCCAAACACTACAACTTTTATTTTTCTCGACTTCCGCGTAAAAAGGGCTTTTACTTTTTCTATTACACAAAAAGCACTTATTTTACCAAACACTACCCACTTTTATTTTTCAAAATCACTTTTTTCTCAAACAATATCAACTTTTATTTAATCACTTCTCCCCATTTCATTAAAAAAAGCACTTTTTTAAAAGCAGAAACTGTTACAAACAGACCCTTAGTTTGGTCAGTTTTTTGTTTTAGAAAATAAAATAAGGGTATATATGTTCCTACCCTAATAGTGCAGGGGTATATAAGTAATCAACATTCTGTTGCACTTTTTCAATTTCCAAGTCGTTAGTTGAACTTTGGTCTTTTGGAGCACTTTAGTTGAACTAATCTGCTTTGATTTAAGTCTATTTAACCAGTTTATAGTAGAAAAACACATGTTTTTTGCTCTGTATTTTGGTTTTTGCTTGCTTAATTGACCATTTATTTATTGTTTAACACTACATGAGATTGTGTACTAACTCATACAGGCACATATGATTTATGCTAGTAAGTTGTGCCAATTAAAAACACTCAAATTAGGGAGTTTTCATTTTTACTGTAAGAGTGGAAGAAAATTATCTGCTTTGAGTTAATTACTATTTCACTCGTTTCTATCTTGTAATATTTAATGTAGCATTGGATGTCCAAGGCAACAAGCATTGTTTAATCTTGCAAGGAGTAATATTTGATGAGTAAAAAGCTAGCTTTAGAATCAGATGATTCGATCTCAACTTGAGTTAAATTAAGATCATCATTTAGCACCTCAAAAGATCTCACAAAGTACAGCTAATATATAGGACATTGTTAATCTACATATTTAAAGCAAATGGAATTAAAAAGTTTCATTTAGGTCACATAAATTGAGGTAAGAAAGCATAATTCTTTGAATGCCTATAAATCCCTATAATAATATCTACATCGAATTCAATCTAATCTTTTAGAAGTCTCATCCACAGGAGATTATTAATTATTTTAACTTTTCTACTTTTATATATTACAGGGAGCATGAAAATGAATATTCATATGTGCCTTACTCTAAATGTTTTATTACTATGTTTATTAATACGTTGTATTAAAAAACATTTACTTTGAGTCATTAGTGGAAAAATGCCAAACAGAGGCGCTTGAAATTACCTGCGTGCGGCGCTTCGAAGAGCCTCCAAAAAATGTGACGCAAATTGGAAACGGAGGTGCTTTTATTCCTAGAAGCGCCTCTAATATTTATTTTGCGTTTAATTGCTCTGGTTTTATGTTAGTTTTCACAATTCTTAAAACTGACAGCCTCTTAGGAAAAGATGCAATTGAGAATTCGCAATGCAAGTTCATAGACTAATAGCATATATCCCTGTCCTTACTTTCTTCTACTATGTTTCAATTTTGTGACTTAAGTAATTAAGTTCGATTGGTTGAAGGCTTCAAAGTTTATTATATTGTTTTTGTAGATGAATCATGAGTGATAGCGTTGATGAAGAAAGTAAAGATCAAGACATTAGCATTGATGGAAATAAGACCATGATATGAGTGGTGATTATTATATGTGATATAGACATATAGTTTTATTGACTTGTAAGTGATCATATAGACTACTCTTTGGTGCAAAACGTGAAATTTTATTTCTATTCGAACTTAAAATCATTAAATAAATTGTATTGCTGTATATTTTTAATATTGGGTTGTTTTTATCAAATTAAGATGTACTCTTTGCTTAGTATGGATAGTTTAAAATGCATGTAACAGTTCAACAATGGTTTTCTTTTGTTACTGTTGATTTGAAAGGCTCAAAATGGTTGCCATGTCTATTTTAAAAAACTGTTCTCTAAAAACCTGTTCTCTATACTACAATTTTCTTTTGGGTTGTGTTTAAATACAAAAATATGTTTCCAAAAATATAGACAACGCCTCACATTGCTATGGTTTTAAAACTGTTGCATAAAATTAAGGCGACAGTTATTTATCGTAGTAATAGACCAAAAATGTGGTAGTGAGTGTCGTTTATTTTCAGAGACGTCTTTAACATTTCGGAGACCCTAGACAAAAAATGTTAACTATGCGCGAAACATATTAAAAGTGAGATAAATTGAATAAAATACTACGCAGTATTAAAAAACATATTTTAAGAGCACAATCGAATGCTTTTAGTATGCAAAATGATAAGTTTTTAAATGCAAGCATTTGTAAAAATCACAAAGATAGAAATCAATAAACATAAAAACCTAAAACTTCTAAATACAATGATAGTTAAAATCAAATAACTACTTTACTAATACTAATGCCATCAAATTAATTATTTCATGCATTTATCAATTGTCATATAATACTTACAAATGTCAAATCAATATTGTCCTATAAATTTTAAATATGTTGTAGAAGTTTAAGAATTGATTTGAACTCAATAATTTAGGGATTTCAATAGTTGTAGTAGAGACTCCTGATTAAATAATTAGACGGATACACCATGCGTCGGCCGTCCTTATGTACATCAGTTATTGTATTTGAATATTTCACTATTTTAGAAAATAGAGAAGGTCAGAATGAGAGAATAAAGAAGTCAGAGACTCAAAGGTCAGTGTCGGGCGGCGATGCGTTCGGCGTTTTGGACGATGAGCAACTAAGCTACTTGCAACTTTGGGTGTTGGGGTTTGCGGTCTTCCCATCTTTAGGAATTTGGAAGCGCGGCAGGTCCAAATAATTGATCAATTTGTTGACTATTTCACATATTGCTAAATACTAATAAGAATTTAAGATTTTTTGGAGGCCCTCTCGGCATGTGAGATTTGTCCAGACCCAAGGCAATTGCCTGGACAAACTACCCCCAAAGACGCCTCTGTTTATTTTTAAATTACACGCAAAATAATTATAATGCAAAGTAGGGGTGGGCATAAAACCCGAACCGAACCGGTACCGAACTGGCCCGTAATGGTACCGAACCGAATATCGGGTATTTAAACGGTTCTATAGATTTTTATCCCGAACCGAAACCGTACCGTTTGAAACGGGTACGTGACGGGTCCTAGATTTTGAGAACCAAAAAATACCGAACCGTACCGTTCAAAAATAATAAATTTGAATTTTTATATTTTTTGACACCAATTAATTTATTTTATAGACCAACAATTTTATACCCAAGTATGTATTCATATGTCCCTAGAATAGCTAAATGTGTGTGTTTATATGTATATTGTTATTTTTTCTTTTTAGATAATTTGTGTTATATTTTGGTATATATTGAAAGAAAGTTAAAGTTTTAACAATTATTAATGACTATTCTTTTCTAGTAATTAAGTGTATATGACTTATTGTTGTATCATGTTTGCGCAATTTTACAACTTAATTAATATGGTTTAGATTTTCTCTCTCACGTCCAACTATAAATTAAATTAGAACTAATATTTAACCAAGAACAAAGAAGAAGAACGATGAATTTTTCTATTACATTCAACAACTTGATGATATTCTTTTTATATTTTAACATGAACTTAGTAAATTTAAGATGATATTTATCTCATGTATAATCATTTTGCTGCACTTTTTCTTAGTTATGTTGCACTATTTGTGTGTTTGTGAATTTTAGTACTACGTATGCAATTTCTTGTATTTATATCGAAATTTCATGCGAGTTGGTTGATATTATGATATCTACTAATTGCAAGATTTGTCCAAATTTTTAGCATGTGTTTGGCATTGTACCATACCGTTTTGTACCGTTCCGAAACGACACGGTACCGAATGGTTCCATCTTTAGAACCGGACCGTTAGAAACATCGCGGATACATTACGGGTTTTACTAATTTCCCGGACCGTTCCGGACCGCGCCCACCCCTAATGCAAAGTGCTTCACAAATAGGTGTCCTACAACTTACAATAAATAATGAAACCAAATGGTGCAAAAATTTAAGTATAGTAAAGATTGGTATATTAAATTATTTTTTCGAGTCTATATATATATATATATAATTACCAATTTTTGAGTTAATATATATTAATTAACATAAAAAAGCATACTTTCCAACTTGTTTTTGGAAAGCATACTTTCATGGCAACATTCAGTCACGACATGTTGTTTACGTATGTATATGCGGGTTGAGAGGGAACGTGCAATGACTCTCAAGTATTTTTAGATGCAATTACAAGAAGCGAAAATGAATTGCCCATTCCTCCTATCGGTAATACAATAATTATGGGTTGCCCATTCCTCTTATCGGTAATACAATAATTATGCAATTTTGCAAAAATAGGTTCCCAATGTAGTTGTTATTGACATCATTATAGGTTATTACTATGTTGTTGATGCCGGCTATCCAAATGTTCCGGTTTTTTTTAGCCCCATATTGTGGGGAAGAGTTATCACTTAAATGATTTTCGAGGCCTAGGACGAATACGCAATAAGCATGCTTTATTTAACTACCAACACTCGTCCTTGCGTAATGTGATTGAGAGGTGTTTTGGAGTACTAAAGGAAAGATTTCCAATTCTAGACATACCACATGGTTACCCATTGAGAAGACATGTTCAAATTCACATAGTTTGTTGTGCATTGCATAAGTTCATTCACATTCAAGATAGGACTGACCGTTTGTTCATGGAGTACGTGGAAGAAGATATGATATTTAACACGACATGAAGTACAAATGAAAATGGATCATTCAAATTTGATATGTCTCAACAATAACAAATGCACGAAGTTCGAGAAAGTATTGCAAATGCAATATGGGATGGTTACAATGTATGAGATGTCAAAGTACGATTGTTGTTTGATTAAAAACATCTCACTATTTGAGTTTGATTAAAAACATCTCACTATTTGAACTTTCAGTGTTTGAGAACATTTATGAAAATTTTTTGTGTTATTTCAAATGTTTGTAATTGTGCATTTCTTTTCCAAATATTAAATCAACGTTTTTTTGGAAAAAATGAAATGGAAAATTGAAAAACTTGAAAACGTAAAATGAAAACAGAAAATTATCTCGGTTAGTAAATAGACCCTAATTTTTTCTAAATATGAAACATGTTTGAATTTTACTATAAACAATTCACTATTAAGCTTCATACGTACAAGAAACATTTTGAACTAAAATTGGTAGGGATCCTTTATTAAGGAGACCCTCCAAAAATGGGCGTATGCCACTGATTACTACAAACACACGGTATTCTTTAGTAAAAGGCGAAAGAATAGTTCGCTTTGTGTTTGTAGCATGGCTGCGTGAAAAATGAGGAATTCAAGTTACCCAATATATAGATGTTATGGCGGTAAGTCCTTATGTTCTCGGTGTGAGATATTTCCTTTTCCGAGTCTTCAGCTTGAAGCTTTTTGTGCTCTTAAATTCCTAGCCCTTTTCTTCACCGACGAAACAAATATCTTATTTCCCATTCCTTATTTCCCACTCATGATACCAATCATGTATGAACTAAACTCCAAAAGTAGAAATCTTCTTTTATCCATTCCCAAGTACTAGTATATATCAGACCTTAGTACCTTACAGTATCAAAAAAAGTGCATCAAACATTAGAATTTAGAGTTACTTTCATTCAGCGAGCATGACAAATCTTTTACACGCTTTTATAAGTTGGTGGACAATTAAATAGTTTGCAGGTATACAACATTGAGAACTGAGAATCTCTTATGTCCCCACATCTTACCAGTCAAGCAATTATTTTGTATGCTTAAATACGTTTTTTTTGTCAAAATCTGAGACCAATATGCTTAAATACGTTTTATGGCACATTTTATTTTAATCCCTGCATTTATGTTTTTTGTTTTCATCCTTGCAGTATCCATTATTTCGTTTTTAGTCCATCTCTAAATCTGAGACCACACTACTTAGCAAAAATTAATGTCAATTGCATAAATCTATTAAAAACTCTGAAATTTATTATTTTATATTGTTTTGAGACTGATATGAGAGGTAAACAATGTAAAGGAATGGGAATTTGGAGACAACCTTTTGAAAAATATTCTTTTAAAATAGGTTTTAACAACCTTTTGAAAACAATATTACCAGAGCCGTCTAATGAATTTGGAGATCCCGTTCCAAATGTAAAATCGAGGCCCCATATAAATATATATAAAAATAATCTTAATCTAAATACTTATACAGAAATCAATTGAATACTCATCAAATAATGTAATAGAAATTTTAAAAATCACTTAATACCTGATTTAAAGCAACAAACTCATCACTCAATCAATTTGAGTAAAACAGGAGGAAAAAGACCGACAAGAACTTTATTTTACTGATTAGTATTAATATACTCCCTCCGTCCCCTTTTAAATGGGACGGGAGATGGTGGCACGAGTTTTAAGAAAAGTGAGTTTGTGTGGTTGATATTAATTGATAAAGTAAGAATAAAGTAAGAATGATTTTGAGCCACACAAAGTTTACCAAATAAGGTATGAGACAATTAAACAGGGACATCCCAATATGGTAAAACGGGACATTTAAAAGGGGACGGAGGGAGTATATTATTACTATGTAATACTAATGATTTTTTAAAAACTTGGGGCCCCGTAAATCGGAGACCTTATTTTGTAGAACATGTAAACGCGCTAAAGACCGGTTCTAAATACCATTTATTTTATGAATAATATGACAAAGAATTAGAGAAAAATATATTATGTGGGATGTTGTGATTCATGATGAGCTAAAATGAAAAATAACATATACTCCGTATTACAAAGATTAAAATTTAAAAGTTGTTTTACAGAAACATAAAAAAATATACCATATTTAAAAGATTAAAAATATATGCAAGCCTATTTTATATGTAATCAAACACCACTAATTGTATAAAAACACCCTCTAATCAAAATTCAAAAGTAATGTAAAAAAAAAAAAGAGAGAGAATACTTTTATGCGCTGAGTTCTCGTTGACTTGGGGCAGTCTCATGAATCTCGTGTTCATCGTGCCACCATGTAAGAAGATTGGAGGGGAGTGTGATCATACTAAGCTGAGAGGTGAAAGACAAACAAGAGAGAGTAAAAGAGAGCACTGGATAGGAAGGTAATAATAAAAACTAGAAGACGGAAATGGGTGCTTTCTCATTTTTGAGCAGAGCTCTGCCTTCAAACTATTCTAAGCTTGTTGTTCTCCTCTCTGTCAGGTTCTCTCCCACACCTCTCTTTTTCTTCCAGCCTTAATTTGTTAAAAAGATTACTTTTTTATCAGAACCCAGACTTCCCAGTAGCACATCTCGATTTCTTGGAATACCCAGTTACCTGCTCTTTCTTTTCACCATTTTTTGGGTTCCCTTATAGTTCGTGATCTGGAACCTACTCTCTAATATTGCCTCTGATTCCATATTTTCTTATTCGGAGCTTTCCATAATCATATGTGAATGGAGACTAATCTCTGGACTTTCTTATAATCTATTCTTGACAGTAGAAGACTCGAAGTAGTATATCCGTAGTATTCTTCTTAGTGGATCCTTTTGGCCTAATAAATAGTTAGATTTATCTAACTAATCATTTGTGTTATTGTGTGTAATGAACAGCTATTGCTCTCACTTAATCATAAATGATTTTTTTGGGGTGAGGCTTGTATTGGGCCTTGATTTTTATCCACGATGTTTGTTTTTGCAGTAGTGGAGGTCTGATTGCATATGCAGACTCCAATTCAAGCAGTGAAGCAAAAGTTGTGGAATATGTTCAATCATTAGAACCAAAGAAAAAAAGAGTCTTGGTGCTAGGAACTGGATGGGGTGCCACTAGTTTCCTTAAGGATTTGGACATTTCATCCTATGATGTTCAAGTCGTGTCCCCTCGGAACTATTTTGCATTCACTCCATTGTTACCTAGTGTCACTTGTGGTACCGTTGAGGCACGAAGCATAGTTGAGCCAATACGCAACATTATAAAGAAGGTAAGAAAAAATAATAACTTTGAGCTCTATTTGTTTTTATGTTTTCTCTTTAACTTTTCTGCTTCACCTTGTCTTGGCAGAGAAATGGAGAAGTTAAATTTTGGGAAGCGGAGTGCTTGAAGATTGACCCAAAGGAAAAGAGAGTACACTGCCGTTCTCTCATCGATGAAAATTTAGTTGGGAAAAATGACTTCTCATTACATTATGACTATCTGGTTATAGCCGTTGGAGCAAAAGTGAACACTTTTAACACCCCTGGCGTTTCGGAGCATTGTCACTTTCTGAAGGTAATCCGATCTCTCTTTTCATACATAAATAAGATATACATTTTTATTTATTAAAAAGAAACAAACTATTCCTGACAGGAAGTGGAAGATGCTCAAAGCATCCGCCGAGCTGTGATTGATTGCTTTGAAAAGGCAGTGCTTCCAGAGTTAAGTGAAGATGAGAGGAGAACGAACCTCCATTTTGTCATAGTAGGGGGCGGCCCAACTGGTATAGAATTTGCTGCAGAGTTACACGACTTTGTTCATGAAGATTTAGTGAAAATATACCCATCTGTGAAAGATCTTGTTAGGATCACTATCATCCAATCTGGAGACCATATTTTGAATACGTGAGTACCATCATTCCAAAATGAGAAAATGAAAAATATATGACCTAAAATGAAAATAGTGGACAAGAACACAATTTTAATACGTATTTATGCAGTGTCCAGAGTTGTATTTTTGGAGTGACTATAGTGACCAGACTGATGTTCAATTTCACACTGCAATGACCATATAATTGCATTGTTGTTTATAAGGCCTATTTTGATAAGTTTATAACAAAAATCCATTCTAAAATTTCGTCATTTCCTGAAGTCTCAAAAGCCAAACAGACCTTAATATGTTTCTGGGCAGGTTTGATGAAAGAATAAGTACTTTTGCTGAGAAGAAGTTTCAAAGAGATGGAATTGAGGTTTTGACAGGATGCCGAGTGGTCAGTGTCACTGATGAGTCACTTAACATGAAAATAAAATCTACTGGAGAAAACATTTCAGTCCCACATGGAATAATTGTGTGGTCAACTGGGGTTGGTACTCGCCCGGTCGTCACAGATTTCATGGAACAGACTGGTCAGGTATTCTTATTTGCTTTGATCAAAGCATGTTTTTTAGAAATATATACACAGACAAAATCTCTTATATTTCTTTTTGTGAAGGCCAACAGGCGTGCTCTTGCAACTGATGAATGGTTAAGAGTAAAAGGTTGTGAGGGAGTCTATGCTCTTGGTGATTGTGCTACTGTTGATCAACGTAAAATAATGGTATGTGTCTTTAAAAATTTGAATTATTTTGGTTTTTTTATTTTACTTTGAGAGAATTAGTTCTCTCTTTCAGTTGGATCCATTTATAAGTACTTCTCAGTAGATTTTAGTAACTTCACATGCCAAGAACAATTTATTGGGCACTTTCAGAGATTGTACTAAGAGGATGTTTTTTCCAGCTTTTTGAACTGATTCTATTGTGTCAGGCATTCCAAGTTGCCAACAGAAATAAAAAAGATTCAATTTTAAGGTGAATGACGAAATTCATATTACTGATTCTGAGAGTCCTGAAAATGATCACTTTCAGGTTCTTTTTTACAAAAGAATCAATCCAAGCACCTCTAGATTAGTTCTGATTAATCATTTTTTGAAACACCTTCTAATTTTAGTGGCAAAAGCAGTGTCATCCGTAACAAGTGTAAAATGAAAGGGCATGTTTGAATCTTTACCCAAAGATCACAATGTAACTATCCTTTTTATTGTCTTTAACACGTGTGTAAACATGTTGTGATTGAATGGTCCAGGAAGATATTACGACCATTTTTGAAGCAGCAGATAAAGATAGATCCGGCACCTTAACTCAAGAGGAATTTGAAGATGTCATTAAAGATGTCATCATCAGGTACCCACAAGTGGAACTATATATGAAGAGCAAGCATCTCCTGGAAGTGGCAGACTTGCTGAATGACGATGAAGGGAACAAACAAGGTAAGATAGATATTGAGGTTTTCAAGTTAGCCCTCTCTCATGTTGATTCACAGATGAAGAGTCTTCCTGCAACTGCTCAGGTGTAGTCCTTTTTTCATTTTTCTTTTTCTATTTTCTCCTTTTCCAGTAATATATTGCTCCAATCTTCAGTTATAATATAAATTAAGAAATTGCTGAAAATAGGTGTAAAAGCATGACTAAAGTGGATAAATAGGAGTATTCTTGTTTTATCTTAAACATGACTTGCTCAGCTCTTTTTTTGGGATACATCGGAAAAGAACTCGTTTAGCTCTAATAAAAGAATAAAGTAGTTAAAATTTCTTTTACGGAGAAATGAGCTCTAGTTTAAGAAAATAATGATATGCCTATTTGGCGATATGTGCTATGTGTGAAAGTATATTAGAATATACTTTAGAATATGCTTTAGAATATATTAGGAATATACCATATATAGTATTATTGTATAGCATCTTTTATAGGAATATTCTATCTTTGTAATCTATATTTATAGGGCCTTACCCTTCAATGAAATAAACAGAAAATCCTTCTCTCCATCTTTATTATCATTCTAGTTTATATTTCAACATGGTATCAGAGCCTTCCATTTCACTTCCATTTCAATTTAGTTTTTCAAATTTCAATTTAGTTTTTCACACTCAGTTCTTTCTCAAAGAACTTGAGTTCAGTTCAAACCCTCTTTACACAATCATCACCATTACCCAGAATCTCTATTCTCTATTCAGAAGCTTAGTTCAATCTCAAAACCTCCTATTCTTCCCAGAACCTCTTCCCAGAAGCTTTTGCCAGAACCTCCTATTCGTTTCCAGTTTTTTTCACGAGCTAATTTCAGTCCAGAACCTTCAGAACCTCCTAACCTTCTCAGGCTAATTTCAGTCCAGAACCTTCAGAACCTCCTACCCTTCCCAGAACCTCTTCCAAAACCTGAGTTAACTCCAAAACCTTACACACCCTTTTGTCTACAGAACCTCCAACCAGATTCTTAATCCAGAAAATCAATTAGCTGCCACTTTCCAGAAAATCAATTAGCTGCTAATTCTAAAGAAACTCTACACTCCAGAATCTCCGGAACCTTTTTTTTTTCAGAACCTTAGTCCATCTCTGTCAGGTCCGGCCATCTTCCCTGGCTGGAATTTTGATTGGAAGAATTAGCTTAAAGGGAAGGAAGAACATATAGTTTTTTCAGAACCGGTGCATTCTTTCCAGCAAACGAGCATGAAAACGCATCTTCAGGCAATATAGAATCTCGCCCTCTGCTCTTTCACCAGATCGCCCAGCATCTTCCCAAAATCCGAAACAACTAAACAAGTTGTTGCCGCCGCCGCACCTCTCATATTTCTCGTCTAAAAGTCGCCTGAGAGTCCTCTACCACCAAGTGAACTTTACTTCTTACTCGTTCTTTTTGAGAGAGCTGAGGAGGACCGGTGGACGGTGGTCGTCGCTCGCTGGGGGGTCTGGCATCGAAGTGTCCAGGGACAGACGCACAGTCTAATAGTTGGTCGTTTGCTGGATCTCGCGTGTCTTTAGACTTCCGCTGGGTCTCGAAGGTCTACTCTGGTTGTTCGCTTATCGTGGGCACATGCTGGGGTCTTAGCATCAGACCGACACATCTCTAGCTTGAAATTAAGTCTGCGGTCTGTAGCAATCAAGGCCCAATCTGGATATTTTATTCTCCAATATTTAAAGTCAACAAACGGAAACTTGATCAAAGAGTGTAGAAAATTGCTGTTAAAAATCAAGAAAATCGGCTTGTTCATATTGCTTCCGCTACCAGCTCATTTGTCTCATTTGATGGATGCCAAATTTATGTGCTACCAAGAATCTCTAAAGCACTAAATAGAATTCAAGTTGGTTATTTATGTAACAAGTTGGGCATGATAAATATCTATGCTCCAACTTGAGGGGGAGTGTGAAAGTATATTAGAATATACTTTAGAATATGCTTTAGAATATATTAGGAATATACCATATATAGTATTATTGTATAGCATCTTTTATAGGAATATTCTATCTTTGTAATCTATATTTATAGGGCCTTACCCTTCAATGAAATAAACAGAAAATCCTTCTCTCCATCTTTATTATCATTCTAGTTTATATTTCAACACTATGTTTTAAGAATCTTTGACTTGCTAGGTTGCTGCACAACAAGGCACATACCTGTCAAGGTGCTTTAACCGTTGGGAACACTGTAAAAGTAATCCTGAAGGCCCTCGCCATTTCAAAAGTACTGGACGACATGAGTTTCTTCCTTTCAGGTTGTTTTTAGCTCTGTTTCAAATTATTATTATTATTATTATTATTATTATTATTATTATTATTATTATTATTATTATTATTATTATTATTATTATTATTATTATTATTATTATTATTATTATTATTATTATTATTATTATTATTATTATTATTATTATTATTATTATTATTATTATTATTATTATTATTATTATTATTAGAAACATAATGGGAAAATATGGCTTTTATGAGTGACCATAGTGGGTGACTAATGACAATGTTATTGTTCAAATTTACTATGGAGTGACAATGATGGAGTAGATTTTTTATTTTTTGAAGCGATTGCACTGACCATGTACTTATGTTTTGATAGAAGCCCCCCCCCCCCCACACCCCTACTTTTTCTGTTATTTAATTTTCTTTAACAATGTAAAAAAAGTAAACAACAAGACATTGCTGCTAACAAATTGCATTTCCATATCAGGTATAAGCATTTTGGACAATTTGCTCCCTTAGGTGGGGAGCAAGCAGCAGCCGAACTTCCTGGAGACTGGGTTTCCATGGGTCACAGCACACAGTGGCTCTGGTACTCCATATATGCAAGCAAGCAAGTGAGCTGGCGCACCCGGTACCTTGTTGTTGGTGACTGGACGCGGAGATTCATCTTTGGAAGGGATTCGAGCCGTATTTGATGCCACCACGTCACACCATCCTATGGATATTATTAGTTTCTATCTTTCTTTACCTTGACGAAAAATATAATTCATCTTTTATGGTGTTTGGGCTCAAGACAGATTACAAATCATTGTTTCTCTTGTATATATTGGATTGAATTCAATGTCCCTGGGCCCTGGCCATCTTCTCAAGTCTTGATATGTGTCTTGATGTCCAGTTTTATTTAGATCATCACAGAATATCATTAGTTGACCATATAAAAATGACAAGTAAAAAACAACAAAAAAAAAAAACTGAAACAAAATTCTCCCCCTTGAAGCATAAAAAAGGATTTATGCCACTTTACAAAGTAAAAAATGCATTATAAGTAGGGGAGGAGTAACAAACAACACTTATTGAAAATTCACAATACAATTGTAATTGTAGAGCCAGGAACTCATATATGCCTCCAGAAACCAACTATAAGAAGAAACAATCTGAAAATTCTCCCACAGAAACACACATCATTTGCTTTTTACTACTTTGCCATCTTAAACATCATCTTCCTCTGCAAAGCTCAAAGCTTGACAGACCACTCTCTCCTCATCATCTTCATCATCATCATCATTGCAGAAGAATGACTTCTTTCCAACCAACTCAGCGACTCTTTTAGCAGGTCCAGAGTCCCTTGGAGTCTCCTTCACACACCGACCAGTCCTGATTCTAGGAAGCAGCAGCATATGAGGCACCACAGGTGGGCTTTCTGGGGATTTCTCCGAATCTGATCCCTGATGCAACACAATCTCCTCAGGAATTTCCCATCTCTTTTTCACCCGGATTTCAGTTCCCCATAAGGACAGTTTCTTATCACATCTCTTGTTATCATCCTTGTCGTTTTCCAGAGGTAAAGATCTCTTCCTCAATGCTGATGAGTTAGCCATATTCTGATTATATCGGCTGGGGATGACCCTCCCTGGCTTCCCTGCCCTCTGGGATTTTTTGTTAGAAGCAGGGGTAGACTTGTCAAACAACTTCTTGGGCTGAACTGAGCTGAGAAAAACTTCATCTTTCTGCACAGTTTTATTAGAGGGAAGCGTAGTCACTGCCTGTCTTGAAGGGAAGGGTTTCACCATTGTCGGCTTTCTCTGGTTCTCCTCATCAATATCTTGAAGCTTCCAGAAACATGATTTTCTTCTGTTGTTTATGGGTTGAATTGGAGTAATCTTGCCAAACAGAGGCGATTTGACTGCAGAAAGAATCTCAGATGGACCCAGACTAAGTCCTCTTCTTTGAACTCTAGCCTTTTCGCTCAATGAGAATCTTTCTTCGATCTTTTTGATTCCATCCGCATTCTTAAGGCTCTGTTTGGGTTCCAAGAACTTCGCAGTCACGATTCTTGCTCGCTTTTCCACATTCTTGACAGATTTCTCAGCTTTCTCCATTTTAAGAACCTCTAATCTTGAGGACAGCAAGCCGATCTCCTTCTCAATATCCTCAATCTCCTTGTCTATCTTCTTCTCATCCCGAATTCCCTCTTCGGTATTGCCAATAGAACCAGATTTGAGATTCCCTGCTCCATACCCAAACTTCGGATTCTCCAGAGCTCTGTTCGGGTGAAGTGGTTTGACTGCAGGCGTCGGAGATTTGACGCAAAGGGTGTTATCAAAAAGAGGACTTCGATTCTCTTTGCTAGAAACTGATTCGAATGAATCTGCAACCTTCTTCACCAAAAGAGGCTTCATTTGAGCCCGAAAACGCCTAGGTTCTTCAGAACTTCCATGGTCGAATGCAGCATTATTCCATATCTGAACATCTGTGGGGGTTAACCCCTGTTGGTATTGCAAGACACTCATTTTTCTTCTGTGTGTTAAGAATATTTTCTGAGAAAGGAAGAAACCGATGGATTCTTTCTCCGTTCTTGAAGTGTGAAAGGGATGAGGAATTGGGCGTATATTATGAAAACAGTGATTTCTCCGTTTCTTGTATTTTCGAGTTTTCTGACCGTTGAGAGGGAAAATTAAAACGTTGGGGAAAAGGCTCCATCTCCGCAAACGCTCCGATTTAATTAATTACTAGTAATAAATCAATGCTATGTTTGGAATTTTGGATTTTACAAAGTAAAAGAAAAGGTATAGATGGCCAATTCTTTCAAACCATAAAATCTTCATAAGCCTATATGGGTAAAGGATTAATTGATTGAATTTATTTAAATTACATGTTTTTAATCAAATATGTATAAACTATACCCAAAAACCCGATCAAAAAACTTCGCCTACTTTAATTGAAACGCATTCCCTACATTTCGCAAAAAAACAAAATCTAACTTTGATTTACACAACTATTTAATCACTTCAAATTCAGCAAAAAGAGGTAAGAAAAGAGGTAAGAAATAAAGATAATTGTGACATCACGTATAAATAAATGAAATTGGAACTTCTTTTTATAGGACATTCATAAAAGGAAAATGATAGTCTCTTTTTGAGATAGAGGAAATATAAACATATTCATGCTTATTTTCATTTAAGATGATATTGAGGTGAACTTGCAATAAAATTAGAAAGTTTCACGATAAGGTGATCGATATTAAAATTTAAAACTTGAGAAAATGGTTAAATAAGGTTTTCTACTATTATGAAATCGTCACATAAGGTCATGTACTCAATAAAGTGTCTTATAAATACGTCTACTTTTAAAAAACAATCAAATGAGTCCTAACGACCTGTTTACAACCTCATAACCCCGGTTTTAGCGTACTTCTGACCATCTTTTTAGAATAGATTATACGGCAGACGTCAGATATTTAACTAAGGTCATGTACTCAATAAAGTGTCATATAAATACGTCTACTTTTAAAAAGCAATCAAATGAGTCCTAACGACCTGTTTACAACCTTATAACCCCGGTTTTAGCGTACTTCTGACCATCTTTTTAGAATAGATTATATGGCAGACGTCAGATATTTAACTAAGGTTGGTTAAAATACAAGTAAAAAAATCGACACGTAAGCTAAAATCGGGGTTAAGAGGTTGTTAACGGGTCATTAGGACTTATTCGATTATTTTTTATAAGTAGGCGTATTTATATAACACTTTATTGAGTACATGACCTTATGTAACGATTTCATAATAGTAGAAGGCCTTATTTGACCATTTTCTCTTAAAACTTTCATTTGAACTGATTTCAATTTCTAAATACATCAAACCAAACAAGACCACACATATTGCGCAATTTATACCGTCGGATCGGCCCACCGCGCACGATGTGCCGATCTCAAACGGCGTCATTTTATTGACTGAAAATGAGAGCTTCCATCGATCACAACACCTAGAGGACCTCCATCGCAGCCGCTCCAAGATTGTACATGTAAGCTTTCTCCTTCTTTCTCCTCCTCCTCCACTTCCTCCTCTTTTCTTCTTTATCCGTTAATGAATGAATGAACGCCTGTTGTTCAAGAAGATTTATGCATAACCCTTTTAAAATTGAAAGCAAATTATTTTGATTTGAGTTAGCAGGTCTGCGTATTATTCCAATTCAGATTAATCTGAATTTTTCTATTCTCCTGGATGTTGATTTCACAAGTTACATCTCATTGTTCACAAGTTACATTTGAATAGGCTAAAGTTACATTCACAAATTACATCAGATTTGTTTCCAAGTTACATTTGAATCAAATCAATTTACGTTTCAATGAGTACATTTGAGTGAGCGTAATTTACATTTTAATAAACTTGAAGTTACATATGAATTCTCATGATTTACATTGCATATAACCTTGGGAGCAGAATGCTCACCCTGCACCGCTCCCACGGTATAGCAACTGCACATATTGTGTGTGACCAGACTTAGCCAAATGACATGTCAAGATAAGATTTAAATAAACTCGACCAAACCAAGATACTAGCTAGTGATCTGAAACACACATACTATCATATATTACATGATTATACCAAATTAGATGACTTGAGACTAAACAAGAAATAAGTTAAACAAACCTACTAAAATCATACTAACTCAGACCGAATATGAAAATAAAAAGATAAAGTACAAGCATAAAACAACACAGTGCAAAACAGATTTTCGTATTAAATAGTGTCAAACAAGGTCATAATAATGTATTCTACTGTAAAATTTACCCTTCACTAGAAGAAACGGTTTAGGAAGTCAAATGAGACAAAACGGAGTAATTTATTTCCTTAAATTTATCAACCGAATGGCAAGAACCCAAATAGCCGTGCTAGAGACAATTCCGGCAGCACCGCAGCCGTACTTCACTTGCCTCCAACTTTTCTTCCATGTTCCTATTTTCAAAGTTCTAATCACATCTATAGTGAATTTACATAATTCTATTTAAGTTTTGTCTAGTTTGAAAGACTTAGGGCTGGTTTGCAACAGCTTTAAAAAAACACTTCTCAATTTTTGGTTTTAAAAAGCACTTATTTACCACACACTACCAATTTTTTACTTTTCTCGGCTTTCGTGTCAAAAATGTTTTCCCCTTTTTATACACCAAAAGCACTTATTTTACCAAACACTACCAACTTTTACTTTTCAAAATCATTTTTTTCTCAAACACTATCAACTTTTACAATTAATCACTTTTTCCAAATCACCCCAAAAGTGCTTTTTTTAAGCAGAATCTTTTGCAAACACTCCCTTAAACTACTTCATTCCACTTTTGCACTTAATTTAGATGTAATTCTGCATTCACAATTTACATTAATGCATACACTATGGGAGTGTTTGCAATTGCTTCAACTTTAAAAAAGTGATTTTTTAAAGTGATTTTGGGAAAAGTGATTAATAGTAAAAGTTGGTAGTGTTTGAGAAAAAAGTGATTCTGAAAAAGTAAAAGTTGGTAGTGTTTGGTAAAATAAGTACTTTTTGTGTAATAGAAAAAGTGAGAAGTAGTTTAAAGCACCCTTCTACCTGCTTTCAGCTTTTAGCTTTTAAGTGATTAATTTAAGCAGAAGTTGTCATTTGAAAACACTTTTTTCAACTTTTTTTAAGTCAAAAGCTGAAAAGTGCTTTTTTAAGCAACCACAAACACTCCTTATGTGTCCCTTATCTGCATCATCTCTTTATTTATGGGAAAGTTCCCGAAATAGGACTAAAAAAGTTTGAAATTTCCAAAATAGGACTGTCATGTTTTTATTCCCAAAATAGGACTAATTACTGCCAAGTTTGGAAAATACTGCCATGTTTGAAGTTTGGTACTGCCAAAACATGACAGTAATTAGTCCTGTTTTGGAAATAAAAACATGGAAGTCCTATTTTGGAATTTTCAAACTTTTTTAGTCATATTTCAGGTAATATCTCTTTATTTATCAACATAATACTTCGTATATGCGAAGTATATAAAAACCTTTGTAACAACTTTATTTATGGGGGAAAGTTCCCAAAATGGGACTAAAAAATGACAAAGTGAAATTTGTTAAGTACGATCTCTGACTTAAGTACAATACCTGAATACGCCAATAATAGAGACAATCATAACATGCAAGTCGTCTCCGATTTCTTTATTACCAATTTACCATCACAATTTGGACTAACCCCATATTTGTGGGAGAATAATGTATGTAATGAAGAATGTCAAGATTGAGAACACAAATGCTCTCCGCTCTCCATCGATCGCCAACAATGTAACAAGGTTCAAGCTACGTTTAGATTCATGCATGACGACATTGAAAGGATGAAGAGCCACGTCGGGACTCAACGACCCAATTATGTACACGTCTCGTCATTCACGATAACACTCTCATCATACATATGGATTCATGGGCCGAGCTAGGGGAGGGCCGTCCCTGGCCCTGGCCGGCTGGCCCAGCCCAAATTTTAAAAATGCTTGTATTTTTAGTGTAAAAAATTCCGTGTAAAAAAAATTCCAAAAATATTCTTTGTATCGGCCTAGTCCGGCCCAGTGCCCTAACTCTGTCCCTGTTAATGGATTTGCATGTCGAAAACAAGACGCGAGGTAGAGTGGCGTGTTGAGTAAAAACGTCAACGACAACAATGAAGAATTTAGAAGAGGCCGGTTTTATTAGGAGTTTCGTCGGGCACGTCTAGACCCACTTCTTCCTCATGGGCGAGGATGGGTTGGGGGCAGAGCGGATGTGGCCGGAGAGTGCATTAGGAATCAACTATACAATGAGGAAGAAGATCAGATGGAGTATTCAAAGGAGCTGATGCTTGGAATGGGGAGGGCCTAAAAAGTTTGAAAATCTAATTATGATGGGATCGTACGTCTCTCTTGGTGCAACTAATGACCAACGAGGTGGCTTGGAGGTTGGCTTGTCATTGGGTGTCACAGAAATGGATGCTTTTAACAGGATTTTCTCGAAGAATTTCAATGCTTTAATTTACCTTATAATTAAGTAGAACATAATTAATTAATTAATTTAACGCAATGGTACGTGTAACGTGTTTGATCATAAACTACTCTACATAAACTTATTTTGTGGTGAAGTTAGTCAGGGAAAGGTGGAACTTGTCCCCCCCCTAAATAGTACTACGGGTAATAATAATAATACGAAGTAATAATTGTTTTAGTGTATTAAACTCACATACTTCAATATAAAATGTTATTCACTGATACTACGTAGCTAGCTAGTATGTATTAAGGTCTTAAATTTGATGAAGCTAATTCCATATTTCCATTTCAAAATTAGCCTAAAAAAATAAGAACAAACTACTGAAAAGCCAATTACTTTATCGTACCTGAATACGAAGTACTATATTAAACTACGCGAAAATCTACGGACGACAAAAAAAGAGAGGGAACATTCATATAGCTTAAATTGTTGCTTTTTTTTTTTGCTATATTTTGTGGTATAAATTTGATGATAAAAAAGAAGCATGTGTTGTAATTTCTTACCATCCCATAGATGTCCACCACTCAAGAATGTAACTCCTACGTACAATATATGCTAAAATATTGCGGCCCTCTTTTATTGAAGTATTTATTGTATGAAAAAAACAAGAGAAAAATGTTGAGTTTACGCTGGTTTTATAGGTTTCTTAACCATTGTATTGTGATGGATCACTTTGTTTTTGGGCCTGGGCAGTGTGGCCCATTTATTTTGTGCATCTGGTTTCCCCTTATCTTTTGAACTCTCTTCTGTATTGTTTCATCGGATAGTTATGAAGAACAGGTTTTTCTAGGGTTCTTGTTCTCAATACATCATTCTCTGTTATTCTCTAAAATCATATGGTATCAGAGCCAGGTTGGCTTAGGTACTGAGAGTGAGCTGATTCTTCCACTCCATTCAATGTTCTTCTGCCCTGTTCAAGAAAGATGGACAGCAACAAAGTCATTTCAGTTCCGATTACTCTCAAGGGAGGAAGCAACTACTTGCTGTGGTCTAGACTGGTGAAGACCGCGATTGGAAGACTAAGGCTATGGAGTCACATCACAGATGAGGCTCAGAAAAAACCAATGACCAAAGAAGATGAAGACATGAAAGCAAAGGAGCAAGCTTTAACTGAGTACAAGAGGTGGGTACAGGATGACCTGATGGTGCTATCCGTGCTACAAGGTTCTCTTGAAGTTCCCCTCCTTGAAGCCTACAGCTACTGTGAGACTCCTATACATGTATGGGAGACACTCCAGAAGACGTTTGGTAATGAAAACAACCTTAGCCGAGTGTTTGAGTTGAAAGGAGCTATCAACTCTCTTGCGCAGGATGGTGAAGAGTTCACCAAACATTTGGGAAAGTATAGATCTTTATGGTCTGAATTTGAAAGCCTCAGACCCAACACCATCGATCCAGAGGTCCTTGCTGAAAGGAGAGAACAAGATCAGGTTTTTGGGTTGTTGTTGACCTTGGATCCGTCATACAAGGATGTGATTGCACACCTTCTGAGGTCCTCAAAACTACCAATTATGGAGGAAGTTTGTGCACAACTTAAAAAAGAAGAAGGATCCATGGGTCTTTTTGGCAGGAAAAAGGAGATTGCCATGGCACATAAGGCTGATGAGGTTAATGCTAACCGAGCTATGTACAAAGGGGGAGAAAGGAAGTATGGTGAAAGGTTTTCGGGTGAGTGTGATCATTGTAAGAAACCAGGACACAAGAAGAGCCAATGCTGGATACTTCATCCTCACCTCAAGCCGCCAAAGTTCAACAAAGATAGGGAGGCAAGAGCTTATCTTTCTGCTGAAGCAAGTGGAGCTGGTTCATCCAGAACTAGTTCAAATGCTCAAGTGGGTGAAAGTGAAGGAAGAGCTTTGACCTCACACCACTTGGGAGGGAAGAACATGGAGAGTGAGATGATCAGGAGGTCTGACATTGAATCCCTCATCAAAGCTCTTAAGGAGCATGGTAACCCTCTCAGAAACACCCTTGGATACTCTTATACTGCTCATGGGATGTCTAGTAACTCTACTAGGTTACTTGATTTGCTTGGAAGCTTGTGCATTAGAAATGAATCACCTAGGTCTCATATTGCTCATGAATTAACAGGACCCTTGATCATTGACTCTGGTGCTTCTCATCACATGATTAGTGATGCCAAACTTATTAGAGATATAGAACCTGCTCATGGTCATGTTATGATTGCTAATGGTGATAGAATTCCTATTAAAGGAATTGGGAAATTGAAATTGTTTAATAAGGATTCTAAAGCTTTTTACATGCCTGAGTTTACCTCTAATCTTTTATCTGTTAAGAAGTGCACCACTGATCTACATTGCAATGTTATTTTCAGTCCTAATGATGTGAAATTTCAGGATATTGAAAGCAGTAACTTGATTGGGCGAAGAGTGACCAGTGGAGACCTCTATTTGCTTGAAGACATTGTCCCTAGATCTAGCTCTTGTTACTCTTTTAATTTTGTTTCCTCTTTGAATAAAGATGCTTTGTGGCATGCTAGGCTTGGACATCCTCATGTTAGAGCCTTAGGTTTAATGCTACCTGGTGTCAATTTTAAAAATAATGAATGTGAGGCATGTATTTTGGGAAAGCATTGCAAGACTGTCTTTGAAAGATCTTCTACTGTTTATGAGAAGTGTTTTGACTTAGTTCACTCTGATGTTTGGACTGTTCCTTGTTTATCTAGAGATAACTACAAATATTATGTCACATTCATTGATGAGAAATCTAAGTACACCTGGCTAACTCTCATTAAAACTAAGGATAGGGTGCTTGATGCTTTTAAAAATTTTCAAGATTATGTGACTAACCATTACAATGCCAAGATAAAGATTTTCAGGTCTGATAATGGTGGAGAGTACACAAGTAATGCCTTTGAACAACACCTTCCTCTACATGGGATTTTGCATCAGACAAGCTGCCCCTACACCCCTCAACAGAATGGAGTGGCTGAGAGGAAGAACAGACGTCTAATGGAAGTCGCCAGGTCCATGATGTTCCAAACCAGTGTTCCAAAAAGGTATTGGAGTGATGTTGTTGTGGCTGCGTGCTATCTAATCAATAGGATACCAACAAGGATACTAGATGATCAGTCTCCTTTTGAGGTTCTGAATAAGAACAGACATGTCCTGGATCACTTGAGAGTATTTGGATGTGTTTGCTATGTTATGGTGCCAAGTGAGATGAGGAACAAGCTTGAAGCAAAGAGTACCAAGGCTATGTTCATTGGGTACTCTACAACACAGAAGGGGTATAAGTGCTTTGATCCGGATACTAGCAAAGTATTAGTATCCAGAGAAGTGAAGTTCATGGAAGAAAAGGGATATTATGAAGGACATAATTGGGAAGATCTGGAGGACCTATCTCGACCATCAGATAAAGCTGCTAGTCTGAAGATTATACTTGAAGGACTTGGGATTGGAATGTCCCAAGATCAGAGAAGGCATCCTCCACCTAGTATACATACAACTGAAGAACCAACACACTTTGATCATGAGGGAGGAGAAGAACCTGAGGCTGGAGGTCAAGAAGATCAAAGCTTAATCAACATTGAACCTGATCAAAGTAGGGATAAAGAAGTTGCTACTGAATCTATTGAGGAACCAGAACAAGTTGAACCTGAATCGATTGTGGAATCAGGAAGTTCTGAACCTGAACCACCTGAACCGATTGTTCCCTTGAGAAGAAGCACACGGGTAAGGAATCCTTCCAAGTGGGTGAACACGAGAGTGTACTACAATGCTCAGGCTGTGGAAGATCCCTCTCAAGTTGTATGCTCTTTTGCTAAGTATCCTAAAGATCATTGTACTTTTATGATAAGCTTAGACGAGAACTGGGTTCCGCGGTCTTATGAAGAGGCTATGATGCATGAGGAGTGGAGAGAGTCTGTTAGAGATGAAGCTAATGCTATGATAAAGAATGACACTTGGTATGAGAGTGAATTACCAGAAGGGAAGAAGGCAGTGACGAGTAGATGTATATTCACCATCAAATACTTATCTAATGGAAAGGTGGATAGATGCAAGGCAAGACTTGTGGCAAGAGGATATACCCAGACATATGGAGAGGACTACATTGACACATTTGCTCCTGTTGCCAAGTTACACACAATCAGAATTGTATTACCTCTTGCTGTGAATCTTGAGTGGGAACTTTGGCAGATGGATGTGAAGAATGCTTTCCTTCAAGGTGAACTAGAATATGAAGTATATATGCATCCCCCACCAGGTTTAGAAAGTCTAGTGAAGCCATGAAATGTCTTGAGACTAAGGAAAGCCATCTATGGCCTAAAGCAATCTCCCAGAACTTGGTACAACAAATTGAGCACAACTTTGAATGGGCGGGGTTTCAGGAAGTCTGAGTTAGATCACACTCTCTTCACTCTCACTGCTCCCTCAGGTATTATTTGTCTACTTGTTTATGTTGATGATATCATCATAACAGGTAATGATAAAGCTGGTATACAAGCCACTAAAGATTTTCTAAAAACTGTGTTTGAGATTAAAGACCTAGGAAAAATGAAATACTTTCTTGGAATTGAATTGTGTAGATCCAAGGAAGGTTTGTTCATTTCTCAAAGGAAATATACACTTGATCTTTTGAAAGATGCAGGCGGTCTTGGTGACAGGACTGCTAAGATGCCGCTTGAGGATGGATACAAGGTTCCACGTGAGGGGGAGATTGAAAACAGCAAGCCTTTCCATGACCCACAGCTTTATAGAAAGCTAGTAGGTATGCTTATCTACTTAACTATCACACGTCCTGATATTTGTTTTGCTGTGAATCAGGTGAGCCAGCATATGCAAGTTCCAAAGGAGTACAACTGGCGAATGGTAGAAAGGATACTTATGTATTTAAATGGCACACCTGGCCTGGGTGTCTGGATGGGATGCAATAGAAGCACGGAAGTGGTTGGATACTATGACGCTGATTGGGCTGGTGATAGGGCAGATAGAAGGTCTATAACTGGCTATTGTACGTTTGTAGGTGGAAATCTTGTGACTTGGAAGAGCAAGAAACAGAAAGTGGTGTCTTGCTCTAGTGCTGAAGCAGAATATAGAGCTATGTTGAAGCTTACAAATGAGTTAGTATGGATCAAAGGGATACTGAAGCACTTGGAGATTAAGCAAGAGACTCCTATGACGATGCATTGTGATAACCAAGCTGCTATACACATTGCTACCAACTCAGTCTTCCATGAGAGGACAAAGCATATTGAGGTTGATTGTCACAAGGTGAGGCAGATGATTGTCTTGGGAGTTATCTTGCCATGCTACACCCGGAGTGAAGACCAGTTGGGGGATGTTTTCACCAAGGCTGCTAGGCAGAAGACTATGGAGTCCATTCACACTAGATTAGGACTCATAGACCTCTCACCAAGAAGGAGCTGATCCCTTAGTCATGAAGTCTTTACTCTTTTTCCCTCATCGAGGTTTTGTCCCAATGGGTTTTCCTTGATGAGGTTTTTAATGAGGAAGATTTCATGGCTTTCCAAGCTTGACTTGTCCCTGTGTGGGTCAAGCTTGAGGGGGAGTGTTGAGTTTACGTTGGTTTTATAGGTTTCTTAACCATTGTATTGTGATGGGTCACTTTGTTTTTGGGCCTGGGCAGTGTGGCCCATTTATTTTGTGCATCTGGTTTCCCCTTATCTTTTGAACTCTCTTCTGTATTGTTTCATCGGATAGTTATGAAGAACAGTTTTTTCTAGGGTTCTTGTTCTCAATACATCATTCTCTGTTATTCTCTAAAATCATAAAAAAACCATCCACAAATTGCTTTATAATGCTACGGATAGCGCACGATATAATAAGGTATGAGTAAATCATGTAAGACTAAGTAATGATAGTTTTTATTTGGACTGATTTCAATCTCAAACAACAACATACTAGAACAGGACAAACTCAACCAAATAGAAGAGACTTAAGCTAATCAGATCTAAGCAAACCAAACCAAACTAGATCAGATAAAGGTTAAAAAATTGCATTTCCACAAGTAAAAAATATCGAATGGAGGAATTAAAAAGGGGGATGCACACACTTTTAAAGCGCTTATAATTAACGTGCTTCCACACGTGAGGCATTACTAAATACTCCCTCCGTATCACTATAAGTGTATTTCTTTTCTTTTTAGGTCGTATCAAAATAAGTGTCTCACTTCTATTTTTGGAAATAAATTCACTCCCAAAGTAGCTAAACTACACTTTAGTAAAGTAAATACGAAGTAGTATTATTACGGTACCAAAAATCTTCTACTTTTTCAAAAAAATGTATAGTAAACTTCTAAATTATCTATAACTACGTGAAAAACTTAATGAGACACTTATTCTAAGGGCATCACCATTGTTTAGATTATTTAGAGTTTAATTGGATGATGTGTAAGATTATTTTAAAAATTATCATTGTGAGTGAGAGATTATTTAGAGAGATTATTGAAAAAGATAATCCGGTATCAGGATTTGAATCCCGGATTATTTTAGGTTGTAGTTAAATATCATTTAAAGCATGGTCTAGAAAAACTAATTATCTGAATATCATGGTTGATGGAGAGTTTTAAGATTTGAGATTATTTAAAATTTTATTTAATAAATATGATGTGTCAATGACGTGTAATAAAAAAACCATTTATTTTAAGATCATGAGTGGAGATGCTCTAATACGCATGGAGTAATTACTACCTCCTTCACTGCCTAAGGTTCCCATTCATATTAGAGTTGTTCTACCGGGGACAATAAATGTACTCATCATAGTAATATACGGAGTACATGATAGTACTACGTAAATAAAAACGTCTCTTTTGCATCATGGGTAACAGGGTACGGACTTCGATAATCACTACAATTAGGGATTTGGATTTTCAAAGTCATAAATGGCAAATCAAAAGCAGTGCTATGGGCATGTAACAACTACATATTGACTAGTTTTTTTGTTAAGCATATAAAGAATGTGATTTAACCGCTCTTTTTACACAAGCAGGTTAATTATTGGTGTGCCTATTGTCTCCTACATATACACCATAAGTATAATTTCTTGAAAGTCATTTAAGAAAGATTATCAAATAGAGAATAAGAATGGAGCATGGAAGACATGATGAAATTCATGAAGATTTGGCTTTGTCCCCTCCCACCATGGGGTCCATGCAAATTGGAGGCAGCAATGGCTTTGGTCATAACATAGACTTCATGCCTCAAGCCTACCTCACAAGCAGAAGCTCAGAAATAGACATAGTTGATGATGTATCACATTCAAATACTAATCATCCTCTTCCCATATATCTCAAGGTAAATATTAATGTCTTGCCTAGACTCTACAATATGTTAGTTGCCCTAATGAAGTACACATCGACCACAGGGGCGGATCCAGAAATCTGATTTTGACTGAACTGAATAGTAAATATACTAGGCCTAAAGCAATAATAGAGTAGGCAAAACGGAGAAAACACAAAAAACATACACATTAAAAATTTAAGAAAAAATTACTATGCACCGGCCTTCGGTGCACCATAGCCATAGTGTACATTCGTCTCGCATTGACACGAGAAGTTTTCATGTAATACAACTCAAATACCGCATTGACATAAATTGGAAGGCAGTTTTAAATATAAGTAACCACCTAGCTCCATTTCTAAGGAAAATATCTTACTGATGTGGATAGCTCCGTGTAGTTTATAGATGTGGAGTACAAGGTGAAGGTCAGACAAGAGTCCTCCACGAACCCCGTTAAGGCAGTGGTGTCAAATGTGGCTTCTCAGCTTAACATTGCGCCAAACAACTATAAGCAGATACTAAAAGGCATCACAGGAAGCATAGGACCTGGGGAAATTCTTGCTCTGATGGGGCCGTCTGGCAGTGGGAAAACAACACTGCTGAAGATATTAGGAGGAAGAATTCATGAAAATGTTAAAGGAACTATAACTTACAATGACATCACATACACTGCTGCTCTTAAAAGGAGGTTAGCAGCTTCTCTACTTTTATAATCTTTTTATGTGGATAGGATTCAGAACTGAATTGAGGTCATAAAAACATAACATAGGCTACATTAAGTTAAAGTGAACTGAATAAACCTAGTAAGCGCCAAGGTTATTAAAATCGTATTTTTGCATCGAATCGGAACAAGGATTTAAAAATCGAATCGTAAAATCGAATCGTAAATCGTAAGATTTTACAAAATATGTATATAAAATAATACAAAATCTTAAATAAAAAGAAATTCAAAATATAACATTATTAGGTCGAACCATTATAAGTTTAAGTTATACAATAATGTCTTAATTAGATGCACAAAATAACTAATAATAACAAAATAATGTTATTAAAACAAAATATGTTATATATTCAAATAAAAAAGTCACGTGAAAATATAAATGATGCTCTAATCAAGTTTCACAACAAATAAATACTCTTTATATGTATGGCCAGACTATATATATATAATTATGTTTCTATTCAAAGTTGTTTGTTTGTTTGACAACAAATAAATAGTTGTTTGTTTGGCGAGATGGTGAAAGTATGGAACATTGTGCATTCAAACAGTATAGGAGGTGGGAGGTTCGAAACCCCCTTGCATATAGTATTTTTACGCGGAATAGTTTTTTAAAAACTTTCTTAGTTCTTCTCATGTCCAAAGTTCTCACGCCGGAATAGCATAGCAAATTCCCCCCTCCCTTATCTATATAACTCGGATCTGGGTAAAAGGAAGCATGCGAGCACTTCAATTTGCTTGCCCGGCCAGAGATACTCGGTTGGACTTGTTGTGCGCCAACTTAAATTTTAAAATCGGAAAAATCGTATATAATCGCGATTTTAAACGATTTTTTGCGATTTCAGTACGATTTTTTACGATTTTTCTGAATTCCGATTTTGCAAGCGATTCAAATCGGTCTGATGTTTATGAATCGTAAAATCGTACGATTCTACGATTTGAATCGCGATTTTAACAACCATGGTAAGCGCAAGTCAGCTTAGGTTAAGTAAAATTGTAGAAACATGCTGAATCCAGATGTATGTACACAAATTATGTTATGATAATTATTAGATTAATCTTGGGGGATGTATTAAAATCATGTTTGGATGGAGATTAATCTGGGTGAGCAAAGAAAAACTATATGTACATAGAAGAACTTATTTTTTGCCATACAATCGTAAACTAACGCGATGAACCAAAACTTAAATTCGGAAGAATTAGGCTCTCCTAAAAAATGGTAACTAAGACATTTGGACTGGACACACTAAAAGATCAAATTTACTTGATCAGCTAGTTCCATACTTACATAGTACTTACATCTGATCGAGATTACTCTAGTCCATCATTTCTACTTTTATAATATGGCAGTGTGAGACTCTTATATCATTGTATATTGAATTGTATGTGTTGGGATTACTAGGGTGGGATTTGTGACACAAGATGATGTGCTTTTCCCACAGCTGACGGTGGAGGAAACCTTGGTGTTTGCTGCATTTTTAAGATTGCCAAGCGAGATGAGTAAACGAGAAAAATATGAAAGGGTGGAGATGATTATTAAGGATTTGGGGCTTGAAAGGTATGTGTGCTTATGGAGAAATATTTCTATAAATTGATATTTATGAGTCTTTTAAGTTTGCAGTTTTAAAATCACAGATGTCGACAAACACGTGTTGGAGGAGGATTTGTCAAAGGCATATCTGGGGGAGAAAGAAAAAGAACAAGCATTGGGTATGAAATTCTTGTTGATCCTTCACTACTATTGCTTGATGAACCAACTTCTGGATTGGACTCATCATCTGCTAATAGACTGCTTCAGAATTTAAAAGGCCTTGCAAAGGTACAAAGTTGTTGACTTGAATAGTATAAATTACTCTAAAGAAGAGTAAAACATGGGTAATATGCACAAATATGAATATTTTTTATATGACTCATAGTCCTAAAAAGGTATACAAGTAGGTGCATTTATTCCTTTAGGGAATTAGGGGTGAATGGGTCATATTTTCAAGAAAGTGATAGCTGTAATTGAGAAACATTTATAGCTTTAGTCATATTAATGAAAATTTTCCTCTATTTTAATATAACATGCATACAAAATTAATAGACTGTTTTTTGTGACAATCAGGGAAGAAGAACTATTATCACAACAATCCACCAGCCTTCAAGTAGGATATATCACATGTTTGATAAAATTTTATTGATATCTGAAGGCTCTCCAGTATATTATGGGAATGCAAGGGAGTCCATGGACTACTTCTCATCTTTGAGATGCATCCCGGAAATAGTGATGAATCCTGCAGAATTCTTGATTGATTTAGCAAATGGACAAGTGAATGATATCAGTATTCCTGAAGAGTTATTAATCCCAACCAATGGCACATCTGAATCTGAGAGACTCATTATCAGAGTGAGCTTTTACTTCTTTTCCATTCAATTGCTAATAATAAAAGGCAAAATTGGAGGTTGCACCTAACTTTTCCTTTCTAATTGGAAGTTGCACCTCATTTTCCCTAACATTAGTATTTGCACCCGGCCCCCGCTATTAGTAAACCTGCTAACAAAGTTTTAAAATGGAGTGTAAACTCCAATTTAGAAGAAAATCAGGTTCAAACTCTGAATCAATGTTTTGTAGTGGAACTCCACAAGATATCAATAGCTTTTAACATAAGATTTTCCTAATAATAGCATGTGGGTCTAAGTTATATGAAAAAAAGGTGCAAATTCAAATTTGGTAGGAAAAGTGAGGTGCAAACTCAATTTTTTCCTACTAGGCGAAGTTCCACCATTTTATATGTTGTGACACATTTTTTCAATATCTGAATATATGTAACTAATATCTGTAACTACTATTAGTATTTACAACACAAGTGCAAAACACAATTGGAACCAAAAGAGAAACAACAAATGCCAAATGCTTCGACACATCTCCAAACAGCCATTCAAGTCAAGAAAGACTGGACATTGCCCTGGTGGGATCAGTTCTTGATACTGTCCAAAAGAACATATAAAGAAAGACGTAGAGATTATTTCGACAAGTTACGCTTGGTTCAGGCACTTGGAGTTGCCATCCTCCTAGGCCTTCTTTGGTGGAAATCTGTTACTACCACTGAGGCTCAGCTTAGAGATCAGGCAATCTCTTACTTTATACTTTCCTGTTCCACCCATTACACTAACTTTTTAAGAGCCACACAACCTCAACTTCCCTCCCTGAACTGCAGATTGGTTTGATATTCTACATTTGTATTTTCTGGACTTCTTCATCTATCTTTGGAGCGGTCTATGTTTTCCCGTTTGAGAAGATATATCTGGTGAAGGAGAGGAAAGCAGACATGTACAGATTAAGTGTGTACTATGTCTGCAGCACTTTGTGTGACATGGTTGCTCATGTCACATACCCTACTTTGTTCATGTCCATTCTTTATTTCATGGTTGGCTTCAAAAGAACGGTCCAGTGCTTTTTCCTCACGTTATCTGCAATCCTCCTGATTGCAGTCACCAGCCAAGTAAGTAGATACTAAAGACGTTTTTTCCTTGCCGTGTTCTCTAATGTGGTCAGGTCTGAGACAATTTTGCGTGTAATATCAAGTGTTTGGTACTGACATAAGCGTGAAGAGAACAAGTCCATGTAACTTCTATTAGCAATTCTACTATTCATATATTGGATATTAAATACTTGCTTAGTAATATCCTTGCAAATATCATATTGTTGTTCACTTTTCAAATCACTTTCCCTTTCCTATGGTGTGGACTAGTGTCTGATGTAAACCCCTATATGGCCATATACTCTATTTATTATTATCATTAACACAATCTAATCAATATAGTTGTTCATTACATTATACATCTTTGACACCTTCAGAATTTTGACAATGCTATGACTTTTCATGTGTTGATTACACTTTTGTTAACTAGGGGGCAGGAGAGTTGTTTGGAGCTACAGTGATGAGCATTAGAAGGGCAGGAACATTAGCTTCTTTAGTATTGTTGTTGTTTCTACTTACAGGAGGCTATTATGTTCAGGTACTACTGAATATGAACTCTGCATAGAGTATAAACTGAAGTCTGTATTCCAGTCACTAATAATAGTATACTTTAACTCCAAACTAATTTTCAAGGTGTATAATTTGTACAGCACATACCAAAATTCATGAGGTGGCTAAAGTATGTGTCATTCATGTACTACGGTTTTAGGCTTCTGTTAAAAGTGCAGTATGACGGGGATGAGTTGTACGAGTGTGGAAGTGAAGGAGGGTGCAAAACTCTACAAAGTTCACCTTCATTTGACACCGTGAATCTCAATGGCGGCCTAAGGGAAGTTTGGGTTCTACTTGCCATGGCTGTTGCTTATAGATTGTGTGCATACTTTTGCCTTCGAAGAAATGTTAATATATGCAGTCTTTGACTCTTGAAGTCTTTGTGTACAGAGCAAAAGCTATTATTGCAATGAGAAAAGACCTGAGTTCCTTTAAGAAAATTATATATATAGACACCACATTTTAGTGGCAACAAAATTGAGCATTACTTTGTTTGAGTGGGACGAAAGAACATAGACTGAAATTTCTCTGATAATTAATAGTTTACACAGTTTCTGGTTGTTGGCCTCTGATTGCCAACAGAGTGAATGGACTGGGAGTGGAACAAATCTCAGTTCCCAGCCCTAACTTGCAATGCTTTTTGTTCTGCGAAATGGTGATTGCCTCACCAGAAACTAGACATGCTATTCTGGTTCATACACAATTACACATATAGGCTGCATTTGTTTTTTGGCGGATGGGAAAAAATGCAATCCCAACACATTGCTTTTTGTAGCGTTTTAGGTTCAACGGATAGCTTCAGTCCTAGCCCTAAACTCCCCACTGCCTAAGATGGTTTGGAAACACAGATACCAATTGGAAATTGAGGCCAACGGTCCACCCTTGCATACCAGAACATTACCACTTACCATTCCCTAGATTCCACTAGGAAAGAATCGACTGCTAACCCAAAAAGGTAATGTCAAGACTTGAAGGAAACTCTCTGAAGCATACTAGACTACTAGAGTACTAGACGCTAGAGAAGAACCAGTTCAAGAACCAAACCAGATCCATACGAGTAAAGAACCGAGTTAGTTGACTGGATTCTTGTTCTTGGTCGAAACTGGCATCCATAACCAGTACAACCATTTTGATCACTCCAATTAAATATTAGGCCAAATTCGAAAGGTTCTAACACTACAACATTATAACCCCTAATGTATCACCCCAAAATTTTACAATATCACTGAAAAGTGTTACATTAGAGAAAATGTTACACTTTTTTACCATTACGTTTGATCATGTTGCATTTGACCTATTGTAACACTTTATAGTCTCTAATGTAACATAGATTATTCTAGAAAATGTTACACTAGGTCTAAAAAGTGTTACATTAGAGAAATATGTAACACTTTTATAGATATGTTACATCTTTAATGTTACGTTATGTCTAAAAATGTAGTAGTGTAATTTTATATTTTCTTTATTTACAAAAATGAACCATTATGAGAACTGTTTTACCCAGAGTCGGGCCAAAGCCAGCCCAAGTCAAACCCTATTAGACGCCTCAATGACAACTTTTTAAACAGATGAAATGTGTTCCCCCAAGAGCACTATAACTGATGTACAAAAAAGTTGTCTATTGTGGGCTGAAACTCAAGAAAAGGGCATTGCGTAAATGTTTATTTAAAGTAATTCTTTTCCCCATTTAGACTACCCCATAATAGTAAACTAGTGATGACATGTCCTTGGCAAGCTCAAATTGCGAATTAATCACATTCATTTAAACAAAGAGGATTGTACAAGCATGGAATCTGTGATATCATTTCATATATTTGTGCAGAAACTTGCGATGGAAGTCATTCCGAATGGTGTCATTGATAAAGCGCTTCTGAGCTTTTGTTTCTCCCCTAGTCTGGTTCTTGAAGACCACATCATCGTCCCACCTAAGTAAAACAACAGATTATATAAATCATAAAAAATTATTTAATTAAAATCAAATCTAAAATAATCTAAGAGCAAGAGAATTGACCTTCTCTTCACATTAAAGGATGTTGGCTGGTTTATGAGAGGATTTCCTCTTAAGAGTTCTGCTTCCTTGGCTTTGAGATCTTCTTCTAGTTGTTTCCGTTCCTGCAAGTAGCACAAACTTCATTACAGCTAAGGAAGAAGGATAAGGTGGCAGTGTTCTTTAATCACCACACTACTCATGGAACCAAATATATAAGGATAAACCAGAGTATGAAGTCTTACATCAATTGATTAAAAAACAAAGACTCGGAAACTTACTTTTCTCATTTTTTCATCTGCCCTTTCTTTTTTTATCTGACCAAGCTCAGCCAAGAGAGCTTCCATGTCATCCTCATCTTCATCTTCATCACTATACAGTGGGCACAATAGATATTTTATAACACCATATTGAAAGTATAAAAAATGTGAAGGATTTTATAACACATCACTATACAGCTGGCTCAGCACTTCTTTTAAATTGTGAGACATGAAGAGAGACATAAAATCATACTCCCTCCGTCCCGTAAACAACTTGTCACTTTCCTTTTTGGGTAGTCCCGAAATTAACTTCACACTTCAAAACTTTCTTTATTTGGCAAATTTTCTATATCAAATTTATTTTCTTAATCTGTGTGAAGTCAAAGTGTGAAGTTAATTGCGGGACGGAGGGAGTATATAACTTGATTGATGAACACTTGATATCACGTACGAGTGTCATTTACAGCTGAATATAGAAAAAAAACATTTTCAAAATAAAATCAATTGGATGTACATGATCAGTGGACATTGGCAAAAGAGAGCATGACAAGGGAGAAATTTTTTGGTGCCGCCAGAATGAGGTTAGCCAACCCAAATCACTCGGTGTTCAGGACAGCATGTCAGGGGGGAAAACTAATGATAACATGACACTTGCCTTTCATCATCACTTTTGGCATCCATATCTGCATCATCAGCATCCGCACTACGTGGAACAATTCGGTCTTCACTCTCTCTTTTAGAACCTGTTTGCATGACATCACCATTTGATGAAACATAATTCAAGGTTCTCAATTATAAAACAAACTCATAAGACAAACAAGTATCACTCGCCTTCTAAAAGAAGATGGCTACTCTTTCGGCGATCCCTGTCCTCTGCAACAAGAAAATCAAGAGTTTAACAGGTCAACTACATCATCTACCTTGACAATAAATGTGTCTTCATTGTGGTGGGTTGGGGTGGAATGTGATGAGAAGGAGAAGATAGGCTCTATAAACCATTGTAGCCCTTGTCCCTTGAAGAGAAGTGCCTTGATTCACGTTGTTCAAGTTCCTCTCTGAGGTTCCTCTTCTGCAATTCATCCTGAGTTTCCTGTCCTTCCTTTCCGCGCAGCAACATAACCAATCAAATTATGAAATTACCAGCTAAATTTATGCATAGTGAAGCCTGCACCACATAGTCCCAATATCGAAAAGTAAAACCAAATCCATGATTTTAACTCTAGGAGATAAAATTATAGCTGCTATTAAATAGGAGTAGATAAAATTGGTAGAACTCTGTTAGAACACAGGATAAAGCACTCAACAATTACAGCTGCATAGACATTTATACCTTTAACCTCCCTCCACCACCACAACTAAAAAAAACACTAAAAAAACATTGAGTTCAAGTAAACAGCTTGGCTTCAAGATTGTATGAGATGCCATGTCTCTAGATGAGTATTTCTGAGAAGGGCCGAAAATCCGAGTCCTTCCTTGCTCACTGCCACCCTTAGCAGGGGCCCAAGTAGGTCTAGCTGCTGTCGTCATGTCGTCTAACTGCAGAAACAAAGGAATTGTAAGAACCCAGGCATAAACATTCTTACTAGGAACAACAAAATCAAAATTAACTGGTTCATAAGGATGAGGGTTTTTTTTTCTTTTTGTACTTCGTATTCAATCAATAACATACACAAAAGTTCAAGTCGGCCGTAGAATAAATGAGAATAAATGAGCTGCCGGAGTTGGACAGATGGTTATGTTTCCGTTTCAAGAAGTAATTATGAGTTTTTCTGTTTTGATGAGCTATGCACTTCTATACAAAACTTAGCAAAATTTTGGACAAAATACTCTGAGAATCTCGGGATAAACTGATAATGGTTGTGGTGCAGTTGAAAGCTCAATATATCCTTATACTCTCACAAATGTGATCTCAGAAATTGCAAAAAAATTAATCCGGATAAGTAATGGTCAGTGTAATAACACTGAGACTGCAATTCAGAAACCCAGGGCAGAAATTTTTTAATTTTTTTAGTGTAACTTTTTTCATTTTTCACAATTAGCCCACCCCGCTGATATTTGAGCTTAGTATAATTCCTATTCAGCCCAGGGCGTCTCAGATTCCTGGGATAATTCTATTGGATCGAGTTTGTTCAATTTCTAAGCATCGTTCTTTTTTCGTAAAGGAACCCAAGTTATTACGACACAGCAGAAACAATAAAGAATACAAAGCAAAGAACAGACAACCAATTTCAGAGGCCAAATCAAATTTTACAACGGCGAAACATCTCTAAAGCTGGGATGAAAGTTATAATCGAAAAAATGTTAAAGAACAAAGATAGAAGGAAAAATTTTGTAATAAAATACATAGTACCGAGAAGATGGGAGGACGCTGGTTCCTATTAACCTGTGCTTGCTGTTCTTCCTGTCATACCTCTTCCGCAATTTATACCGTGCAACCGGCGCACCATGAGGATGGTGCGCCCGGTTGCAAAAGACGCAAGCTTCATTCAAAAAGACGGAGTGCCTTGTTTCTTTTTTTTTTTTTTTTTTTTTTTTGCTTTTGTTGTTAAAAAATGATAATGACTTTTTTATTTTTGCTCCGATTTCTATAAAATTTATATCAATATTTTTTATTTTTCATGATCTTTCAAATGAGACCAATATTACTTATGAAATTTTAAGAAATTATCGAACTATTATATTAATGAGTATTGGATTATAAAGAAAATCGAACTAAATTTAATATAGAAAAATAATTGTGTAAATCACAATTTATCTTAAAATTGTGTATATAAAAAAATTATTGTATTATGTATTTATACATGTGAGTTACATATTTTTATGCGTGAAGTTACATATTTTTACACGTAAAGTTACATATTTCTACATGCAAGTTACATATATATACACATGAGTTGCATATGAATTGCAGGGAGATGATAAGTTTGTGAAATAGAAGATCGAATCTGTTTGGGAGTGGATCAGTGGCCTCAGTTACATTTGATAATTGAGTTACATCTTTTTATGAGCGAGTTACATCTTTTTATAAGCAAGTTACATATATATACACACGAGTTGCATTTGACCTGCCTGAACGCGAGTTACATATATTTACACGTAAAGTTACATATTTATACACGTAGAGTTACATATTTTTACACACGAGTTGCATTTGGCCTGACTGAACATGAGTTACATATTTTAACACGTAAAGTTACATATTTGTACACGCAAATGTTAATATGTTAAAATTACATAGGCAATATTGGTCTCATTTGAAAGATCATGAAAAATAAAAAATGTTGATATAAATTTTATAAAAATCGGATCAAAAATAAAAAAGTTATTACCATTTTAAAAAAAGAGAGAAATAAAAAATTATGAGGCCAACTGCTAGAACTACGTCGTATTGGTGGCGGGTGTACTATGCTCATAGGGGGACGGTGGTATGGTATACGAACTGTACCTCTTCTCTCCCCGCTTTCAAGTTTCAACTATCCTTTATGTTCTTTTTTGCTTCAAAATTGCTCCACCTCAAAGGCTCAAACTAGAATATTTCAGAATTTCAAAATTAAAATGTATTTCCATATCACTAATTAGTTCTCTTACCTTAAAACTTTTTAGGTTACTAGTATCTTTACCCGTGCCGTGCACGGGATAAAATGATATTACTTGTTAATATTACTAACGCAAAATCACTTATGTAACTGATTATAATTTTTCTTTCAAAATTCATATTCTAATTTATTGAGTATGCCTTATTTTTGAACTAATTATCTAAACATGTTTTCAGTCTATATTTTCCAATGAAAAGAACATATTTTTTTTGAGTTTTTCCCTAAAATATTAGTAATAAAATAGTCATGGACAAAAATGTTACTTGGTAACTTTTAGTGACTATAACTGTATTCACAACTTATATCACAGTCACTACATAGTAACTTTGAACACAATTGTAGTCACTAAAAGTTACCTACTCCCACTTTTTTCCACCACTTTTCCAGGAGTAATTTTAGTGGAATGTTTTCTATACTTTTTATAACTCTCAATTGCATCGAATTGAAATTAATATATTTTTACCTAAGCAAAAAAGAAAATACTCAATACCTATTTTTATTCATTTAATTTCATGTGTGGCTTATTGTTTTGTTCAAAATTAACTACACATTTTGGTAATTTATTTATCTAAAAATGGGTGTAGTCGTTTTTAGGATATCAGCCCTTCTAGGTTTTAGACATTTTCAAATTAGTCTTTTGATCTCTTTCTTTAAGAAAAGAGTTTAAAATATATAATTTTGTGACATTTTGATTTTAATGAAGGCGATGGTGGTGACAATAGGCTGCATATTGTAATTGAAAGCGATCTATTTATTTTTCATTTGATTGAGGTTATTGACGGTATATAAGATCTTATTAAGTAAAATAACTGTTATTGAACGAAGAAAGGTTGCAACCTTACGACTTTTAATAAACAATTTTTACCTAGAATGTCAGATGAATAAAATCTATAAAAAAAATTATCATCACATCAAGAGATAACTATAATCGAAACATAAACGTGTCAAAACATGCAATGAAAAATAAAAAGACAAATACCGCATATTCAGAAACGAAAAATGATCTCAATTTTCATGACGAGATAATATTATATTAAAGTTACATCCATGAATAAAAGAATTACCAAGTACCTTTTATAAAAAGTCATGTTTATTTATCTAGCCCTTAAACACCACTTTTAGTGTCACGATAAGATTGTTGTAAACTACGTATGTAATTAGTACAACTTTCCGAGAGCTACAGCTCTTGGGCAAAATATACCAAGATTATATTAATATATACGCTACAGTAAAAGTAACTTCAACTTTCATAAATAAGATAAAAAAAATTGGTTCCAATTGAAAATACCCTTAATTAGAAAGGTGAACATTTTACCTGTGTCATTGTGTGGTTTGGTTTTTATTCTACCTAGATTTATTTACATCCTGTGAAAGTTAATTTTTATTTCGATGTATCATGAGCATTGTGATGATTTTTCATTTTCAAAATTAGGGGCAAATTTGTTTGTGTTTTAAATATTTCTATTGCATAAATTTGAGATAACATTAAGACAAATTTGTATTTAACAAATTTTAACACATGTAGTCTTGCTATTAAACACATTTTACCTTTGTTTTTATACATTGACTTGTACCATTAAATGAAATCATTTCATAAACTCGTACATGAATAAAATTCCTATTCATGATTGTCGAGTCCATGATATGTTTTTCTCAATGAGATCGTTATCAAGAAAGTAGTTTTTGTGGTTTCTTGTATGATTTTTAAAATCACATTTTGCATTTTAGTACCAAATCACGTGTCATCATCTCAATTTTTAAAATTTACTAATGCATACTTTTAAAATATGAATGATTAACCTCATAATAAGCTTATTAATTCCAACTCTTGCTCGTGAACACTTTAAGTAGATTAATCTAATATATATAGAGTTCTAAATTTTAGGAAGGACTCCACTAAAAACGTTTTTAATTGGACCATTTTTTTGTTTGATTTATTTGTTCCGATCGAATATGGTCCGACCTGTATGATCTGATTTGGTCAACTCATATTATCCAAGATATTTTTTTAGCTCTTTTTTATCTGTACTCCAATTCTTACAAAAAATGTATCAAAATTCATAACTTTTTATTATCTTTCATATGACACAAATATTGAATATATATAAAAAATTAACACTCTAAAACATATGTTTTTTAAGTGTTGTAACATTTTTATTTGTAACACTGTAAAAATAATTCTCATATTTATTTTAATGTGGTACTATCTCGGTCCACCAATAACATTGGGATGGAAAACTTTTGCCGTGTGTCATCTTCTAAACAAATATTCATGATAATATTTTTTATTCTCTTTCCCATTAAGTTAGATTAGTATTGCATTACGTTAATTAATAATTAATTCAGTACCAAGCTACTACGGAGTATGTTGGAATTCTAAGCAAATACACAACCTATAACCCCAAGAACAAAAATGAATCATTCTATTTTTAAATTTGATATAACTTTTTCATCTGTAATTTAATTTTATAAAAAATATATCAAAATTTGTGATTATTTATTATCTTTCATATGACACCAATATTGCATATGTAAAAATAAAAAGAATTTTTTCAATATTGGTGTCAAAGATAATAAAAAGTTATGAATTTTGATACAGAGTATAATTTTTGTAACAATTAGAGTACAATAAAAAAGACACACTTTAAGAAAACAGATATTTTTAAAGCGAATAATTATTGGTTTATTTTTATATATTCAATATTGGTGTCATATGAAAGATAATAAAAAGTTATGAATTTTGATATATTTTTTGTAGAAATCAGATTACAAATATAAAAGTTATATCACTTTAAAATAATCATAAGATTTTATTTTTAAAAGGATATTGTATTAACTATATTAAAACTAAAAGGAGATACACGAAGGAGTAATAAGACATCCTAATTAAGATGGAATAGCCGAATAGCTAATTTTAAGGAAAATTTATTACGTACTATTAATTAGGAAGAGAATTAGAACAAATTGTTGAGAAGATGTATATCTTGGATGTGTATCTTGAAGCTATTAAATCTTTTTTCTTGGCAGTTGGTGTCTAATTTAAACCGTTATGTTTTTGTTAAGTTTAAAGTTAATGTTTGCACTTGAATATTTTTGTGATATTTGATCATTGGGGTATCATGTATGCATAGTGCAATATAATGGTCATAATTTCAATAATTATTTTCATGCTTTGAAATTTAAATTTTTTATGTAACTGAAGGTAAAATGTGTTCATTTTAGGAGAATAATAATTTTTTATAAGGAACCGAAAAAAGGGTGAGAGCCGAATTGAATTTAACTAGTACTGCACCAAATTTAACAACTACATTTTTTCTAGAACCGAATTCAGCGCCTATAATTTTTAATACGGTTCCATCGAATTTTAACCAAAATCGAATCGATATGATGCCTAGAACATACTAGGTATTAGGATGTTTTTGCTTGGATTATTTTCATTCCCAGATTAGACCAGACTTAAACAGCACAAATCAAACCAGAGTAGACTTAAACAGACCAGACCAGATCAGTCTAGTCTTGCATAGTTATAAAATACACTGAGACCGGACATTTACCATACCATACCAGTTATGACCAAATCAGACCAGACATAAACAATTCAAACCGGATCAGACAAACAAATTTCAATCCAAGCAAAGATATCCTTACACCTATTTAGAAGAAAAGTATATCAATCTATCTCAAGCGCTTTTAATCAAACGCTTCCTGTTAAAAAAATCCTTACATATGACCAAAACATAAACAAAGTGCATATGTTGAACTGCCATTGTTTTCTTCCTGAACTAATATATAGTGAAAAAAACTATAAATGATACTTCCTAACCTAATTATACTTCTTTTCTATAAAAAAAACCTAATTATACTTCTACCAAAACATAGTGTACGAGCAAAAGAACCTCATTTTCTATTTAGCACAACTAACCGAAAAGACATTTTTATGAGCTTAAATGTTACTACCTCTGTCCCTTTTATATTGTGACGGAAGAGGGTGATACGATTTTTAAGAAAAGTGGGTTTGTGTGGTTGATATTAATTGATAAAGTAAGAATAAAGTAATAAGAATGATTTAGAACCACACAAACTTTACCAAATATGGTATGAGACCATTTTAAAGGGGACATCCCGAAAAGGTAAAACGAGAGAATATAAAGGGGGCGGAGGGAGTAGTTTTTAGTGATTGAAAATATCTTAAAAGAACAATGTGTAGTTGTTTGATGAAATTTTGACTGTTTGATGTAGTTATGTTTGATATCCAAGTTGTTGGCAGTAATTAATGCTCAAAGTTACTAGACTTTTTCTCATATGCTATTCAGTGTAACACCTCAAAAAGATCTTTTATTTTTAAAAAGCTTTTAAAAGTTTCATGTTAAAAATACAACCAAAAGTTTTTAAACTTTTAAAATAGTACAAAAGCTCAAAAATAGGGACTTGTGTCTACTAAACATGAACATATTAAAGAGTTAGAGAATTAAGTGATTTGCACTATTAATGTATGTTTAAGTAAAAGTTAAAATCTTTTATCTCAAAAGTGACACTTTTTTTGACACTTTTTAAAAAAATCTATAATTTATTTTTCAAAATTAAACTTAATGAACAAACTACGTAGTACTTTGATTTCATATGTTTGACGGGTTCAGTTATATTCTACACATATCTCCCGAGACACGTCCACTAAGGATCAAACCCATATTAAAGGAGAATGTCACCTACAAATACTCGGGGATCTATATATGGACTATGGTGGGATGAAATGCAGGGTGACTTAATTTTTTTCAGTGTTTTCAGTGTAAATTTTTTCGTTTTTATATTCAGCCCATTCCGATGATGTTTAAGTTCAGTATAATTGTTCTTCATCACATGGCATCTCAGATTTCTGGATCCCCGCCTACCATGAAAATATCACACATAGGACTATAGGCCTTTAGTCTAGTGTTAGATGGACTTAAGGTGGGTGGATACACAAAAATTGTGGGTACTTTAGTTAGGTACTGAAATATCAAACCCCACGTGGCAAATTAATTTTGTGGGTGGATACACAAAAATTCAATGCACAAAGTACGCCTAAATTATGCTCCTCCAATTATATAAAGGCCATTTTAATAATGAAATCCCTCACTCAACATTGAAAAATACGAAGTACGCCATATATCCCCATGGCCATATCCCAAGCCATCATCATATTGGACCAAATTCCGATTTCACCACCGCCGGAAGCAATCACCGGAGTCCCCCTTCCCCTAACACTTTTCGATATGGCACCGATGCTAATGCCCCCAATGCATCCTGGTATCATCCCACGATGAGGACCATACTCCTGCTTAGGGCTGGGCACGGGCCAGGTCGGGGCGGGTAATGCAAAATAAAATGGAACCGCCGGTTCCATTTTACGGGTCGGTCCGGTCCGGGTATTGCATTTTTCAAAATAGGAACCGGACCTTACCCGGCCCGTTTGAAACGGGTCGGTTCGGTCCGGGTTTTTCGGTTCCTGATTCTATTTCTTAAAAGTAGTAAACATTTATGAAGTTTGAAAAATCAATAATAATAGTGCATTGGCAAATTACCAAATAACAACATACTCAACAAGGTGCACAATTAACAAGTGACAAGTCCCGGTCCATAACTTCAAACAATCAAAAAATTCCAAAAATTAACAGCATAATCACTGTTAAGTCCCAAATGACAATAACATTACGACTGATATTCATTACTAGCTTAAAAGAACTACAAAACTGAAATATAGAGAATTTGAGACACATAATCGGCCTTAACAATTCTCCAGACACAAAAAGCATATCTCCCATGGCCACTCCCATACCTGAAAAAACACAGTGTGAAGTTTGTTAAATTAGTAATATAATAATTATCACTGTTGTAGTAAAATAATAATATTTGTAAAGATATAGCTATTAATTTATCATAGTTCTACTAGTCTTGTTGTACTTCACTGCCCATTACTCTTATTTATGAAACTAGTTAAACTAGTCAATCAATGTTTAGGAGCTACATGACTCTTTGATGACCTATTTTTCATCTGAAGAAAGTTATGTGAATTTAAGCATGAAAACAAGCTATAGTGAATTTGAATATTTTGATATCTAAAAAGCAAAAATCAGCAGATAACTCTACGTTTATTAACACAGTTAATGTAGGATGATATTCAACAGGAATGTAATCAATGTATAATATGTCCAAAAACACTATGAAACTAAATCTCAATTATAAGAAATCCAAAAAGGCACAAAAATACAAATACACACCATAAGCAGCAACTTCACCTTCACAAACATATTGTAGAAAGGATGAAAATCCAGAAATTACTTTGGCGAATAATTCAACTTGCAATGGTTATTGATATGTTTTATGAAAGTACTAGTTCCCCCACCACTTGTATCACATGCAAAAATGGACTTGCAATGTATACATTTAGCCTTCAACACTTGTTTTTCCACTATCACTTTCTTTCCATCTTTCTCTTTTTGATGCACTTCTAATACGGTGCATTTAGTGAAATGATCCCAAATCCAAGATCTCTCTGATAATTGACTTCTCATGCTTAATCTGCTGATTGCTAGCCACACTGTAACATGTAATTACTCTCAACATATATATTGATTCACTCTCACCTAAGTAATACATTTCCTTACAAATGAGAAAGTCGTATTTTACAGTTTAAAAAATAGAACCTAGTAACCTACCTATAACAAGATAAGCAGTAATTTAATTTATCTAGTGTTATCATTTATTTTACAGAGTAAGATTTATTGATGAAGGCTAAAGCAAGAGGCCATTAACTATTAGTGTTATTATTTATTTTACACTTTAGTTCAATCAAAATGATATCTAGATCTCTAGTTATCTACTGCAATCGGAGCCTAGAGGGAGATATTACAAATTGAATGACTAGCACTATTATTTGTAATTTGTAATCTTGTATAGCATGTTTAGTACTTTTGAAACAAAAATTTCTTGGCAAAAATAATACCCAGAACCCCATAAAACAATCAAACAAATGCCTGCTGCAATATTCATAAGATAAGTGATTCTAACAAGATGATAAAATGAGCCTTCACAAAAAAGATTTGGTGCAATAATGAAAGCAAAACACATACCTTTAAGGAGTGAGGACTGAGGAGTGAGTGTCTCTGGCTGCGTGATAGCGTAAGTCCGGCGACTGCGTCACAGATTAAGTCCAGAGACCGCGCGCGTATGAGGGCCAACGAGATTTCCGTCAATGAGGACTGAGGAGTGAGGAATGTCTCTGCCAAGCTCTCTGAGTTCAACCTTCAGAACCCTCATAGGTTACTCACGTACTGCTAGGGCTTTAGATATTGAGGAACACACTTACTGGGCTTCTACGATTTTGTTTTGGAAGATAAAGGGGCGGCGTACTGATTCACTCACTTAGTGGGCTTGGGAAAAATAAAAATAGAATTATATTTTAACGGGCCGGGCCGGGTACCCGTTATTTTGAAATCTGGGAACCGGCCCGACCCTAAATTAATTATTACCCGCCCCGCCCCGTTTTCAGTTTCCTAAAATTAGAACCGCAAATTACCCGCCCCGACCCGCTATTACCCGCCCCGACCCGCGGTTCCGGAACCGTTTGCCCACCCCTACTCCTGCTCTTAAAACGACGTAGTTTTGCACAACTTTTAATTTAAAAATTTCACGCGTGAACAGTAACACGCGTGAAAAGTAGGTTTTAATTTTTTATTTTTTGTCCCAGTAATATCGTGATGTAACTCGCGTGTAAAGAAGTGTAACTCACGTTGATAAGAAATGTAACTGTAGGTCAGTTGAAATGTAACTTATCCAATACGATGCCTAAGAGATGAAACATTGATTTCAATGTAAACAATGAAAAAAAAGAGTAACTACACAATTACTTTACATAAATTGTGAATATGTTTTGTTTTTAATATCATGAACATCACAAGGATTTTAAAAAATCAATTTTTTTGTTTCATGTAACTCAATACATGATTTATTTATGTAACTCATGTTATTACAAGTGTAACTCGCGTTGATGACAAATGTAACTTGCGCTTTAGAAGATGTAACTCGCTTATAAAATAATGTAACTTAAGCATAAAAATATGTATATGTAACTCACACAAATGAATATGTAACTTCATACCATTAGAAATGTAAATATTTTTAACAAAAATGTAACTTTTTAACCCAAATCTACTTTTCAAGAAACTAGCAGGGCTGCCCAAAAAAAGAGAATCAAAGAGCATTCTTAAAAAAAAACAGAGCACTACGGAGCACTTGAAACGGGCCAGCAAGAGAGCAAAATAGAGGTGACCGGGCTGGAGCTCCTCGTCGGTGCTGATGGCGGAAACGTCGTCGGAGTTGCAGATGAGAACCGTGGGGTCCTGAAGGAGATTGGAGGCTTTGATGGGGAAGGGAAACTGTTGTAGCTCCCATCTTCAAGAATCAACTTCGTCATGGGAGGTGACTCAGTTTGGTGTAGTGAGTTGAACTCCTTTCTGGTAGCGATTCCAGCAATGAAGGGAAGAGGAGAAGCGATCTAATTGTGTGGTTTAGCTAAATCCGAATCTGATAGGGCACGAATCTGCAAATCTGAAGAAAGTCGGTCATTTTTAATAATCAAACGGCACCGTTTGGAATCGGGAGCACCATGCTCACTGTGGGATGATCCCACGGTATAATTTGCCCGTATCACCACCCCATGGGAAGAATGGACTTTATGCACTCCCTAATTCCTAGTATGAAAAAATCCTTATCCCAAACCCTTCAACATTATAGTCCCTTAGCCGGTAGATTGGTTGTCTCACCCAACAAGACACACGTGCTTGAAATTTGTTGCGTAGAAGGTGACACTGTTTTGTTGGTGATCGCAGAGTTCGACTCAACGAACCCCAACGGTTTTAACCACTTTAATTTGTGTCAAACGATGCAAGGAGTTCAATAGATTTTAATCCACTAATTCCAAGACTAAACCCGACTTCCAGAGCATTGGATGGCTCACTAGCAATCCCAGTATTGGCGTTACAAATAACACTATTTCCCGATGTTGGGATATGCATTGGTGTGACCAACCACCACGGAATGGGTGATGCGAGTAGCATCTTCGGGTTCATGAAGGCTTGGGCTTTCTTTTCTAACCATCACAAAGACGACAAAGAAACATCACCTCAATTTGTACCAGATTATGATAGAACATTCTTCAAAGATCGTAATTAAGGAACTGACAACGATTTATTGGGACCGTGTGAAGAACATCTACTTTGATGAAACACATGATGCTCATTGCCTTCCGTGTATCATTAACAAGGTCCGGTCCACTTTAATCGTGACACGAGACGACATTCAACGACTTAAGAATCACGCCCTCACGCGAGGCCGTGATTCGTTGCATGTATCAACATTTACCGTGACTTGCTCAAACACATGGAGTTGTCTGGTGAGATCAAGACGCCTGACATACAAGGAGGACGAAAATGGTGGGGAGTTAGAAGAAATGGAGAATTTTCTGTGCGCGGTTGATTGTCGGGAACGTTTGGACCCTCCCTTGCCTAAAAACTACTTTGGCAATTGTATTGTACCATGTATAGCTAGCATAAGAGAAAAAAGCTTAATAGGAGATGAAGGGATGATAAAGGCGACTGAGGTGATAGGAGAGAGCATTCGTAGCCAATTATACAATAAGAAAAAGGATGAAGTGTTGAAAGGTGTTGGTGACAAGATTGCTGTTATCTCCAAGCTTAACTTCGGTCGAACCTTGACCATTGCTGGCTCGCCCAAGTTTGACTATTACGGCTCGATTTTGGATGGGGGAGGGCTATGAAGTATGACTTTCCTTCTATTGATTTGAACGAGGCTATTTCTCTTAGTGCAGCCAAGGACCATGAAGGTGGATTACAAGTGGGCGTGACATTGCCCGTTACACAAATGCACTATTTTACCAAGATATTCTATGAGGGCTTGAAAGCTAGGAGGCTAGCTAGCTTATGATGGATGACATCATCCGCCACACTATTTTCTGCCGCACTACGAAAAAATACGGGATTTGCGGGGATTTTTGACAGGGATTTTCCGAAATAGGCAAGGATTTTGGCAAGGATATATTTAAAATTGATTGAGTGCAATAAATCTGTAGTCGTATTACTGCCATCACATTTAACTTTTTTTTTCGTAGGTTTTCCCAGAAAGTAAAAGAACTGCTAGAAGATAAAGGTTAGTTTCAACATATAAGGAATAGCTACTCAGATAACTTATATCTCTACTTACATAATAAAAGCCAACATCTGTTAACTTCATTCTTTTTCCATCTACTTGAGAGCTATTCCGTCAACGGAATCATTCCAAGTTAACGCCTTTTTTTAAAAAGAAATCATGTGTAAACTTAGTGAGCTGGTTTATATTTTTAAGATTGAAGATGTTAGTTAATTTTTTTTGTTCATTGTACCAGGTCAGAATCCTTGTTGATAATAGCTAGGGTCCATAAAGTGTCTTCTTCATGTGTTAGCAAATGATATTTCTCTTGAATGAGTTGAGTTGCAAAGCTGCACAATTTGTGCCCCTGAAGCAGACTATGATATCAGGCCTCTGGCATAAGTAATAGATTTTCTCATGTGAATCATCTAGCAAGGTTTAACATAGAAAGTTTTTCACTTTTGTTAATTAATAGTGTAATACCCACTATTTTGATCATCAGAGGTCAAAACCGCTGCACTTTAGCTTGGTAGAGCAAATCCAGTTTCAATTTTATTAAGTTAGAAAGCAAGAAGGATATTTTAGTTCAAAGTGTTTAATGTGCTCTTTCTTATTCTAAATTTTGTTTCAGGCAGACAATTACCCTTAACTGTGCTTTTGCAAAAACGTAAAAATAGGTACTTTGCTTTACATACTCATAGTGTGTCACTTTTATTGATTTTCTAATCATAACTATGTGTTAATAAGACTTATGATTTAAAAAAAAATAGGTAGTGTTAAAGAGTTTTGGTATTAATTAAACATGGATCTTTTCATTCTGCTTTTCCACTTGTTTTAAGAGTGATTTGAATCTACTCATGCTTTTCTTATTGTGTTGGGCTTGGGTGTAATCATCATAACTCTTTCATACAGATCTCTTACTGAACTTCATTTATATATATTTTCAAACAGGTGAGAAGGATAATGGAAGGAAACCATCGAATGGGAATGGTATAACGGAGCTAAAAGCTGCGCCGATTTTCACCCGCTTGTTCCGAGATTACCCCTGCCGTCAAAAGCATCTGACGGATCTGCACTGGTTCCTCTGTTAGCGTTACAAGTAACACTATTCCCAAACGTCGGGGTTTGCATCGGCGTGACCAATCATCACGTCGTCGGTGACGGAAAAACCATCTTCGGTTTCATGAAGACGTGGGCTTTCTTTTCCGGCGACAGAGACCAAAAAGTCAAACCTGATTCTCTACCGTTTTTCGATAGAACAGAGCTCAAAGAAGGGAAAGGAAAACTAGAAACCATTTTCTGGGAAAATCTGAAGAATCTTAAGATCGAGGATACCCATGTTGACCAGCTTCCAACGTTCAAAAACAAGGTTCGTTCCACGTTTTCTCTGACACGTGGCGACCTCCAAAGACTCAAGAGCCACGTCATGGCACGACGTCGGGGACTTTCACATGTGACATCCTTCACGGTGACGTGTTCGTACGTTTGGAATTGCGTGATACGGTCTCGCCACGTGGCGGGCGTGTACGCTAATGACGATGAAGATGAGCTGTTTGGTTGTACGGCGGATTGTAGGGCGCGTTTGGATCCGCCGTTGCCGGAGAACTACTTCGGGAATTGCATCACGGTTTGTTATGGATATGCGAAGGTTAAGGAGCATGTGGGTGAGGATGGGTTGGCGGCGGCGGCGGCGGTCGGAGAAAGCATACGTGGCCAGCTGTACAATAAGCACAAAGATGGAGTCCTGAAAGGAGCTGAAGATTGGTTTACGCTGCTCTCCACGATTAATATGGACCGGACGTTGAGTCTAGCTGGGTCCCCCAAGTTTGACTATTATGGGTTAGATTTTGGATGGGGGAAGCCTAGAAAGCTTGAGATTCCATCGATAGATATAACAGGGACCATTTCTCTCAGTGGAAGCAAGGACGAGGAAGGTGCAATTGAGATTGGTCTGGCATTGCCCCAGGGACGGATCCAGAATTCTGAGTCAAGGGGGACAAAATTTTTCGTTAGTGTAGCGAGGTGAATTTTTTTTCCCTAGTATAGCGGAGCGAAATTTTTTCGCTTCTGTAGGGCTATGCAGCTATTTTTATTCAAAAAATGATATTAATTCATGCACATCCTGAACGACATTTAAATCTATTACATTCTAAGTTTAGGCGATGACAAAGACATCAACCAATACATTTTTAATAACTTCTACATTGTTTAACCTCATGAATCGGTTATTGAATTGTAATTTTTGTCCACCAAAGAGGGTGTTCGTGAGTCATGACTCATGAGAAGTTTTCTTAATATTACAATAGTAGTATACTAATATGTATGAGATTGTTATTTTTAGAATAATATGCACCACATACACACACACATATATATATGGTGCATATTATATTTTAATATTTTTATTAATTCTATAATAATTTAGAGTTTATTATCCATGCAATAAATTATTTTTAGAAAGCAAGAAGTAAATGAATTATGTAATCTAATGTCTATAAATATTTATATTTTGGATTCATTTCACGTGATCTAAAAATTGTGTAATTAGTGTGTCTGGTATTTAATATTGTTTGATATATGTTTTACGAAATCCAGTACTTGTTATCTAATAAAGATAATTAAACATTACAAAACTAGGAATTCTTATATAATAAGTATCCTAAATCTTAAATAACGAGTTACTCTATTGTTTATTTGTTTAAGTTATGTAAATTATTTTAGATGTTTCTTCTTTTAAATCTCCAATTAAGTATTACATTATGTAAGACTATATATATTAATTTTGAAAATTAAAAGCTAAGGGGGGCGAATCTAATTAAATTATGAAAGTTTTATGAAAATATTACATATATGGTAAAAAAAAATGAATGTCCAAGGGGGCGGTCGCCCCCCTAAATGGCTAAATCCTTCCCTGATTGCCCCTTGCACAAATGGACGCTTTTACCAGATTCTTTGAGGAGGGTTTGAAGGCCTTGTAGGTTTGGGTTTGACCTCGTTGACCTAAAACAAGTTCTTTATTTTTGGCCAATAGAATTTTGATGCCCCTGATAAAATAAGTCATGTGATTGTCACATTTTGAGTATTTGAGATTTTAAGGTGTGAAGTTAATAAAATATTGGGTTGTCCTATCAGTTTTTTCGTTTATAAGACTGTATAAATGCAAACAAAAAATACATGTACCACGTAGTATGCTATACATTAACAATGTACGAAAGAATCAAGTGATGGATCATCCGGTTATGAATTTAATTAATATTTCCTTCGTCCCGGTGGACTTTGCTAAATGCAAAATAGTTGAAAAAAGAGAAAGTTGGAAAAGTCCAATGGGACGGAGGGAGTAAAATACGAATTACTTGGTTTGGTAATTAGGATGTTTTCTTTTGGACTGGAATTTGCTGGTCTGGTCTGGTCTGAATTGGTTTGGTCTGATCTGGTAAACTTCTATTCTCTGTGTATTTTATAACTACGAAAGTGGCAAAGTTTTTTTAGACAACCAAAAAGAGAAAGTTGGAAAAGTCCAATGGGACGGAGGGAGTAAAATACGAATTACTTGGTTTGGTAATTAGGATGTTTTCTTTTGGACTGGAATTTGTTAGTCTGGTCTGGTCTGGTCTGGTCTGAATTGGTTTGGTCTGGTCTGGTAAACTTCTATTCTCTGTGTATTTTATAACTACGAAATTCTGGTCTGACCTAATCTGGTCTGGTCTGGTAAACGTCTGGTCTAATCTGGTCTGGCCAGAACTGGTCTGGTCAGGTAAACGTCTGGTCTCTGTGTATTTTATAACTACGGAAGTCTGGTCTAGTCGGGTTTGATCTGATCTGGTCTGGTCTGGGACTGAAATAAGTCCAAAAGAAAACATCCTTAGTTATTTTTCGTCCATATTTAGTTAGGGAAATAACATGCTCCGTATGTATATGAGTATCAATTTAAGTGAGAATTACAATCCTTTCATGATCTCAAAATCAATATTTTACTACAAAAAGAGTTAGAGACTCCATCTAAATAACTAGATTTAAGTATTCAAATTTGATAGGACTTCCCTAAATAACTAGATTTAGAGTCTGTTTGCAATAGCTTTTGCTTTTAAAAAAAACCTTTTTTTAATGAAATGATGAGAAGTGATTAAATAAAAGTTGATAGTGTTTGAGAAAAAAAGTGATTTTGAAAAGTAAAAGTGAGTAGTGTTTGGCAAAATAAGTGTTTTTTGTGTAATAGAAAAAGTAAAAGCACTTTTGACGCGGAAGCCAAGAAAAATAAAAGTTGTAGTGTTTGGGAAAATAAATGCTTTTTTAGAGCTAAAAGCTGAGAAGTCTTTTTTTAGAAGCAGTTGCAAACCAACCCTGAAGTCATGTACTACTATCATTAGTTCATTACTATGTATATAAATACTAGTTCTTACACGCGCGTTGCGCGATAAGAAAAGTGCACAATGTATTCTTTGTTGTGAAATATGTGTAATGTATACAAGTATATCTATTTGTGTTAAAGTATTTATTACACACCGGAAACTAACAATAAAATGTCAACCATATCTGATTGTAGTTTGACTTTGGGTTACTCATTCTATCAGATTAACCTACTATGATGCAATCCGAGATCTAAATAGTTAACCTTTAGATGAACTAAAAATAGTTAAGTTCTAATAGGAAGTGGTGTAAAAACTACAAATTGCCTTAAGCCACAATCAACCCTTAGGGTTGGTTTGCAACTCCTTTTAAAAAACATTTCTCAGCTTTTGGCTTTAAAAAAGCACTTATTTTCCCAAACACTACAACTTTTATTTTTCTCGGCTTCCGCGTCAAAAGTGCTTTTACTTTTTCTATTACACAAAAAGCACTTATTTTACCAAACACTACCCACTTTTACTTTTCAAAATCAATTTTTTCCCTAACAGGCTAACACTATCAACTTTTATTTAATCACTTCTCCCCATTTTATTAAGAAAAGCATTTTTTTAAAACCAGAAGCTGTTGCAAACAGACCCCTAGTACATATAATTTTATTATAAAACTAATACGGAGTAGTAAAATACCAAAGGGGAAAATAACACATGATGAAAGATTTCCATTTTAATCAAATCGTGCTAAAATAGACATGGAGTTGCACGGCAGTGGATTGCAAATAGTTTAGTACCTTCTTTGTTATTACCCATACGAAATGATGTAATATATGGGTGAGGTATATACATAATACATGCATCCCTTCTAGGGTATGTGAAGGGCCATATATGATGGAAGGGGCGAATGGATGGAAACGGAAACAGTTACGAAGTGCTCCGTATAAAGATAGAGACATGACGGAGAAAGCAGATCAATTCCAAAAAGTACAAATATATGAACATAATGTACAACCCCATTAAGCAATACTATTACATCAACATTTTTTTTATCCCTAAAATGCCCTAACCTTCATTGGCATTTATAAGTTTTTAGATTTAGAATAGGTAACATATGAATAGAATGCAATTATGCACAAATCCTACTGTCATGGTAACCATAAAAGTACACATATAGTAACTTTATAATAAAGATGGTACACATATGGCGGACCCAGAAATTTGTCAGAGCAAGGGCACACTAGACACTAAACTTACTCTATAATAAAAATTTCAAATGTAATAAAGATGATAAAAAGTAAGACAATAGCATAAATTATACGGAGTAGTTAATTACATATTAAATAGTTCATTTCTGCAACTTTGGTAAATCAAACATATGAGTTTTGATATTATGAAAATGTTGTATATTAGTTTCATTATCAATACTCCTAAAAACATCTCTCTCGATGTAGCACACTAAGCAATCTGTAAGATAATCATTTTTCATCTTATTACGAAGATCTGTCTTGATAATATTCATCGTAGAGAAGGCTGTTTCAACGGTGGCTGTTACAACTGGTAATACTAAATCCAACTCAATCAACCGGTATACCAAACGAAAAGAATTGTGAACTTTAAGCTCAACCATCTTTTTGCAAACTTCACCAATAGTTTGTACGACAGAAAATAATTCATTTGTTCTCATTTCATATATCCACACCTGGAGTTGCTCTGTCAGCTCCATTCGATCTACAGATGAAAAATCGCATGAATATAATTTTGCGAGGTTTGTAGCTTTGACTCACAGAAATTGGAGAACTTATCTCTAGGATCAAGACATGCTAAACAAGTGAGTAATTATGTATTTAACTCACTAAAACGGCTCTCCAGACTTCTTGAAATGCTTTGCTTTTGATTTTTGAAATTAAAAAAACGTGTCCTGGCATCATTGTGTGCACCATTTACAACTTTTACATGGTCTCTAAATGTTTCAAGACTTTTCTTCCAATTACGAAAACCGGTCCTCACAAATACATCATCTCCAAATCTCTTCCCTTCTACCCCATAGAAAAGGTAACACGAAAAGCAAAATGCAGCATCTTCAGAAATACTATATTCCAACCATTCCCAATTGTTAAACCACTATGCTCGAAAACATCTCATTTTTTTCCCAAATAAAGTTCGTGGAAAATCATGAGACAACGGTTGACAAGCACCTTTACCGACATAAGCTCTCATCACGTCATCTCTTACTTGAGGCTCATATTCAATGATTGGCTTTCGTAATGTGGGATTACTAATGATATCCCACTCACACGTACTATCTGTGCGGGCTCTTTTGTCTCCCCCGGTGTCATGAGACTCATCTCGGACAATGCTTACATTCGGAGCAACAACATTTGCATCGCTTGAGATAGACTGATTAGGAACGTTCGAAGAACTACCCCCTCGGGTTAATGACCTCTTAGTCCGAATTACAAAGTTATCCAAACTCATGTTTCTAATACAAAAGACGAATACAATCAAGTCTAAAAATTAAACTAAAAACCTTACAAATTAGAACCCTAATCCTTGAGTAGAGCGCATTCACTATCTCCAAAGTATCAAATTTCAAGTAAACAAACAAACCCCAAATCAGCAAATAACAATTTAGTATATAACTGTAACATTTTAATATCTTGATTATCTAATACTAGTAACTTTTTGTACGGGTTGGAGCACTAATTTTACCCGAAGTAGTAGTAGTGAAATTTTTGGCCGGAAGTAGGGACACCTATTTTACCCTAAGTACTAGTAGTGAAATTCCTGGCCGGAAGCCGGGGCACTTTCCCTGGTAGGCCCGCGCCCAGGTCCTCCACTGAATCCAAGTAAAAACTCAATTATATATACCTTCTTGATCCTTAAAAATCTTCTTGTATTTCAAATTTTTCAAGGTTTTCGAACTCAAAATTTTTCTTAAAAAGATTCAATTCCTAAATTAAGATCTCGTTGTTAAAATTTTTATTTTTATTTACATCATTTAGTTATTTTTTTTAAAATAGTTCCAAAAAAAAAAATTACACTCTAAATTTATTTAATTTTACATCACAATATATGATGTTTTTAATCGTAATTATTCGCCAAAAACAATTGGTAAAAGCTAACAGGGATTTTTGTGCCGCAAATATTTTATTTTTTCTTACATCGAAATGTTTCTTTTTGAATTATAATTATTTGTAAAAATAAAATTGTCACATAAATGATGTTTAAATAAAAAAAGTAAGAATGTATGCATTTAATTAAAAACATGTATGTGCTGAGTGAATATATAACCGGTGTTGGATTCCTGAAAAAACTAATTGATTGAATGAATACATAGAAATTGGTGGGAGATTAGATTTATTGACGTCTAGAAAAAGACATATCAGTGATACTTCTTCCGTAGCATTCATATCTTTCCACTTTTCTTTTTCGTCCGTAATATTTATACATTCTCATCATACCATCAATAATTTTGAAAGGAATATTACATTTTTTTTGGATTTTCCCTACATTACAGCACACTTTCATTATATTTCCATCATACCTTAATAATCTTAACAATCTATATTCTACTACCTCCGTCCCACTAAGATTGGGACGAGAGAAGGTGACACGATTATTAAGAAAAGTAGGTTTGTGTGGTTGATATTAAATTGATAAAGTAAGAATAAAGTTAGAATGATTTAGTGCCCCACTCTCTATCTGTCAGATTGTGATTATAGTCCAATTTACATCCTTCCATCGTGCCATCCAGTTAGTGTTGGAGGGCCCTCAGGAATAGGGTGTCATCCTTTTTTTATTGAAATAATGACTCCGTAATTAAAAAGATGTAACCAGAAAAGTGATAAAGCTAGGTGTCAACTCTCAAACAATTGCAAGTGGACATAAGAGCCGTACCAGACATGTCGAAGGTTGCAAGCTGAAAATTATGGCCTGTCCAGATTCCCTAAGAGCATCCACAATGGTGGTGTGTTTTGATCCCCTCCTCTCTTCCACGTCACTCTCATTTAAAAACTTAATCCTCTTTAACTTATTATACTTTCACCCTACTATGGTGACCTAGGTCTCTTAAAATTTGTACATTCTCTCTCCATTTTTTGGTATATTCCACCATTCTTAATTTATATGATTTGAAAATGAAATATAAAATCCACATTTGACTCACTATAATTATTTATTGTTGGCAATGAATGTAGGTAGAGAACGAGTTCAGTCCATTTTCAGAGAAAATATATGCTAAAATAGATAAAATAAGTTGCAAGAGGTAAAGGAGTGATAAATTTCGAAGTAACTAAACATACCCTTCATTGATTTGACGTCTTTTTATAGAGGATAAAAAATCAATTTTTTGGTATAATTTGTTTTTGGGAAAACTGTCAAATAAGTCCATCTACTATTACCAAAAAGTCAATTGAGTCCACATACTTTCTATTGAATCAATTAAGTCCATCAAGTATTAAAAAATCATCAAATCGCCCATTTAACCGGTAATGGACCGGTTTTCCGGTTACTAGCCAACATTGATGGTGCAGGTGGCATGTGTTTTACTGTTTTCCTATTTTTTATATTTCCTTTTTTTCTTTTCTTTCCTTTTTCTCTTTCTTGTTTCTCCCTTCTCTTCCACTCCTTTACTGGTCTTTCTCTGCTTTCAGTCCTCCGTCTCCACGCTCCACTCCCTGCATTCCAGTACGTTTCAGCCCCCCACCGCCACATGTGGTCCCTTTCTTCCGATCCATTTCCTCCATTTCTGCCGCCCCACCCTCCAAACCGGTCACCACCACGATCTCCATCTCCGCCGTGCGTGTAACACCGTCCCCAAGTGTATTTACTTTTATGTAAATAATGTATTGAACCTTGTCAAAGGATTAATGAATTTACGAAGTTGTAAAAATTTTATTAATTCTTTCGCGTGAATAGTAAATTGCACGTGGGACCCACATCGGGAGCGGGGGTCGCCCGACATTCCCGAGACCATATATTTTATTCATCTCGGTCTAGATAATAAATATATGGTGGTGGATATTTTATTTGGGTCATGGAAAGGCCCAGAGTTGACCGGTTGGTCAAAAGAAGCCCAAATACCGGTACCGACAATTTAACAGATAATAGCCCGAAAATGAATTTCGGAGACTTCTAAATTAATGTTTCGGAATTTATATTATTTCAAAAGGCCAGTACGATTGGGAACACGTAATATATTTTATTGGACCCGATAAAATAAAATATATTTAAAACTGTCCGAAAAATACAACTTTCGGGACCAATTGTACACTTCGGGACTTAAAGGGATGACCTCCCACATGTGTGGGGGCCAACCCACAAAATTATACACTCAAGACAAGCCTTGGACGGCTGGAAGGAGAGGAGGGAGGAGGGAGTTGTTTGAGTTTGAGATGAAAGGCATCTAAGGACAAAGTGGGTCTCCCATCCCACACTTATTTGTCTATTAAGACAAAAGTGAGGTCTACACCCCTCCCCCCATCATTTTCGGCCTAAGCATCACAAGAAGGAGAGGAAGCTCTGCAAAATACATCCTCCATATCCATAAACAAAGCTCAAGCAATAGGAGTCCAAGGAGGAAGATAATAGGAGGAAAAAGCTAGGAAAAAGTGTGAAAACTAAGGTAATAACCTTATCATGACTTTTCCTTTATTTTTTTCTTCTACCATATGAAATATATATCATATTTAGGACCTTGAGCATGGTTCCACACATTATAAGTATGGGTTTATTGGTTGAAAGGTGGTTCTATGTCCAAGAACGGACTTAGAAGCCAAAACGACCGGTTCACCGGAAAATAACCTTTTAGAGGTTATTTATATTGATTAAGGTTTTATGATGTTAAAACCTTGTTAGGCACTTGTAAAGGGTATTTCAAGTGATTTCACAAAGTTGGAAAAGCCGCCGGAGTTGTCGCCGGAGTTGACCAAAAGTCGCCGGAGTTTCACCGGAGTTCAACCAAGAAGGGTAGAACTTCATACGCTAGTTCAAGGTGAGTGGACGGCTTAATATCTTATAACTTTTGGGTTAATTATGAGATTACCTAAATAAATGTTATATGAGTTCATAATGATGTTTAAAAGATATTTAAACATGTGATTAGCCAATAGGGTTAAGTTTGTATGAAAGAAATTAATTGTTGATGCATGGAATATGATATGAAGAATTATATGAAATGCATATTTGCTTGAAGTGTATTAGAAGCACAAATGAATATTTTTAACTTAATTATATGATGATTAAGTTGATACACACAAGGCATGAAATGGCGGTCAACGAAAACGTGGACCGAAGAACAAAGGATTTAATTAATACCGGTTGGTATTAATTAAATATAAATCTATATAAATAATGCATGGTTTTGCATGGATTGTGATACATAAGAATTTATGTATTGGATTAGTTATGAGTAACTAAGTGTGATATAGACTCTATCTAGGTTGATAGGAGGTTGATAATAGCAAAACTTGGTGGAGGACCCTAGTACTTAAAAAGTACTTAACACTCAAAACTTGGTGGAGGACCCTAGTACTTAAAAAGTGCTTAACACTCAAAACTTGGTGGAGGACCCTAGTACTTAAAAAGTACTTAACACTCAAAACTTGGTGGAGGACCCTAGTACTTAAAAAGTACTTAACACTCAAAACTTGGTGGAGGACCCTAGTACTTAAAAAGTACTTAACACTCAAAACTTGGTGGAGGACCCTAGTACTTAAAAAGTACTTAACACTCAAAACTTGGTGGAGGACCCTAGTACTTAAAAAGTACTTAACACTCAAACTTGGTGGAGGACCCTAGTACTTAAAGTACTTAACACTCAAAACTCGGTGGAGGACCCTAGGACTTATGAGGCCTTAACACTCACAAACCGGTGGAGTATCCGAGGATTTTGATCCTAAAACTCATAAATTATGATATACAAATAGGGACAAGGAGGAGTCCTATACACTCATAGGTATATGGGTGGGTTGGGGTTTTTAGTCAAGAATATTGACTAATACTATTTTTCCCAAATAAAATGGTGATCTACGGATCGGATATTTTCCAAGTATATATGTATACTAATAAGTATTTCATAACTTGGGGGAAAGACTATCTATTTAAGTATCACCCTATGTTTGGGTCTTATACTTGAAACGCTAGTTATTCTATATTTAGCCTGCTACTCGCTCGGTACTTGTACTGACCCCTTCGGGGGGCCCCACCATTTTCAGGTTGAAGCTAGAGCTTGCTACTTGCACCTTCTCACGGGTGATATCAAATCAGGGAGACGTGGTTCGTGCTTCCTTATTTTCTTTCAAACTACCGAACACTTGCTCATGGATATTTGTTTTACTACAAACTATTTTTGGGGCTTGCATGCCCATGTTGTCGGCCGGTTGTGGCCCATGACTTACCGTTGAATATTTCCGCTATTCATTGGTTTAATGTGATGTTGTTATGTATGTTTACTACTGAGTATGGATGGATTGTTTTCTCGAACGCCTTGTGTAATTAAGTGAGGTTGACCCGTGGGTGACGTCACTTAGTTATACGGCGGTTGTACACGCGCTTGGATTGCGGTCTGGGGCGTGACAATTAAGTGGTATCAGAGCCATCTCAGTTCTAAACTATATAACCAACCTCTCACAGGAGATTTTACAAAAGAGTTTTCACCGAAAACCATGAGCACTGTATTTTGACGTTTATGGGACTATTGGAGCTTAAGTTGCAAGGCCTCTAATTGTTAAGACGGTACCCTTAACAATTGGTATGGTAGTGACTTGGGCCAATACGCGTCTATAACGTTCTTCCGTCAATTGACATTTATAGGAGTCTAATGACTCACCCATATTTCTTTCAGAAATTGGGGGCAGGCGAATGAGGACCAGGAACAATCCGAGGGGGCAGGCGCCGGTAGCATCCCAAAGGGGAAGCCGGGCTGCATCTCGGGGTTCGAGAGGAGGCCGGGGAGGCCGTGGAAGCCGTGGAGGTCATCAAGCTCAAACTGTGAGTGATGGCCATGTGAGCTCGGTGTATGAGACCAACACCGAAGACTACGACTCAACCTACGTGCCAGAGACGGAGCATGAAGAGACCCCGTATGATGGGGGTGACACGTACACCGATGATGATGATGAAGAGAGTGATGCCAAGTTCGCCCAAATGGGCGAATTGCTTGAATGGTATCAAAAAGAAAAATTGAGGAGGGACCTTAGGCGCCAAGCGAGGCGTGGCTCTCGCGGTGGTTCGGGTCAAGGGAGCCGGGGAGCTTCCGTGGCCACCCCAGCGGCGTCACATGGTGGGCGTGAAGGAGGTTTTGTTGTGAGAATCTCCAAGTACCTCAAGGAGGCTAGGGCCTTGGGGTGTAGGTCCTTTGACGGCACCGGTGACATTACCGTTGCCGCCGATTGGATCAAGAAGGTGAAGGATGCATCAAGGGACATGCAAATCACACCGGACGTGAAGTTGACTGTCGCTTCACGGCTCCTCGAAGGGATAGCTTCTACGTGGTGGGAGAGCGTGGAAGGGAAGTACCATGGGGAAATAACATGGGCGGACTTTGAGCTAGAGTTCTATGCTCAATACTACTCCGAGTACGAGGTAAATGTGAAACGGAGAGAGTACACTAACCTCAAACAGAAAGAGGGCGGCACAGTTAAGCAACTGGAACAAGAGTTCAGAACCTTGGCTAGGTTCTTGCCGGAGTACGCGGTTGATGAGAACCGCATGACGGAGCACTTTTGGGATGCCCTACTCTTGGACATCCGTGACCGAGCTACGTACTCGCGCCACATGACCTTCAGTGAGGTGGTGGAGCAGGGCCTTCTCGGGGAGGCCCAATGGAATGAGAGAAAAGAGAGAGACGCCGAGGAGGCGAAAAAGAGGAAATGGCAAAGTTCGGGGCCGCCCGAGCATGCACGGAAGGATAAGCACGGTGGAGGTGGCGGTTCGTTCAAGACACCGGCACCACCGGCAAAGAAGAACAGGGATGCTCGGTGGCATGCATCCTCCTCACAAAGGACGGGGCCTCCAAAGTGTGCCAATTGTTCAAAAAATCATTTTGGGAAGTGCAATGCACCCCCAAGGTGTTATCAATGCGGGAACACGGGCCACATGAAGGCCAATTGCCCACAATTAGGGGGAGGAGGAGCTCCGGGATCCGGAGGAGGAACCATGACGGGAAGGAACCGTGCGGGCCCGTCAAACGGCGGGACGGGAAGAGGCGGCGCGTCCACAAGCCATGCCGCGTCCGTAAATCAAGGCGGGACCCAAGCACGAGTGTACGCAATGACCGAGGCGGATGCGCGAGCAAACCCGGACTCCGTTGCAGGTAATACACTTATTTTCCTCTATTTCTAGGCTTATTTGGGTCATATGAGTCATTGGGTTTGGGTGCGGGCCACCCCGGGGTCAAACCCCGCGAATTCGGGGCGACACGGGCTAAAAACAACTACGCGCGATCGCGCGTACCTACAGACGCACGACCGTGCGTGCGAGGCAGTAGCCTCTGGCCGTTTTCCCGCGCAGACGCACGCCGTGCGTGCAGGTAAGGCACGCCGTGCGTAGGACGCACGATCGTGCGTGACCAGCTACGCACGATCGTGCGTAGCCGGCAGTGGCGGATTCCGAGTTTCTCACGCACGCACGACCGTGCGTGCCACCCAGGCACGCCGTGCGTGGACCCCAGGCACCCGAAACTTGATTTTTTCGCCCCGTTCTCCTACGTTTGGATCCCCGTTTGATTCCAAACATTAGTATGAACCTAATAACCTCCTAAAGATGTGTAAAAACATTAGAAAAGGTATCTTACATGGTGTATAAATGTAGGAACATTAAAGATCAATGGTAGGTGTGCGAGGATCCTCATCGATACCGGGGCACAACGCTCATTTGTGAGTGAGGCGTTCGCCGAGGGCCTTGACGTGCCATTGACACCTATGACGCAAACATTGCTAGTCTCCACACCGTTAGGAGACGACGTGGAGAGAAATCATTACTATCCGTCGTGCGAGGTAGAAGTGACGGGTCAACCTTTGACTTGTGATTTCGTACCTCTAAGCATGTTGGAGTTCGATGCAATCCTAGGAATGGATTGGCTCGAGAAACACCATGCTCGAGTAGATTGCTACACCAAAGTGTTAGAGCTCGAGGATAATCAAGGAAACACACTATGTTTCGAGGGAGATCGGGGGAAATCTAATGCTTGTATAATATCCGTGATGAGAGCACGGAAGATGATGAGGAAGGGATGCCACGCATACCTTGCCTACGTGGTGGACGATACCAAGGAGGAAGTCGACATCAAGGATGTACGGGTCGTGTGCAAATACCCGGATGTCTTTCCCAAAGACCTACCGGGGCTTCCACCCGATAGAGAGATAGAGTTTGTAATTGAAGTGGAGCCGGGAACCAAACCCATTTCGATTCCTCCTTATCGAATGGCACCGGCCGAACTCCAAGAGTTGAAGGTCCAACTACAAGAATTACTGGACAACGGGTTCATCAGACCCAGTCATTCACCGTGGGGGGCACCCGTACTCTTCGTGAAGAAGAAGGATGGTACACTAAGAATGTGTATTGACTACCGACAGTTGAACAAGGTCACAATCAAGAACAGGTATCCCTTACCGAGGATTGATGACTTGTTTGATCAACTTCGGGGGGCAATAGTGTTCTCAAAGATTGATTTGAGGTCGGGGTATCATCAGTTGAAGATCAAGGAGAGCGACATACCTAAGAGTGCATTCCGCACTAGGTACGGTCATTACGAGTTCCTGGTGATGTCATTTGGTTTAACCAACGCACCGGCAGCATTCATGGACTTGATGAACCGGGTGTTTAGTGAATACTTAGATCAATTTGTGATAGTATTCATTGATGACATCTTGATATACTCCAAGAGCGAGGAGGAACACGAGCATCATTTGGGGCTTATACTTGATCGGCTGAGGGAAAAGCAACTCTTTGCCAAGTTCTCTAAATGCGAATTTTGGCTCAAGGAGATTGGTTTTCTCGGTCACGTCATATCCGGTTCGGGCGTAGCTGTGGATAATGCCAAGATAAAAGCTATCATGGATTGGGAGAGACCCAAGAATGTGAAAGAGATACGTAGTTTCCTTGGCCTAGCGGGATACTATCGTAAATTTGTTGAGAAATTCTCTGTATTGGCGTCTCCATTAACGAAGCTCACAAAGAAAGGGGCCAAGTTCATATGGGACGACAAGTGTGAGAAAGGGTTCCTTGAACTGAAGAAACGACTTACCGAAGCACCAGTCCTCGCCTTACCCATACAGGGGATAGGGTATGATATTTACAGCGATGCTAGCATCCAAGGGCTTGGATGTGTACTGATGCAAAACGGTAAGGTGATTGCCTATGCTTCTAGGCAATTGAGGAAACACGAGGTGAACTACCCTACCCATGATCTAGAATTGGGGGCGGTAGTGTTTGCACTAAAAATTTGGAGGCATTATCTCTACGGGGAGACATGTCACATTTTTACCGATCATAAAAGCTTGAAGTATGTATTCACTCAAAAAGAGTTGAATATGAGACAAAGGAGATGGATGGAGTTGATCAAGGACTATGACTTGATCATCGACTATCATCCCGGAAAGGCCAACGTAGTGGCCGACGCACTGAGCAGGAAGAGTACGGCAGGGACGTTACTTACTTGTCTGCAGGCATTGAGGGCACGCGTGGAGGTGTCCACGTGCGGGGCTCTCATTGCTCAATTTGAGGTTAGGCCCACCCTATTGGGTGAGATTAGTCGAAGTCAGGCCATTGATGAAGAATGTCAGAAAATCCGTGAAAGAATCCTTGAAGGACCCGTTGAGAACTTCCGAATACGTGATGACGGTCTATTATTATTCAAGGATCGTGTATGCATACCAAAGAATGGGGAACTCCAGAAGTCTATACTTGAGGAGGCTCACTCTTCAGCTTATGCTATGCATCCAGGAGGTACTAAGATGTACCGAGATTTGAAGGAAAGCTACTGGTGGTCAGGTATGAAAAGAGACATCGCAGAGTACGTGAGTCGATGCCTTACTTGTCAGCAAGTTAAGGCAGAACATCAGCACCCGGCAGGGCTTTTGCAGCCACTCACCATCCCAGAGTGGAAGTGGGAGCACGTGACCATGGACTTCGTGGTGGGGCTACCACGAACAGTGAACAACTATGATGCAGTTTGGGTAGTGGTTGATAGGCTCACCAAGAGTGCACACTTTTTGCCTATCAACATTACTTATCCTCTTGAAAGATTGGCCAAGCTTTACACGGAGGAGATTGTGAGATTACATGGAGTCCCGATATCCATTGTCTCGGATAGGGATCCACGATTCACATCCCGATTTTGGCCAAAGTTTCAAGCATCGCTGGGTACTAAACTGAAGTTTAGCACAGCTTTTCACCCACAGACGGATGGACAGTCCGAGCGGGTGATACAGATTTTGGAAGACATGCTTAGGGCATGTGCTTTGGAGTTCCAAGGAAGTTGGGACAAGCATTTGGCCCTAGTAGAGTTTGCTTATAACAACAGTTATCAAGCAAGTATCGGCATGCCTCCATATGAGGCATTGTATGGGAGGAAGTGCAGAACACCATTGTGTTGGGACGAGGTTGGCGAGGCCAAACTCGAAGGGATAGAGCTGGTTGAGATCACCAAGGCCAAGGTGAGGATCATTCGGGATAGACTGAAGGCCGCTCAGGACCGACAGAAGAGTTATGCTGATAAACGGCGGAGACCGTTGGAGTTCGAAGTCGGTGATGAGGTTTTCCTAAGGATTTCTCCTTGGAAGGGCATCATTCGATTTGTATCAAGGGGAAAGCTTAACCCCCGATACATCGGCCCATTCGAAATCCTTGAAAGGATAGGGGTCGTGGCTTACCGTCTCAAGTTGACACCTGAACTTGAGAAGATACGTGACGTGTTTCATGTATCAATGCTCAAGAAGTACATACGAGACCCATCTCATATTCTTGAGAAACCACCGGTAGAGATCCGTGAGGACTTGCAATATGCGGTGGAACCAGTGGAGATTGTTGGTCAACAAGTGAAGAAGCTTAGGAATAAGGAGATTCCTATGGTAAAGGTTCTTTGGAGGAGCGATCGAGTCGAAGAAGAAACTTGGGAGACCGAGGTCTCAATGAGGGAGCAATACCCATTTCTTTTCGATTAGATACTTGGATTTCGGGGACGAAATCCCAGATAAGGGGGGGTGAACTTGTAACACCGTCCCCAAGTGTATTTACTTTTATGTAAATAATGTATTGAACCTTGTCAAAGGATTAATGAATTTACGAAGTTGTAAAAATTTTATTAATTCTTTCGCGTGAATAGTAAATTGCACGTGGGACCCACATCGGGAGCGGGGGTCGCCCGACATTCCCGAGACCATATATTTTATTCATCTCGGTCTAGATAATAAATATATGGTGGTGGATATTTTATTTGGGTCATGGAAAGGCCCAGAGTTGACCGGTTGGTCAAAAGAAGCCCAAATACCGGTACCGACAATTTAACAGATAATAGCCCGAAAATGAATTTCGGAGACTTCTAAATTAATGTTTCGGAATTTATATTATTTCAAAAGGCCAGTACGATTGGGAACACGTAATATATTTTATTGGACCCGATAAAATAAAATATATTTAAAACTGTCCGAAAAATACAACTTTCGGGACCAATTGTACACTTCGGGACTTAAAGGGATGACCTCCCACATGTGTGGGGGCCAACCCACAAAATTATACACTCAAGACAAGCCTTGGACGGCTGGAAGGAGAGGAGGGAGGAGGGAGTTGTTTGAGTTTGAGATGAAAGGCATCTAAGGACAAAGTGGGTCTCCCATCCCACACTTATTTGTCTATTAAGACAAAAGTGAGGTCTACACCCCTCCCCCCATCATTTTCGGCCTAAGCATCACAAGAAGGAGAGGAAGCTCTGCAAAATACATCCTCCATATCCATAAACAAAGCTCAAGCAATAGGAGTCCAAGGAGGAAGATAATAGGAGGAAAAAGCTAGGAAAAAGTGTGAAAACTAAGGTAATAACCTTATCATGACTTTTCCTTTATTTTTTTCTTCTACCATATGAAATATATATCATATTTAGGACCTTGAGCATGGTTCCACACATTATAAGTATGGGTTTATTGGTTGAAAGGTGGTTCTATGTCCAAGAACGGACTTAGAAGCCAAAACGACCGGTTCACCGGAAAATAACCTTTTAGAGGTTATTTATATTGATTAAGGTTTTATGATGTTAAAACCTTGTTAGGCACTTGTAAAGGGTATTTCAAGTGATTTCACAAAGTTGGAAAAGCCGCCGGAGTTGTCGCCGGAGTTGACCAAAAGTCGCCGGAGTTTCACCGGAGTTCAACCAAGAAGGGTAGAACTTCATACGCTAGTTCAAGGTGAGTGGACGGCTTAATATCTTATAACTTTTGGGTTAATTATGAGATTACCTAAATAAATGTTATATGAGTTCATAATGATGTTTAAAAGATATTTAAACATGTGATTAGCCAATAGGGTTAAGTTTGTATGAAAGAAATTAATTGTTGATGCATGGAATATGATATGAAGAATTATATGAAATGCATATTTGCTTGAAGTGTATTAGAAGCACAAATGAATATTTTTAACTTAATTATATGATGATTAAGTTGATACACACAAGGCATGAAATGGCGGTCAACGAAAACGTGGACCGAAGAACAAAGGATTTAATTAATACCGGTTGGTATTAATTAAATATAAATCTATATAAATAATGCATGGTTTTGCATGGATTGTGATACATAAGAATTTATGTATTGGATTAGTTATGAGTAACTAAGTGTGATATAGACTCTATCTAGGTTGATAGGAGGTTGATAATAGCAAAACTTGGTGGAGGACCCTAGTACTTAAAAAGTACTTAACACTCAAAACTTGGTGGAGGACCCTAGTACTTAAAAAGTGCTTAACACTCAAAACTTGGTGGAGGACCCTAGTACTTAAAAAGTACTTAACACTCAAAACTTGGTGGAGGACCCTAGTACTTAAAAAGTACTTAACACTCAAAACTTGGTGGAGGACCCTAGTACTTAAAAAGTACTTAACACTCAAAACTTGGTGGAGGACCCTAGTACTTAAAAAGTACTTAACACTCAAAACTTGGTGGAGGACCCTAGTACTTAAAAAGTACTTAACACTCAAACTTGGTGGAGGACCCTAGTACTTAAAGTACTTAACACTCAAAACTCGGTGGAGGACCCTAGGACTTATGAGGCCTTAACACTCACAAACCGGTGGAGTATCCGAGGATTTTGATCCTAAAACTCATAAATTATGATATACAAATAGGGACAAGGAGGAGTCCTATACACTCATAGGTATATGGGTGGGTTGGGGTTTTTAGTCAAGAATATTGACTAATACTATTTTTCCCAAATAAAATGGTGATCTACGGATCGGATATTTTCCAAGTATATATGTATACTAATAAGTATTTCATAACTTGGGGGAAAGACTATCTATTTAAGTATCACCCTATGTTTGGGTCTTATACTTGAAACGCTAGTTATTCTATATTTAGCCTGCTACTCGCTCGGTACTTGTACTGACCCCTTCGGGGGGCCCCACCATTTTCAGGTTGAAGCTAGAGCTTGCTACTTGCACCTTCTCACGGGTGATATCAAATCAGGGAGACGTGGTTCGTGCTTCCTTATTTTCTTTCAAACTACCGAACACTTGCTCATGGATATTTGTTTTACTACAAACTATTTTTGGGGCTTGCATGCCCATGTTGTCGGCCGGTTGTGGCCCATGACTTACCGTTGAATATTTCCGCTATTCATTGGTTTAATGTGATGTTGTTATGTATGTTTACTACTGAGTATGGATGGATTGTTTTCTCGAACGCCTTGTGTAATTAAGTGAGGTTGACCCGTGGGTGACGTCACTTAGTTATACGGCGGTTGTACACGCGCTTGGATTGCGGTCTGGGGCGTGACAGTGCGCCTTCTAGTCACCTTCTCCGCACGTGACCTCCATCTCCGCCGCTTCTAAATCCGTACCGGCCCCTCCAACAACCACTCCGCTTCCACCTCCGTCTCGTCCACTGCAGCGACCTCCAACCGCCCCGACCTTCGTATATGCCACACCCGACCGTCCCGACAACCACCTCCACAGAATTCCGCCTTCGTCTCCTCCATTGGAGCAACCTGCAACCGCCCCAACCTCCATCGCCACCACCTCCGCATCCTCTCCTCCGGCGCCCCTACCTCCGTGGCTTCTCCCTCCGCCACCCCTACCCCCATAGCCACCACCGCCCCAGCCCCATAGACTGGTGGATCCGCCAGGGAGGGGATTGAAGGACTAAGGAAAGCCAAACTCCTGGACTGCTAGAATTGCAGTAGACGAGGGAACCAAGGAAATAGAAAAAAAATAGGGGGAAGTGAAAAATGAATTAAAAGAAAAGGTAGAAAAGTAAAAAACAATGAGAAAAAAAGCCACGTGGATGATCTAACCGGAAAACCTATTGATTACCGGTTGAAAGGTTGATTTGGTTAAAATTTGACACTTTATGGACTTAATTGATTCAATAGAAAGTATGTGGACTCAATTGACTTTTTAGTAAAAGTAGGTGGACTTATTTGACAGTTTTCCCTTTGTTTTTTACAAAAAATTAAATTTAATGAATAATAAATGAAATTAGGGAGGTGGAGGATATTTAATAAGGTTGGTGGCTATTTTGATGGGATGAGAAGCCATCCGTTCCATGATACTAAAAAAAAAGCCACATGGCCTTTTGTGATTGGTTAGTCACCAAAAGATTGCTCACGACTCATTTTTAACCTCCTCATTTGACCGAGCACTTCACTGATCTCCCATAGTGGGGATCAAGTGGCATCAATTTGTTTTTTGATCCTCATTTGACCTCCCCTGTGAATGCTCTAATAGTCTAATGGTATCATTATGTATCCTCTATTCCTCTCCTTTAAATAGAAAATTGAGATCCCATATTATCTCACCATCCATCTCGGCCACTCATCGAAGACCCCCCACCACAAATTTATCTCCAATAACAATTCCTCATGGCCGCCGGGAGTCAACCCCTTGACCTCACCGTGCTGGGTCAATTCCCGGTGGCACCGCCGCCGGAATCCGCAGCAAATCTCACTCTTCCGCTCACGTTTCTCGACCTGCTCTGGTTGCGCGTGAACCCAGTTCACCGACTCATCTTCCATCACCACCCCATATCGAAAACCGACTTTATAGATACCCTTTTTCCTCTAATGAAAAGTTCTTTATCCAAAACCCTTCAACACTATAGTCCCTTCGCCGGAAAATTGATAGTCTCATCTGACAACTCAATCTTGCCGGTAATCCGCTACGTTGACGGCAACTCTGTGCCGTTAGTCTTAGCGGAATCCACATTGACCGAGGGCGACTTTGACCATCTTGTGTCTAATAGTGCTAAAAGTTGTGCGGATTCTCATCCGCTTGTTCCGAAATTACCCCCGCCGTCAAGAAATTTTGACGGATCTACACTGGTCCCTCTGTTAGCGTTACAAGTAACACTATTCCCAAACGTCGGGTTTTGCATCGGCGTGACTTTTCATCACGTCGTCGGTGACGGAAAAACCATCTTCGGTTTCTGGAAGACATGGGCTTTCTTTTCCGGCGACGGAGACCAAAAAGTCAAACCTGATTCTTTACCGGTTTTCGATAGAACAGAGCTCAAAGAAGGCAGAGGAAGATTAGAAACCATTTTCTGGGAAAATCAAAAGAATGTCAAGATCGAGGATACCCTCGTTGACCTGCTTCCAACGGTCAAGAACAAGGTCCGTTCCACGTTTACACTGACACGTGGCGACATCCAAAGGCTCAAGAGCCACGTCATGGCACGACGTCCGGAACTGGCACATGTAACCTCATTCACGGTGACGTGTTCGTACGTCTGGAACTGCGTGATACGATATCGCCACGTGGCGGGCGTGTACGCTAATGACGATGAAGATGAGCTGTTTTGTTGTGCGGCGGATTGTAGGGCGCGTTTGGATCCGCCGTTGCCCGAAAACTACTTCGGGAATTGCGTCACTCTTTGTTATGGATACGCGAAGGTTAAGGAACATGTGGGTGACGATGGGTTGGCGGCGGCGGCGACGGTGGTCGGAGAAATCATACGTGGCCAGCTGTACAGTAAAGATAAAGAAGGAGTCTTGAAAGGAGCTGAAGATTGGATTACATTGCTCTCCACAATTAATATGGACCGTACATTGACTGTGGCGGCGTCCCCCAAGTTTGACTATTATGGGTTAGATTTTGGATGGGGGAAGCCTATAAAGTCGGAGATTACATCTACAGATATAACAGGGGCCATATCTCTCAGTGGAAGCAAGGATGAGGAAGGTGCACTTGAGATTGGTATGGCATTGCCAGTTACACAGATGGATGCTTTTACCAAATTCTTTGAGGAGGGTTTGAAGGCCTTATAGGTTTGGGTTTGAGCTCGTTGACCAGAAACAATGTTCTTTATTTTTGGCCAATAAAATTTGGATACCCTTGATGATTATATCATGGTGATTGTCATATTTTGAGTATTTCAGTTTAAGATCAGTGGTGTGAATTTGATATTGGAGCAAATATTTAATACGTAGTAGTTAAAGAATTGATATTAATAATATAAGAAATTGATTTAATTAGGACTATAACATACTCAATATTCCAACTTACAACTTAATGTTTAAAATTCCCTAAATGAGACTCCATATTACCATATTACCCCTAATATATCAAATCCATGCCTCTTCCGTGTTGGTCAATCTCTCCCGATCTATGCTCCCTCTTTCGCATAGATCGCTCCAGATCTCTTTCATGCTTGCAGGACATCTTCGCTTCCCTCTCTAATGCCCAAGTCAACATATCTCCAGGTAAGTGTTTCTTCTTCTTTCTTCTCCTTTTCCTCCTCCGGCTCCTTGTCCCTCTTCTCCTTTTCCTACTCTTATGTTCTCTGCTACTTTCTTATTCTCTTATGTTCTCTACTCCATTCTTCTTCAGTCGACATTTTAGATTAATTTTATGCTGATGTTTATGTTAATTCTTTTAGATTCAAAATGGAAATATTTTTTATTTGAAAATTTTGGATTCGGAACTTTTGGATTTGAAATTCTGATCCAATTGATCTATCAATTGATCGGAACTAGCCAGTGACAATACTCAGGATTAATTATCTCACGAGGATAAACATCAAACACACATGGGGGGAACATGAATTGAACCAACTAAATTCCCAAAAATCCATGAGACACTAGAAATGACTCAAACTGAGTATGCCAGGATAAATAATATTCTACAACAGCTATTTTGGTAGTAGCAATATTTGTTATATTGAGAGTAGAAAAACTAATATCTTTGACCAAATCACCAAAAGGAGAACCTGGAATAACTGGATCCAAGTTTTGAGGACCAATGATACTGCGATTAGGCAGTGGAGCAATACCTGGAAAACCATCAAAAGTTGGCTCGACAAAACAGGAGGAAGCCTCAGACTGGGAGCTACTCAGACCGGCTCAAAAGAAGGAGGTAGCCACTAGAGGACGCGGAGCAGGCGGCGTAGGAGTCCACGTGAAGATGGGCAAAACCCAAGCCGTTGCATCCGGCGTGCAGAAGAACAACGATGCTGTTCGGGACAGAGGTGGCTACAATACACGGCGGGGGTAACACACGAACCCTAAACCTTGGAGATGGCCAGCAATGTCTGGACGTCCGGTGTGGTCATGACAATAGAAGAAGAGAAGGATGTGGAGGTAGATACCTCTGGCCCACTAACGACAGCCGCAAATGTGAGTGTCGTTGATATGCACTAATTAGTAGTGCATAAATGTATCTTTTTATGTTTGATTTGTGTGGATTGTTTACCATTTTATTTAGTTTGTAAACATTTGTGTGATTTTAGTTGTAATTGTATTTTAGTTCTCATTTGTAAGTTGTAAAGTAGAGTTAGGATTTATGGTGTTGGAAAGGAAGACTTTGAAGTGAAGATAATTGGCTGCACAGGACAGTCACCCGGTCGGGTGAGGTATTGCACCCGGTCGGGTGAGACTTGAAATACGAAACTGCTCAAGAAATTACTTCACCCGGTCGGGTGAGGTATTTCACCCGGTCGGGTCAGACATGACCTGGGACAAAACGACGTGCAGAAACATGAGAACATGGCGGATTATTTGATTTTGACATGCACCCGGTCGGGTGGGCACTTGACCCGGTCGGGTACCCGGCCAAAGGTGTTGAAAAACACCTATAAATAGCACACCTTTCCTTCACAAATAATCAATCCCTTCTTCCATGCTCTTAAGCTTAGTTTAGAATAGTATTTCTTTTATATTTTTATAGCATGTTTAGTCTCCAAATGAGGAGCTAAACTTCCATTTCTTGGTGTTGCTCTTGAAGCTTGTTGATTATTAAAGTTGTGAGTTATTTTCTTAACTTCTTCCCTTGAATATTAATTATTCTCTTAATCTATCTATATATTAATGTTGGGGAGTGTTGCTAAGATGACAATTAGTTAACATCTCAACATTAGTTATAATAGTATTTATTTTCTTCCTCAATATATTAATGTTGGGGAGTGTTGCTAAGATGACAATTAGATAACATCTTGAGATTAGTTATAGTAGGATTATTCATATTTAATCTTCTTCCTTGAATATTAATTCTTCCCTTAATCTATCTCTATGTTAATGTTGGGGAGTGTTGCTAAAATGACAATTAGTTAACATCTCAACATTAATTACTACTAGAAACGTTCAACGAACCGATGGTTAATCGTTGATGGTTTCACATGTAAGTAACTTCGGTTTATTAATGCACGGTCGTGGTTAATAAATTTAAGAGGGATTAATTGTGTTGGTTAGACCGAAACCGTTGTGTTGAGGTTATCAATCTCAATTGATTTCATCAAGGAGTTAAGAGATTAAATGCTACTATCAAGTCGGTATATGGCGGTGTTCTATACTAGACTAATAGTAAGAGTTATTAATGAACGGTCGTTGTTAATAACTACCCTCGATGAATTGGATATACTCCTCGATTGAGTATTCGAGAGGGGATTAGTTATAGATATAACAATGATCGACTAAAATATATCAACAAGTGGAAAGTAGCAATGCCAAGTCCTTTTTATCTTTGAATTAAATCACATATAAGTTGTTCATCTTTATGTTTAATTAAATTAAATCATTCAATCCTAAACCCCCCTTTTATTTACTAGTTTTATAAAAAAAGAATTATTCCTTTCCCTGTGGATACGAACTCTACTACGCTATACTACGTATAAGTATTAGTATTGAATTTATTTTGACGCACCGTGACAAAGTGCCCGTCAGTCGTAGAGAAGTTGGCGGCAGCTATGCTCATATTGTCGGTCATAGCCGAGAAATATAAGGAAAATTAGGGATAGATGGTTGTGACTCTTTATACAGTGTGAGAATAATTACCGGGCTTCATCATTATGGTAGCCCTGATTTTTTTTTTTAACCCGGAAGGCAAACCACCAAAATCAGTGGGGCAAACGCCGGGGAACATTTGTCATATTTTATTAGATAAAAGAGAGAGAAACAAGAGAAGAGGGGGACTAGACCAAGACCTCTCCAAAGGTGGCATACCACCCTGAGTTACAGATAAAAGAAACAAATTAATGAAAAATTGAGAGGACTAGACCAAGCCCAATTTCAAAACAAAATAAAATCAACCAAATCAAAAATTAAAACACGAAAGGACAGGATTTCATTTTTGTCAAGTTCTATTAAAGCATTAATGAAGCCAGGCAAAAATGAAGTGTGAGTAAAACTACCAGGTATGTTCGAAAATAATCCAACCTGAGCCAGTGAGTGAGCAACCACATTTACTTCCCTAAAAATGTGCTTAATTCGGACGTTCAGGTTCATACAGAGGTCTTGGGCTTCCTCTACCATTCGCTGAAGATAAAGAGGTGAAGAAGATTTTTGAACCAAGAGCTTCATCGTCATCTCAGAATCAATTTCCAGTTGGAAATTAGAGAAATGTTGCCTAGTACACCATTGTAGAGCTCGGAGGACCGCTTGCAATTCCGCCTGAAGAACGGTCTTCGCCTTAATCGATTCGAAGAAGCTTGCTATCATTTGACCCCTTTCATCTCGAAGTATTGCGCCACAGGCACATCTCCCCTCCTTGAAGGCCGCATCAACTGACAGGCGCAAGTGATAGGGATGAATTGTCTTCCAGATAAGAGTCTTAACCCTTCTTCTGCTAATTGATTCTGGTAATATTCCTTCCTGAATAAGGTCCACAGGCACATCATCATGGTGTTTCTTAGGGATAGTATGAATCCAATGTTGGCAATAATCTTTAATTTTCATAATAATGGCCCCTGCTTCAAACTTATGATCTTCCCACACTAAGGAATTATAGGCTTTCCAAATAAACCAAACTATAATACCTGGTAGCACACTTTTCAAAATACTTGTCAAATTATTTTCCTTAGCTGAAAGCCACCAACAAAAGAACATTTGCCGGATATTAGTATTGCTAGTTCTGTAAACCGACATTATACCCATGAAATAATGCCAAATACCTTTAACTTTATCACAAGAATAAAGGCAATGAGATTGAGTCTGTTCAGCACATAAACAGATTGGGCACCTAGTAGCAAGCTGAATAGAGAACCTTCGGAGATTCTCTGGGAAAGCCCTTATAGATGTATATATAATAAAACGAGAAGAGGGTTCCCATCTCAACAGAAGAAGACCTATGGGACTCAGATACTAATGAGGTTATTTGCAAAAAAGCTTTGTTGGTCACAAGGGAAAACTGTTTGCCTACTCAAAATCTGAACACACAAAAGAGAATCTACAAAAAGAAGAATCAACGATCACACCTTATGAGAACTAGGTCTCAATCACGAGTGGAACTTTGAAGATTTGATTGAAGACTTAACTGAGGGCCGAAGTTTCTTTTTGGGGAGGTTTTATTGTTATTCTTTGGGTTGGGGGTTTTAGCATTTAGTTTGTCTTTTCTCTTATTTCCTTTTTGCATTTTATTTTTCTCTTTTTACTTGTAACTTCTTTCATTTTATTTCTAATAAAACTTAAAGTAAGTTTAAAAATAAAAAAAAAATAAAAAAAAAATATAATAAATTTGAGTCATAATTACAATAGAAGTCTTACAATAATAACTAATTATAAAAATACCTCATTAATACTTACTACCTCCGTCCTTCTAACATTGGTATAGAATTAGGCTTTAGTAGTGGCAAACAAATTGCTGTTGTTGCCAAAACTACTTACCTATATGGCTATATGTTATTGCTTTTGAAATTCAAAAAACTGTTTGTTGTTCACTTATGTGGAATCCGATTTTATTAAATATGTTTTCCCGTGCGATGCACGGGATTAATATATAATATTGATAAACTTCTTTCACAAAATAAAATTTTATTAATAACATTGATGAGTAGGTTGGGATGTGGAATTTGAGATAAAAAGTTGGGGTTGGGATAAGATGTTTTCAATGGGAATTTATAAAACATTTCTTAGCCCCTCATGTAAAAGCAAGATGCATTTTTTTTTCCTAAAGTGCTTTCTTTAAATCGATATAAATTGCAGAGTTAGAAAGTTGATCATATGGAAATGGAAAATTTGTTTAAGACAAACATTGATACCTCATGCCTTCAAATAACAATTCTCTAAAAGATTTAATCATGTCTTATCATCGGTAAACATTGATGAGTATTAACAACACGGGTTTGATTAAATAATGGTATGTATTTCATACTTCATGGTACATGAGCGATACACCCGTGGGATGTTTCTTTTTCCCCACTAATATTGTCTCATTTATTTTTCGGTCCGTCTCACTGTGGTTGTATCATTTGATGGTACTATATCCGTCCTTTAAATAATTCTTACCTTATTTTTACTTAGCTTTCTCAATTCAATATTAATCACACAAATCACTTTTATCGAGTTCCGATTTCTTTTTTTCGTTTAAAAATGAATTTTGACTCTTCTTATATCCCTCTTTGCAACTTAATAGTTTTTGTCCAGCTTGAACATCAAGGTATTGAATACCAAGTTAGAATGCATGTTGACCTAGGTGTAGAGACCTTTTCTTCACTACACCATATATGGCCTATAGCAACACTAATTTAAAGTGTTGCTCCACAAATGTGGACACACATTTAAAGAAATTGAGCTAAGGCATCATTAGTTTAAAAATGTTGCAATAGATATGTTAAGTTTCTAAATGTTAAATACACTCTAAGGCAACGATCGTTCAATAAGTGTTGCATTTGATATGTTTGTAAGTGTTAAATATACTCTAATGCAATCTAATGCAACATTATTCGTTTAATAAGTGTTGCAATTGATATGTTTCTTTGAGAGGCTATTTTCTTGTTTTTACTTTTGCCTCTACCAACTAATTTTATTGTAGTGATTGCACTACCATGTACTTTGTCGAACTAAAGTTACACTTTAGTAGTTTAGTGTATTTTGGCAAGATTAAAATAGAAGTTGATACCGTACGAAGTGACACAAAAAAAATAGAACACTCTAGGAAATTATATTAGGTAAAAATGAGGACAATGATCTAAAATGTACAATTTTAGGCCTATTTCAATTTAGGTGCTTCCGGGGTCAGAACTTCACAATTTTAGGACAATAATTTAAATATAATTTATATAATTAGTATATTTAACTATTGCCATCAGAATTTATCGGATTAAGCTGATTTAGCCCGATGCCAAATTGGCTCCTAACAACTTAAGAAACGAAGATCTTAAGTTTAGAGCGTGTTTGGTAGCATGAAAATCAGTCGATTTGGCTGATTCTACTGAAATTTATGAAATTCTAGCTGAAGTGACTGCATTGGCTTATTCTGCTAATTTAAGAAAAAATATTTTTAAAATATATTTTATCAATAAATTAAAGAAAAACTTTTATGTAAAAATACCAAAAATGGTCATCTACAGTAACTTCAGCCAATACAGCCAAAAAAGTAACTACAATCTTATTTTTTCTGCTTATTACACAATTCAACACGCGAAAACAAAAGTTACATGTGTGGTGAAATATTCGGTTTATAAATATGATAAGCCAAAAAACGGTGTTGCCAAACGGCCTCTTAATTTATCATTTCGTTTGGTTAGAAATTAGAATATGGGTTGATAAAATTTTAGCTGGGAAAGTAAACTTTTAATGATTTCTTCCCAATCAACCTTTCCCTCTCAACATTTTGGGAAATTTCGGAGTTGGAGTACAGTGATACTGCGGCCGCCAACCCGCCGCCAACCCTTTGTATCCTTCATCTCCTCTTATCTGTTTCTTCTACGGCTACCTATTTTCTAGCTAACAACGCTAGTCTACAACATTGTATTCGCTCTCCAGTCCCAAAATCACACAGATCTTCGTTTTCGTATGGTTACTTTGAAGCACACGGTCAGGTTAGGGTTGTGTAAAGGGATAATTTGAGTTTTCACCCTACTTTATTGTACATATTGAACTTTGCACCACGTTTTTTAAAAACTTTGTTTTTGCACCCCAATTCAATATGAAAAGACAAAAATGCCCCTCCATTCACAATTTTGTTGGCCTTCAACATATTCCTTATTGAGGGCATTTTTGTCTTTTCACATGGGTTTGGGGTGCAAAAACAAAGATTTATAAAAACGGGGTGCAAAGTTCAATTTAAACAATAAAATGGGGTGCAAACTCAAATTACCTCTTGTGTAAATTATTTCAAATTTCGGTCGGTGTTATGTTTTTACAGCTTATTTTTCAAGTGGAAAGTTAATTTCAGATTTCAATTAAGTCAAATTTTCTCTTTCAGAGGTTTGAATGCCCGCCCTTAGAGGCGTACAAAATATTTGGAATTGCAGGAAAGTATTTTGATTGTCCAAGAGCCAAAGGTGAATTTAAGTGTCGATTTTGCAGACGGACTAATTCAAAAGCCTCAAAGTAAGTTCCCGATTTGGTCTTTCCTTTTTTAAACTTGTTTGAGTGTGCTTTAACTTAGACTAATTGTGTTTTTTCAAAATATAAAATGTAATGGGTCCATCACTTTGCTTATATTTTGAAGCTAATATTGATCAATTCAATTATATATTTGATTAGTAAATTTTGGACAATATATTACAAAGAAATTGGGGTATTTAGGTTCCCAATTCTAACACAATAGGATGAAAGATGCTCACAAATGACAATTATGTTATAGATTATGTTCTTGTGCATCAAAATGATGATGCCCCTTGATTTTAGTTACTTTGTATCAACATGATGAAACAATCTGATCTCTTCAATGTGATCAAGCCCAGCCAAATCTGATACTAAGACCAAGAAATTGAAGTGTATCTTAACATGTACTTTTACCAAGTTCTTTAATTTTGCCGGTATACGTTTGCCATTATAAGCATAATATGATGTTTAATGTTTTATAGTTGAATAGTGATTTGCATATTTATAGGATTAGAGAATCTACCCAAGAGAAGGTTTGTCACTTTGAAGATTGTTCAACATCATCCATAACTAAAGGAAAAAGGAGAAAGGTGCTGAGGTGCATCATGCCAAGGAGAAAAATTTACTTTCCAGATTGGATTATCTTAATTAGAATAACAAACTATAATGATTCTGTGATGCTGTAAAACTCCATCCTTTGTACGATGAATGACAAAGGTATAAATTTATTTAATTTAATTACTTAATTACTAAAATTACTCAATAATTTTTGCCTTATGTTGATCTTTTGCCTATATTTAATAAACTAAAATGATCTTAAGGATTTACCTTTTGATGAAGATATATGAATCCATTTCAGGAAAAATCATGTGAACAAATCATAATTGAACTATTGTTGTCCAGAAAAGGGAACGAAAAGAAATCTGCAGGGCAGAAGAAGCCAATTCAAATTACAAGAAATTTAAAAGAATGCCAACAGAATACCAAGGTTGGAAAAAAGCGAGTTAAGAATTATAGTTGACATTTTTGAATTTATTTACTTCTTAACTTTTTTTTCCAGGTGTTGATAATGTGTGCTTCTATGGAGGCTGATGCAGACACTCATTTTGGCAGCAGGAACATTAGAGTAGTTTTTGGCTTTTAGAATCATACATGTGCTTTTTGAACCTTTGTTTGGGTTGTAATTGTTATGATACTTATGTATGAATGGATGATAGATTTTATTTGGAGACCTAGTCATTAGATAAACTAAAAAAGTTCGAGTTCATGTATTCTTGTATGTTATTAAATTTGTGGCTTTTAAAGAATAATAAAAAAAATGCAATTTATCAACAAATGTTGCTCCAAGTGTTGCAATATCAAAGTATTGCATTTGCATTTGAATGCGTTGCTTTAGTTTTGGAGAATGATGTTGCCCTAGCCAAAATAGTTGCTAACACATTTTAATTTGTTGCTATAGGCATCTATGGCAACGGCCAAAATTTCAACACTTTGAAATTTGGAAAAGTGTTGCCATAGATTCCTAAGTCAACACATTTGGGTATAATGCAACATTTTTGAAGTGTTGCCTTAAGCCATTTATAGTGTAGTGCTTTTTATTTAAAATACATTTTTTGGTAACCTTATATATGTACGATGCTCCCTATCTCATTTCCAGAGTTTTCCCATATTTATTGTCTTAAATCTCCGAATCTCTAGGTTCAAATCTACTCCGTATATGTTTGAAGTTCTTGAACATGATAGAACTAACCAAACAATAATTTAAGAAGGGCATATAATAATGATTAACATATCCGCATCATGTTGGATAGATATTATGTTATTTTAATATTGCAGAAACAATACAACATGAGAATGAATAATTCGACGAATACACAAATAATAATTTCTAATGCCTTATTTAGAGATTCTCTAAATTTTATAAATTAACCAACAGAACCGACTTATATGTAACATGAATCATTGGTGTTTTAAATAAATTTGTCCTTCATTTTTCTCTTTAATAACATAACTTTAGCTTGTGTATGAAATTAATATCTCTATCGGATAATTCTGGTTTTAAATACAATAATTTAATTTTTCACAAAGATGGACAAATTTTCCTAAATAAGAGTAATAGTAATGTGATGTTTCAAAATAGAAGTACTATATTTTTTCATAAGTAGGAACAATTAATTATATGCTTGAAAAAACCGATAATCACGAGAGTCTAAAATAAAGTAATATTAATGATTGATAACGCCAAAAGATGACAATATGATTTTAGATGATAATAATATGGTGGTAACGGACTCACTCCTATTTAATTACGGGAAAATAATGTGCTGTTACATTACAATTTCTTTACTCTTATTTGGAAAGAAATCCTAAATATGAATTATTAATTAGCAATAAATTACGTAAATAAATATCAGAAAAAATATTTTCAAATATTAATCAAACTTTCATTAAAGTGGCATGGTGAATTGAAGCGAAAAACAAAGTGATGAAATGTCACAATTAAACATACAGTTATCTTCAAGAATTCATTTGAATGCCGTCCCGATTGAAGTTTTAGCTTAAATTTGGTATGAGTAAACTAGACTTAATAAATAAATTGCTAAAAAAATTCATCAAAAAATTCCACCAGAAACTGCCTCAAATGACAACGGCTGGATAAAGCCTTTTATATAAGGGCTTATTTGATTTTTTTTATGTAAGTTCCAAGGCCTCTAAGACTATTTTTTCTTTATTCAAAGACATAAAATTGCTGCTCAGAAACGTGCATGAAATAGTGTGTACCAAAAAGTGGTTCAACGTTATTCTTTATAATTTCATTTATGATCATATGATCAGATCAAAGTGGCAAATGATATTCATAATTTTCCACTTATCCATTTATATAAGATTGAGAGCCCTCGTTACCCTGACTAGAAAATCAGAAAAGTATAAAAGGAAATTAATTGTAATAATGTGCTACGTACTGAAAAAGATGTATAAAAAAAAGTGATAGGAAAAAAAAAAGTGATAGGGATAGGTGTCAAATGTCAAACAATTGCTCGTCCATAGGAGCCGTACCCGACATGTCGAAGTTGGCAGGCTGAAAAATATGGCCCGTCAAGATTCCGAATATTTCAAAATGCAACTATTGCATAGTATACTTCATCCCACTAATAATGCAGAGATAAAGTAAAAATAACACAAAAAAGATTTAGAGTCACGCAGATTTTATTAAATAAGACATGAAATAATTTTAGAGTGACGAACTGAAAAAGTAAAATGAGACAATCATGTAGGGACGAATATAGTATATTTTAATTTTATACTACGTCTTTTCTACTCCAATGGGGGCTAGGGAAGGAGGCTGGTGGCTGGAGTAATCAGGACTGAAACTCATTCTATTGAGTTTCAAACTCTTATATGTCTAGCAGGTTTTGAACTCAAGCCCTCCCACTAGACACGATAACCTCATAACCAGCTAGACTGGAATGCTACGTAAATAGGAGTATCTTTTACTCAGTATCTATTTTGACATTATCAGATTTAAAGATGATAATTTCCATCAAATTATTTTTAACTTGGCACCCTAGTTCCTTCATTTAAAAAAATTGACCAAAGTTGACTTGACATATGTCAATAAAGTAAAAGTTGTTGGTTGAAATTTGTACACAGGAGAGATAGAAATCACTTTGACTATTACTCTGTAATTTGTTACTTTAAATAAAAGTTGTTAAGTTTTTTGGAACGACAAAAAAGGAATTTTGTCAAATTATATAGGGCGGACCGAATAATATTTAAGAAATTAAAACATGAAATTCATTTTTTCAAAAATTAAAAGTCTTTACTTCTATTCTATTCAAAGCAATTTCTAAATTGCTACTATTATGCATCCTCTATCCCTCTCCCTTTAAATAGAAAATTCATATCCCATACGCCATACGTAGTACTCCGTATAATCTTACAATCCAGCTTGGTTACTGATCAAAAGGCCGCACCTCAAATTTATCTCCAAGCAGAATCCTCATGACCGGAAGTCAACCCCTTGACCTCACCGTGCTGGGTCACTTTCCGGTGGCACCACCGCCGGAAGCCGCAGCAAATCTGACTCTTCCGCTCACGTTTCTCGACCTACTCTGGTTGCACATGAACCCGGTTCACCGACTCATCTTCCATCACCACCCCATATCAAAAACCGACTTTATAGATACCGTTTTTCCTCTAATGAAAAGTTCTTTATCCAAAACCCTTCAACACTATAGTCCCTTCGCCGGAAAATTGATTGTCTCATCTGACAATTCCATCTTGCCGGAAATCCGTTACATTGACGGCGACTCTGTGACGTTAGTCTTGGCGGAATCCACATTGACCGAGGGCGACTTTGACCATCTTGTGTCTAATAGAGCTAAAAGTTGTGCGGATTCTCATCCGCTTGTTCCGAGATTACCCCCAACGTCAAGAAAATCTGACGGATCTACACAAGTCCCTCTGTTAGCGTTACAAGTAACACTATTCCCAAACGTCGGGTTTTGCATCGGCGTCACTTTTCATCACGTCGTCGGTGACGGTAAAACCATCTTCGGTTTCTGGAAGACATGGGCTTTCTTTTCCGGCGGCGGCGACCAGAAAGTCAAACCTGATTCTCTACCGTTTTTCGATAGAACAGAGCTCAAAGAAGGCAGAGGAAGATTAGAAGCCATTTTCTGGGAAAATCAAAAGAATGTCAAAATCGAGGATACCCTTGTTGACCTGCTTCCCACGATCCAGAACAAGGTCCGTTCCACGTTTACACTGCCACGTGGCGACATCCAAAGGCTCAAGAGCCACGTCATGGCACGACGTCCGGAGCTGGCACATGTAACCTCATTCACGGTGACGTGTTCGTTCGTGTGGAACTGCGTGATACGATCTCGCCACGTGGCGGGCGTGTACGCTAATGATGATGAAGATGAGCTGTTTGGTTGTATGGCGGATTGTAGGGCGCGTTTGGATCCGCCGTTGCCTGAAAACTACTTCGGGAATTGCATCACTGTTTGTTATGGATATGCGAAGGTTAGGGAACATGTGGGCGAGGATGGGTTGGCGGCGGCCGCGGCGGTGATCGGAGAAAGCATACGTGGCCAGCTGTACAATAACCACAAAGATGGAGTCTTGAAAGGAGCTGAAGATTGGTATACGCTGCTCTCCACAATTAATATGGACCGTACATTGAGTGTGGCTGCGTCTCCCAAGTTTGACTATTATGGGTTAGATTTTGGATGGGGAAAGCCTAAAAAGTCGGAGATTCCATCAATAGATATAACAGGGGCCATATCTCTCGCTGGAAGCAAGGATGAGGAAGGTGCACTTGAGATTGGTTTGGCATTGCCAGTTACACAGATGGATGCTTTTACCAGATTTTTTGAGGAGGGTTTGAAGGCCTTGTAGGTTGGATTTGATCTCGTTGACCTGAAACAATGCTATTTATTTTTTGCCAATAAAATCATGGTGATTGTCATATTTTGAGTATTTCAGCTTAAGGGGTGTGAATTTAATAAGACATTATTTGGAGAAAATGTGTAATACGGAGTATGTGATAGTAAAAGGTTCTAGGGAAATAGACCTCAATAGGACTTAAAAATAGGACTTTGAACTATTAAACTCCTAAATAAGACTAATTTTCAATGGAGTGACAAAACACCCTTGTTTATTCCCGCTTTGTGAAACTTCCTGTCACGGAGCAACAACCCCGGTTTTAAACACCACCTCCATTAACGGCTGCCCTCTTCACCCTCGCATCTTTGACACTGATGATAGGAAGAGTACTACTGACATCATCTATTTCTTTGGTGAGAGTCCTATTACATGGGTGTCACAAAAGCAAAGGATTGTGGCCTTATCATCCTGTGAGGCTGAATATATAGCAGCAACCGGGAGTGCTTGTCAAGGTATTTGGCTCAAAAGAATGTTAGAGAGTCTGAACAGGAATAAGCAGGTGAAACCACTACTCAAAGTTGATAACAAGTCTGCAATTGCTTTAGCAAAAAATTCAGTCTACCATGAAAGGAGTAAGCACATTGACACCAAGTTTCACTTCATTCGTGAGTGTGTTGAACACGGGGATATTGAGCTTGAGCATACCAAGACACAAGGGCAGTTAGCAGACATTCTAACTAAACCCCTTGGAAGGCAGAAATACATTGAGCTGCGAGACAAGATTGGAATGAAGAGTGTTGGAGAAGTAAAACAAGCTTAAGGGGGAGAATGTGGACTCTTAAACTTGTTTTACTTAGTCAAATTTAATTTGTTAATTATTTCCATGTATTTAGGATTGCATTTAGGAGCTACATGGTAATTATGTACGTGTGCATGTGGTTATTAAACCACACCCTCACGCATGCAAGAAAGTAGGAGCATGATGTGAGGTTGGTTATGCACTACTAGATTTTTGCTCATTTGCTGCTCCTCATTTGCTGCGGTCATAGATGAAACCGCAGCAATAACTCAAAAAATGAATGTAATTGCCGCGGTTAGTACCGAACCGCAGCTAATAGTGTACATTTTTCGGATTATTCGCTGCGGGCATGAATGATCCGCAGCAAAAGGTAATTACTTTTAGGGTTAGTGATATCCTATCCTGTCGTCTCACTCCTGCTCACACCGCCTCAGTCCCTGGATCCCCCTCGCTCCTCCATCCAGCCATTCAACACAGCCGCCTTCGCCCAGCACAGCCGCCTCACTCCTCTGCCAGCAAAGCCGCCTCACTCCTCTGCCAGCAAAGCCGCCTCACTCCTCCGCAAAAAACCCTAACTAGTTGATCATATCTGCTGCAGCGAACGAGGATTGACTGCGCCTGGCAGATTGAGGTGGACGGTGGCTTCTCCTTTTGTGGCTAGTTTAGCCGATCTTGACGAGTCGGCTACTGGAGCAATACTATAGACTACTGGAGCATTATTAATTTCAGGCACTGACGAGTCGAGTGCTACCAATTTCAGTACCAAATCCGCTTAGTCATCTCTGTCATCTATACGCTCTCAACCCATGGGTGGAGGAAGAGACCACGGACACCACCATGGTGAAGCGGGCCATGCGGCCGGTGACTTTCGGGCCAGTATTACAGTATGTTTTAAACTCAACGATTCAACTGCTTAAAATTGTTTATCATGGGATTCACTTTTGAGCAGCTGTAACTTGTTGCGCAGTTCAATTGTGATATCACTTGAATCAATTGCCATAATGATGACTAGAATAATAAAGTTGATAGTTTTAGTTAATTTCAGATTCTGGCATAATCATCCACTTCAAGATCCTGACAATGCAAGTTCTATAATTGTAGGATATACACAATAAATTGAAAAGTGAAATTCAAGTGGAAGAGTCTCAAAATGCTGAATCTGTTTCACTAAGTTCCGTTAAGAGAAATGCTTTAGTAACTTAATAATTACCTATTAGGCTATACCTTGATATATAAATTTTTAAGTTTATAACTAAACATGTTGCAAAAAAAAGTTTATAACTAAACCAACTAAAGTTTGGGGTCTTGCCCTCTCAGTCAGTTTTATTGATTCTATTGTGTACTACCGTAGCTTGCAAACTGACCTTGTTCCTTCTTGTGGAGGTGGAGTACGGTAAAGCTCAATAGATTGTATAAGCTGAACTGAAAGAAGTGCCTATGTAAGTTGAACTATCCAGGAATGTTGCGGCTTTGAGGTAATGTGCATTACTGCGTTGCCTAAACCTGAAGGGTGTTCACAAGTGTTTAACAACAATTCAGTAATAAAGTTACGGAGTGTTATCTTTGTTTCTTACACAGATTATTTGTTTTATTTTCCTTTCATTTTCAAATAAGGTTCTATGGACACTCATAATGGAGTGGGAAGAAGGGAGAAATCTTGCCAAAACACTACTCTCAACAAAGGAATCAGCTTTCATGTATGCAGAGAGACTAACTGAGCTTGCTATTGCTCTAGGCTTTGATGGCTGGTTGGTATGCTTTGGGTGCAATTGTGCAAAGTGAAATATGTTCTTACCATTTATTTATTTTTAATTCATTCTAATTTTTAATTCAAATTATGTTGTATCCAGATATTTCTTATTTTCTTTGGATCAGTGGAATTCAAAATGTAGTCCTTTAGCTACACTAAAAGAATCATTTGAACTCATTACTTATTTCTTATTGTGTTCTTGCTGCATTTCTGATTTTTTTGAACTTAGATGCTTGCTATATTAACTTTAGTATATGTGTGTGCAGTTTATTTGAGTAGGAAAAATGGATGGGAATGTACAGAACATCAAAAGGCGGCCGATTGTGCTATATCTAGTGTATATAAATTCGAAGAAGACAGTTACGGAGGGAAGGCGTATCAGTGTGAGAAAAGCTTGCGAAAATTCTACTTGTGCAGAGATTGAAGATTGTTGTAATCACTTTAAAGCCCTCAACGCTATCCAGGTTTGTATTTCATTTTAAGTTTTGTCTTTAGTAGTCTTATTTTCATCGACTTGATTGTAGGTCAAATATACTTTAACTCTTCTATATGCCTTTTTCATAAAGTTTGGTGTGCCTTGAAAAAAGAGAATCTAAATCGTATTGATTTCTCTGAATGTTATATTTCTTACTGTATGCGTTTCATCCTTTATATTTTGCAATTACATAAAAAGAGAACCGCAGCAGATTCTTACATGTTTTTCATTTCATTTTGAGAAAAGAAAATGGTGAGAACTATGCCGCTACCTTACGAGAAAGAAGTTGCCATTGTTATCTCCCATAGTCTAGAAGACAAGCCGCCGTCGCCACTCGCCATCTCTAGCCCAAGTTGAGTTGCCATCCTACAAAAAAACCACCATAGCCCAAGTTGAGTTGGCGCTGCACCTTCAGCCGCTTCTTCCGCTTCTTCTGCCTCTTCTCATATTAGGGGTTTATTTCTAAATATTTTTATCATTTCAATTGATTCATTTTAATTATTTCTCATTTTATGAAAGTTTATATTTCTATGAATTCATAAATTAATATTGATGTTTATGTTTGTATGAAGTTGTGATTTTGCAAAATTAGTTTGTTGTATAAAAAAACGTCATTCTAAAAAAATCTATTTCTAGTTTGTTGTATTTTGTAAGCTATATGTTCTCTCTGCAATTCTTAAGTCTAAAAAAATTGAATGCTTTGTCCAGATAGTATGATTTTGTTCACTGCAACAAAAGAGAGCACCAACACTCAGGTTAGTTTTCAAGTCTATTTTTTTATGTATTATGTACTAACTCGTTTTCACGTTCTAATATAGCTTATAGTTTTTGTTTAATATTTTAGGTTTACGGGAGCACCCAAAGAAGAGCTTTATCGAGTGATTAAATGATAGAAGTTCGTCATCCATTGGCCATACATATATATTCTTGATAATTTATTGAAGATTATATACTTTAGATGGTAGATTTAATTCAAGTTGGCATTGTGTATTTCATTCGTTTTGTACTAACCTTAGTGATGTAACTGAATTCTTTGTAAATTACGGTTTGAGTTTGTATTGATGTGATAGCAAGATTTGAAATTTGAAAATAAAGAGTTACTTATTGCCTAAACAACATTCAATTTGTTGTAAATATTAGATGTGGTAGTATCAGCCATCAGGAAACAAAAATTCCATCTCAAATTCTCATTTATAAAAAATAAAAATATGTTACTGTTCAAATGCTATTTGCTGCGGTTTTAACTGCAGCAATTTGTGGTTTTAACCGGAGCAATAAGTCATGCTTGCAATTCTGAAAGAACTAATTGCTGCGGTTCATGACCGCAGCAAATACCTCACTCTACTTTTTGCTGCTCCTTCATTTGCTGCGGTTCAAAACCGCAGCAAATAAGCAAAAACAACCGCAGCAAATAGCTGAAATTCTAGTAGTGATGCTTTGCATGTAGTATTTTAGTAGGTGTGCATATGGGGTTTTTTCATCCGAATGCAATGGATTTTTCCCCATAGAAAGAATGAATGAAAGATTGCACATCACAAAAGATCTATACTCTATTGCTTTGCTTCCATACCTTGATTAATATCTAAGCCATTACGTAGTGGTATTGTTGTATAGAGTGGAGTGTTTTTCCAACATTTGGTATTAGAGATCTCAGGGAAACGACCCATCATGTCCAGGGATGGAGGAGATCAGCAACCACATGAGAAAGGAGACAGCTTCTCCCTCAAATATCCTATGCTCACCCAAAGTAATTACGCTGCATGGGCTATCAAAATGGAAGTGTTCATGATGGCTCAAGGGGTATGGGATGCAGTTGAGGCCGAAGGGGTTATTGAACCACGCAAGGATAAGATGGCTCTTGCAGCCATTTATCAAGGTATAAGCGAGGATACCTTGTTGCAGTTGGGGGCAAAGAAAACTGCCAAGAAGGCTTGGAACATGTTGAAGACCATGAACCTTGGGGCTGAAAGGGTGAAAGAGGTGAGAACCCAAGCTCTTTGGAGAGATTTTGAAGCCATGAAGATGACTGATAGTGATAATGTTGATGATTACGCACAAAAACTTTAGATAATTGTAAGCAAACCGAGGGGATTGGGTAACCAAGTAGAAGAAGAGGTGGTAGTCAAGAAACTGTTGAGATCTATTTCACCTAAATCTCTGCAAATTGCCTCTACCATTGAGGAGTTTGGTGACTTGAAAACAAAGCTTGTAGAGGAGGTCATTGGTTCATTCAAGGCTCATGAAGCAAGGCTTCAAAGCTTTGGTTCAAAGGAGGATGAGACTGTTCTGCTCACCCAGGCTGAATGGAGGGCAAGAGAAGAATACAAAAGTCAAAAGGAGAACACTAGAGATCAAGGGAGTTCTAGAGGAGGAAGAGGCAGAGGCCGGGGAAGAGGAAGAGGAGGCAGTACCTCTCAAAGTAGAGGAGAGGAACCCCAGCAGAAAAGAAAGTTTGATAAATCCAAAATCAAATGTTATGCATGTGGGAAAATGGGGCATTTTGCCTCTGAATGCCCTGAAGAAGAAAAAGATGGTCAGGTAAATCTAACTGAAAAGGAGGAACATGAAGAACCTGCACTCTTAATGATAGAAACCTGTGAACTGACTAGATCACAAATCTCAGATGTCAAGAAAGCAAAGAAGGAGAATGTAAGTAAAGAGACAGGTTGGTACCTTGATACTGGTGCAAGTAATCACATGACAGGAGATAGAAATTGTTTCACAGCCATTGACTCTTCTGTCAATGGTAAAGTGAGATTTGGTGATGGATCAGTCATAAACATACATGGTCTGGGCTCAGTACTCCTTCAGCGCAAGAATGGGGAGCACCTAGTTTTAAACAATGTGTATTATATACCCAGGTTACAAAGTAGCATCATTAGCCTTGGTCAACTAGATGAAAGTGGAAGCCGGGTGGTCATTGAAGGTGGCTTTCTAAGAGTGTATGACCACAATGACAGGCTCATGATCAAGGTGAAGAGACAGGACAACAAACTTTTTTTTGCAAGATTGGAGAATGCACAAAAGGTTTGTCTAATGTTGAGTATGGCAGATCAAGCATGGTTGTGGCATGCTAGATATGGGCACTTGAACTTTTAAGCTTTAAGGAAACTGACACCCAAGAGGATGGTAGAAGGAGTACCTGAGATCACTCACATAAACAAATTATGTGATGGATGTGTCATGGGTAAGCAACACAGAATACCATTTCCTAATAGAGCAGTATTAAGAGCAACTCAACAACTTGAGTTGGTACATGGAGACCTGTGTGGACCCATCTCACCACTTACACCTGGAGGTAATAAGTACTTTATGTTACTTGTTGATGACTACTCACGCTTTATGTGGATACACCTACTGAAATGCAAAGATGAAGCTTTTGATGCTTTCAAAAGATTCAAGAAATTAACTGAAAATGAAGGTGCAAAAAAGCTAAAGTGTTTCAGAACTGGTAGGGGGGTGAGTTTACTTCCTCACAGTTCAAGCAATATTGTGATGATGAAGGAGTAAAGAGACACCTCACAACACACTCACCTCAGCAAAATGGAGTTGTTGAGAGAAGGAATCAAACACTCTTGGAGATGGCAAGAAGTATCATGAAGAGCAAGGGTGTAACAGCTAAGTTTTGGGGGGAGGCTGTGAAGACCTCAGTCTATATCCTCAACAGAGCTCCAACTAAAACTGTGCAAGACATGACTCCTTATCAGGCTTGGTATGAGAGGACTCCAAATGTACAGCACTTGCGCGTGTTTGGAGTCTTGCTCATGCTAAAGTTACCTCACCTCACTCTGCAAAGCTTGATGATAGGAGTATAATGATTGTCCTGTTGGAATATGAAGAAGGGTCTAAAGCTTATAGACTGTTAGATCCTAGAAGAGAGAGGGTTATTATAAGCAGAGGTGTAGTTTTTGAAGAAGAAAAAGGCTGGCTATGGCAGGAAAATCAAGGAGGGGAACAGGTTGATACTAACACCACTTTCACTGTTCACATAAGTGGAGAAAGATCTAAGAATGGTGATGCCACACAGACTGCAAATGGGGATGAAGGAGAGATATCACCACAAGTCTCTCCTCACAGTACACCAAGATCAAATTCAAGCTAAAGCTCAAGTGAAGGACATGCAAATTTCAGGTCTTTGCAAGAAATCTATGATGCAACTACTGAAATGGATGAAGAAGCAGGTTTGTGCTTCTTATCTATAGAAGAACCATCAAGCTATGAGGAGGCAATGGGAAACAGAACTGGAGAGAAGCTATGGAATTGGAGATTAACTCTATTCAAAAGAATGGAACCTGGGAGCTGGCAGACCTTCCAAAGAACCAGAAAGCTATTGGCCTAAAGTGGGGTTTTTAAGCTCAATAAGGATCCAGAAGGGAGAATAATCAAGCACAAGGCCAGATTTGTTGCAAAGGGGTATGTTCAAAGACATGGAGTGGACTATAAAGAAGTATTTGCCCCAGTAGATAGACTGGAGACAGTAAGGACTCTACTTGCATACTCAGCACAAAGAAGATGGGAAATACATCATATGGATGTGAAGACAGCTTTTTTAAGGAGGAGGTATATGTTATGCAGCCTGAGGGGTTTACTGATAAGCACAACCCAAACAAAGTTCTGAGGTTACATAAGGCCCTTTATGGCTTGAAACAAGCCCCAAGAGCTTGGAATGAGAAGCTAGACAAGTGTTTAAAGTTATTGAATTTCAGCAAGTGCATGTTTGAACATGCATTATATATCAGGAGGAAAGTAGAAGACATTCTGGTTGTTAGAGTATATGTGGATGATTTGATTCTTACCGGCCCAAGTTCTGATTCTATCAAAAGTTTCAAACATGATATGATGCTTCAGTTTGAGATGAGTGACTTAGGACTGCTAAGTCACTACCTGGGAATAGAAGTGAAGCAAGATAAAGAAGCTATCACCCTGTGTCAATCAAGCTATGCAAAGAAGATCTTAGAAAAAATTGGAATGGGAGAGTGCAATCCATGCTCATTTCCAATGGAACCAAGAAGTAAGCTAAGTAAAAGTGATGGTGAACCACCTATAGACACAACTCTATACAGAAGCATCATTGGAAGCCTCAAGTATCTTGTTAATACCTGTTGGAGTTGTTAGCAGGTATATGGAGGCTCCTACCACCTCACATATGAGTGCAGTCAAGCAGATCCTAAGATATGTAAAGGGAACACTGGGCATGGGTTGTGTGTACAAGAAAGCTCAAGATGATGAAAGCCTGGTTGGGTATAGTGACAGTGATCTTGCAGGGGACACTGATGATAGGAAGAGTACTACTCACATCATCTATTTCTTTGGTGAGAGTCCTATTACTTGGGTGTCACAAAAGCAAAGGATTGTGGCCTTATCATCCTGTGAGGCTGAATATATAGCAGCAACCGGGAGTGCTTGTCAAGGTATTTGGCTCAAAAGAATGTTAGAGAGTCTGGACAGGAATAAGCAGGTGAAACCACTACTCAAAGTTGATAACAAGTCTGCAATTGCTTTAGCCAAAAATTCAGTCTACCATGAAAGGAGTAAGCACATTGACACCAAGTTTCACTTCATTCGTGAGTGTGTTGAACACGGGGTTATTGAGCTTGAGCATACCAAGACACAAGGGCAGTTAGCAGACATTCTAACTGAACCCCTTGGAAGGCAGAAATACATTGAGCTGCGAGACAAGATTGGAATGAAGAGTGTTGGAGAAGTAAAACAAGCTTAAGGGGGAGAATGTGGACTTTTAAACTTGTTTTACTTAGTCAAATTTAATTTGTTAATTATTTCCATGTATTTAGGATTGCATTTAGGAGCTACATAGTAATTATGTACGTGTTCATGTGGTTATTAAACCACACCCTCACGCATGCAAGAAAGTAGGAGCATGATGTGAGGTTGGTTATGCTTTGCATGTAGTATTTAAGTAGGTGTGCATATGGGGTTTTTTCATCCGAATGCAATGGATTTTTCCCCATAGAAAGAATGAATGAAAGATTGCACATCACAAAAGATTTATACTCTATTGCTTCACTTCCATACCTTGATTAATATCTAAGCCATTACGTAGTAGTATTGTTGTATAGAGTGGAGTGTTTTTCCCACAATAAACACTTTTTTTATTATGAAACTCAAATCACTTTTTGTTTCTTATTTCTTACGGAGTATTTTGTGTGTTTTTCGGCAAGCGTGTTTCAGTGATGAATTGGGGTGTTACTGTGTGATGTGTAATCACAACTGATTTGCGTGTATTTGCACGTTGTGAAAATATTATCGGATCGGTGGCATGGGTAAATTTAGAAGGGGTAAATTATTGTTGTTATGATATTCTGACCTATCATTCCTTTGCTTATTAGGCACATTCATCCTATCAGGATCCCGACAGAAACTCGGAAGAAATGCATTTTTGTTCTGAAGTTATATATGGGGAACCATTCTAAGTGCTATTTTGAGTTGGATTTGTGATTCAAATTTTAAAATGTGGAACCAAAATGAATTCGGGTTAATCCGACATATCTTGACACGACGACAATGCTAATGACAATGTCATAAAAATGTATAAGAATGTCACCGGGTTAAGAAAATGTCACAATGGCAATGTCATTGTCGATGCTATAAAATAACATTGTAATTATGACAATGTCAATAGCTATTGGGGGTGTTTGGCAAATGGCTGTTAGCTGTTGGCCGATGGCTGATTATGTTGGCTGATTGGTGACAACAGATTCTGTTAGCTATTTTGATTAGCTGCTAGTATTGGCTGTTTATAGAACTGTGTTTGGTTAAATAGCTATTTGTAATCAGCTGATAACTTGTTGAATGACGTTTAACGACATCGATTGGTTTTTATTTTATTACTAACCACTTATACATATGTATTACACGTATAGCTAATGTTATTAGTCAATAACTTTATTTAATAAAAAAAATAATATTTTATTAACATAAGTAACAAAAATTACTTTTCTCCTTTGACTAGACAATTAAATTCTTGAAAACCCACAGTGCATACCAACGTTGTACAAACATTATACTAGTAGCTTTAGGTTCAGAATTCAGACGGAATACATATTATATATATTGCTCGTTTAATACCTTGACAGGAAAGGTCGTATAGTTAATTTGTCGTAGGAGATGTGATGATGTGGAAGACGGAGAAGGTGAAAGTCAGTTACCTTGGCAGAGCTTCACGCTGATTTTTTCTTCTGGTCGTGGGATTTGGAGGAGTGGAAGCGAAGGGACCAGCACAAAAGAAGGGATGCAGAGTGGGTAGAAAAGGAACATCGGATAGTTCTTCTTGGATTTCCAAGGACATCAACAAAGGAGGTACGACCCATTCTCAAACTCTTACAACCAAGGATTGAGGAATCATCCAAACTTGAGGTATGGAAACCCCCAACAATCCAACCCATCTTCTCAACCATCTTTTAACAATCAAGGCTCAAACTCTCAATCTAATATGTCAACTGATGAAATGATACGAGCTTTGACTTCAAACATGGTTACCATGCAACAAAGCATGGGTCAATTTCAACAAACCATGATACAATTCCAACATGAGACAAAGTCAAGCATTAAAAATTTGGAAACCCAAGTTAGCCAAATTTCAAATGCCGTAAGCCGACTTGAAGCAAAGGACTCGGGTAAACTCCCATCTCAAACGGAGCAAAACCCGAGACAACATGTGAATGCAATCATGTTGAAGGGGGTAGAAAAGAATGACCAAGAGATCGAGGAGGTTGATCAATCTGAGGAGAGAACCACAAAGGCGAAACTTCCTCCATTTTCATCGTATGAACCAGTAGCCCCATTCCCCGAGGCATTGATGGAGACAAGGAAGCTGGAGAAAGATACTGACATCTATGAGACTTTCGCCAAGTGTGAGGTAAACATTCCGCTCCTTAACTCAATTAAAAATGTTCCCCGTTTTGCTAAATTTTTAAAAGAATTATGCAAAACAAAACGAGAGGATAAGTCGAAAGAAAAGCAAGAGGTCAAGGTTAGTGAACATGTATCGGCTCTATTTCAAAAGAAACTTCCCGAAAAATTTAGCGATCCGGGCATGTTCACTATTCCCTGCAAAATAGGGGACACCATATTTTCTAAGGCGTTGTTGGATTTAGGAGCATCAATAAATGTCATTCCTTATTCCTTGTATAAATCCTTACAACTCGGCCCGCTACATCAAACTGGTGTAGTGATTCAACTAGCGGATCGATCTAATACATACCCAAAAGGTGTAATAGAAGATGTGCTAGTAGAAGTAGAAAATTTGGTTTTCCCTGTTGACTTCTATGTCCTTGAAATGGGGGATGATAACCAAACAACACCCATTCTTTTGGGAAGGCCTTTTCTGAAAACCGCCAAAACAAAAATTGATGTGTCTAGTGGTTCATTAACAATAGAATTTGATAACCAAAAAGTAGAATTCAACATCTTTGATTCTACTAAAAAACAAATTAAAAATCAATCTCTTTGTTCTTTAAATGTTTTTGAACCACCAACACTGAATATTTTTGTTAAGGAAGAACCCAAAAAATCCATTTTGAAAGGAAAACCACCTACTATTGAAGTGGAAACTAGAAAGAAAATTCGACCTTACTGGAAAAGGCCGAGGAAGAAAGCTGAAACGTGTCCTAACATGGCCTTTGAAAATAAAACAAGGGATACTCACGATCCCACTTAAAATAAAATAAAAATAACGTCGTGCCGCGACATTAAATCAAGCGCTTCTTGGGAGGCAACCCAAGTTTGTATTTTGATCATTTTCATTTTGTGTGTGTGTGATAAAACCTTTCAAAAAAAAATTAAAAAAATAAAATAAAAATAAAGTCACCTGGGATCACACCCGGCCGGGCAAAAACCCTACCCGGTCGGGTCACTTCATAAAACATAACACCCGGCCCAATCGCCCGGGCGAGGCAGTTGTGGAACAGAGAAAATCAAAACACCCGACCGGGTAACTTAAATACACCCGTCCGGGTGTTTTTGAGAAAATAGTTTCTGGTCAGCCGAAGTTAGGCCCGACTGGGTACACACCTTCCACCCGGCCGGGCGATTTTCAAAATAAAGCTACTGGATAAGCGATGCTTAGACCCGACCGGGTCTACGAACCACCCGGCCGGGTGATCGGGAAAAATGTCTGATAAGGGTCGGGCAGACCCTTCTTCTTCCCCATTTCATCTCATTCCTTCGAAAAAAAACCCATTCCCACCATTTTTGCACCTCAAACCTTCGATTCCTCCCCAATTCTTCACCAAATCCATCACTTAAACACATTTTCTTCATCTCCTCAACACTCTCTTCCATTTTCTACCCAAAAATCCTACCCAAATCCACCCCCAAAGGAAATCCGAAACCCTAACCCCCCATTTTCAAAGGTCCGAATTTTCCCCCCAAAATCCCCAACAAATCCCAATTTCTTCTCCTAATAACCATCCTCTCCACTCTCACAACCCCAAAATACCCAAAACCCACCAAAAAAATCAAAGTCCCAAACCCCACCATACCCAAGTCCAAAAATACCAAGAAAAATTCCAAAAAAAAAATCAATTTTCATGGCTCCAAAAAAGTCCAAAGCATCTTCTTCAAGGGGTAACCAAGAGATTGCACCCGTTCCCGGTTTTGAGAGTGTGAAATTTAACACCGAGGTCCACAAAAAGCGCTTCATAGAGCAAATCAAACGGGAGGTAAAACAATCCCGTTTCATATGCATTACTACGCTATTGTCATTCATGCTTGATGCGATTATGCGTGAGATTTTCACCAACATTGGGATGCTTAGGATTTTTGAGATGCAGTATGTTACCTATCCACATTTGGTGTATGAATTCTTTAGCTCATTTAAGCAAATAGCAAATGTTGATGATCATGCTGAAAGTAGAATCACATTTCGTTTGTTGAATGAGAATCGTTCATTGACCAAGCGGGAGTTTGCCCAACACGTACTTTGGTCTCCCCTTGTTCAATGAAGAACGTGAACATGACACGTTTGTGGGTGTGGAAATGTGGCAAAGGATGACAGGGCAGGTGGATGTGGAGCTTAGACACCTTAGTGTGAATCGTGTACAACATCCGGTCTTCGGAATCTTCTTGAAATTTTTATCAAACTGTTTTCTTGGAAGACCGAATAACCATCACACTAGGGTCTGGGATGTTTGTATTCTTGGACAAGTTGTTTTACCAGGTCCGGACCACGTGGATGTTGCCTCCATCCTATGGGATCACTTCGAGACAGTGGCAACTTCCACGGGAACTATTAGGGTAGGGGGTTTGATTACACATTTAGCCACACTCTATGGCTTTGTAGAACTTCGTAGGGGGTTTGATCAATACACATGTATTGATCAATATTTATCTAAAAATAAAATTTAAAATATGTATATTTTATTTATTACCGAGTATCAAAATAAGGTAAAACTTCTCATTATTTATAATATTGATAATCATAAACATATAAGTATTTGGATATTTGGCTATAGTACAGACTATATGAATAAGAAAATATGTATAATGTGATTGTTTTTAATAATAATCGATGATAATTGTTTTTTAAATATATTGAAACATGGAGGGATAATAGCAACTAAGGAACAAGTACAACTAATTGGCACACCATAGGTCAAATCCCATGATAGACAGAAAATTTTGAAAAATTAAAATGGCCGGGTTATGTGATTTCAGGCGAGTTCTAGAAAGGATTTGCGGCCGAGTTTTGGGTCTTCAGGTTTAAAGCGAGTTTTCATGACTTGCAGGTTTGATCCTAACCGTCCCGGTATGCCGAGTGGCAAGGGGGCCGACTCTCCCAGCCCGCTTCGGGTCTGAAACATAATTTTTATTTCTTTTTTGCTAGATATATAGTTACAGTTCATATAATTTTTAAGTAAGAAATGATTAAATTTCATGTTTAATTTGTATTACTCAAAACTTTACTTTTTATATAAGAAATATACTTTCTCGTGCATCGCACGGGTATAATACTATTTAAAAAAGCAAAACGGTAAAGAGACGGAAGAAAGAGATAAATAAGCAGCGGCCAGCGAGCACCGAGTCAGCGAACGGAAGAAAAGATGAAAAGAGAAGGACGGGCGAAAAAAAAAAGAGTAGAAAAAGAAGAAGACAGATCTGATCGGTGACACCTTCGCCGGCGGTACAGTTCGCCGCCCATGTTCTCTTTCGTCGTCAGCTCACATTCTTTTCAAAGATTTGATCTCTGTTCTCCGACATTTGTTTTTCACAAAGAATTGGGACCGGAATGGTCTGAAAGGCGTCGGTCTAGAAAGAAAAGAACAGAAGGGGGTAAATTTTGAACACATGAAAAAATTAGTCTTATTTTAGAGTTAAAAAAGTCAAAGTATTATTTTAGTACTCGTATATGATAACTGATAAGTACACTATACAAAAGTTCCAATATTATCTTCAACGGAACAACATCCGTAATCGTTGGCAATCACTAGACCATGCGGATTTGCGGTACACAGTCGCCGGGCTGTCACCACTCACCGCAAAAGCTTTTTTTTAAATGTAAAGTCACACCATAAACTTATTAAGAGAGTGTTTGCAATTGCTTAAAAAAATATTTCTCGACTTTTGACTTAAAAAAGCTGAAAAATGTAATTCAAATGACAACTTCTATTTAAAAAAAGTGTTTCTGGCTTTCGTGTGAAAAATGTTTTTTACTTTTTCCATTACACAAAAAACACTTATTTTATCGAACACCACCATCTTTTACTTTTCAAAATAATTTTTTTTCAAACACTATCAACTTTTACTACTAATCACTTTTTCCAAAATCACTTCCAAAATTGTTTTTTTTAAGTAGAAGAAGTTGCAAACACTCCCTAAGAGATTGATAAATCATACGGGGTACGTAGTAGATAGCTAGGATAGTTTTAGCCTATGTTACAAGAACCGGAACAGGAAGCAGCCCGGACGAATAACTGTCCAGATCCGACGGGTTAGCCCTGTCAACGTCGGGAAAATCCGGTCAACAATTTGAATTTAGTACATTAATGAAAAATAAAAGGTATTATTGTACACCATAATCAAGTAATTATATACACAATAGGTTACTGAAATAAAAATATTATTACTAGTATTATATGATCAAATACCAACAATGATATTCCGGACAAATTATTATATTAACCGGTTTTCCCGGGTTTGGGTGGTCCCAGGTCCACCCCAGGTCATAATGGGCCAGCTAAGGTAACAACGGGTAATTATGATTCCGGGTTTACTAACATTTATAGGCTGGTACCTGATTGGATCGGAGTAGGTGCCGGGTCTTCGGTTTCCTGGTCCGATTCTAGTAACATACGTAGTACTACCTCCGTCCCGTTGGAAGGTTCCCATAGCAAAACGGAACAGTTATATAGGCAATAATAAAAAATAAAGTATTTTGAGTATATTTTGAGAAATAATTTTAATAGGTATATATTAGAATATAGTTAGTATTGATAACTGTGATGTTATAAATGTATTATTTTTAATACTTAATGATTAATTTACAACTTAAGATTGTTAATTGTTTCTTTAAATAGAAATGAGAACCTTTATACGAGACGTCCAAAAAATAAAAGTGAGAACTTTTTAATGGGACGGAGGGAGTAGTACTTTTACTACTTTTTAGGCTGTGTTCGGCACCAGCTTTCAGCTCTTAATTGACTGAAAAATTTCAAGTTCAGCTAATAAATTTAAAAGTAGCCCTGTTTGGAAAGAGGGCTAAACTGAGCTGAAGTTGGAAAATATGGATTTAATGGAAACGTCATCAGGCGTAGCGTTGCTATGCAGCCCCATCCTGTAGTACACTTCCTTTCCTAAATTAACCCCAAATCACGATTCACGAACCGTTCATATCCTTCCTTTAGTGTCGCTCATATTTCAGAATCTCAGTCCTAGCTATCTCTTTACCGCTCATCATCTCCGCTGTGGATTTCAACCAGGGGTGGAGACAGGGAGGGGCTGGAGGGGGCCACGGCTCCTGCAAGAAAAAAATTCTTAAGTATATACTTCTATTATGTATAAATACTTTTAATCTATAGAAAATATGTTGATATTTTAAACTTTGACCCCTACAATGTAAATTTTTTAAAAACCGACCCCTTCAACAATAGATTTCTGGCTCCGCCACTGATTTCAACCCAGCAAGAAGATGGTGAAGCCGGAGAGCTTTATCCAACAGAGGGTCACCAAAGCCAGCAAGCAGCCCGAGAAGCTTCACAAAGAAAATTGGAGAATAGAGAGAAAGCAATGAAGGAGTCGGCGACAGTCCATCCACCAGCCGCAATTCCCTTTAATCGGCGGCAGTACAACTCATATAATCTTAATAATTAAATATAAAAAATCATTATTTTAAATAATACTTGTATATTTTATGCCCTTTAATGGGGAAATTAATTTGGAAGGTCACTTAACTTTTAGTCTATTTCAATTTGCTCACTCAATTTTAATTTGATCCATTTCAATCATCTATTTTTAAGTTCAGTTTCAAATTCATCACGTCAGGCATGTTACATTGCCGGAAATCTTGTAAGGTGTTAGAGACTGTTTCCTAATTTATTTTTGGAAACGCGTTTCTTAATTTATTTTTGGAAACTCATCCTAGTTGTCTTGGGGTTAGGTTTTACTTCTCTATAAATATAAGTTCTCTCCCTTGTAATCATGTGTGGATCCGAAAATGGTAATAATATTCCTGGCTTGGTAGCGCCCCCAGACGTAGTCATTCGTGGCGAACTGGATTATCAAATTTTAATGTGTTATTTTTATTATTCATCGTGTGCGTGAGTTTGATTCCTAACAAAACTCACATGCTTATAACCAAACGTATAACAACTTAAGCCTCATCAATCATTGAAAGAAGCCATCATAGATTATTGTTTGGCAAAAATCGATGTCATGTAGAATTTATAAGAATAGGCAGTGGAGGACCTAAGGGGGTTAGGTGGGGCAAGTGCCCCCGCTTCGAGCCCGGAATTTCAGTAGTAGTACTTAGGATAAAAACGGGTGCCTCGACTTCATACCAGTATTTGATAATTAAGATACTAAAATGTTACGGTTATATAAATAAAAAATTAATACAAAACATTTAAATTTTAGCTGAATTAAAATAAAAGATATAGAATTATCAAAAAACAAAAAAATAATTAAGAATTGAAAACAAAAAGTAACAAAAAAAGTTAAAATGCAAAAGAGTAGCCAATGTGCGGGCAATTAAAACTACAGAGTGATAAAAGTCTAAAAGCCCACTAACATTTGGAAGACTAGAATGATAAAAATCACGCGGACGGTTTACGAATTACGACTTTAGGGGATGTCGCTGCCTTGGCTCTGGCCTCTGGGGACTTCGCTGTCTAGCTGAATTGATGTTGCACCGCCGCACGCCTACACCGCTCAATCCTCCCATATTTCCTTGATTTGTAAGTTTATTTTCAATTTATTCTGCATTGACGACACCTGCTTTTTAGTTGGGGGATTATTTTAAAAATTAAAATTGTTGATAATCAAGACAGATCTTCGCAATATAATGGGAGATGACTATCTTACGAATTGCTTGGTGTACTACATCGAGAGAGATGTTTTTAGAAGCATCGATAATGAAACTATTATGCAACATTTTCAGAATATGAAAATTCGTAAGCTTGATTTACCAAAGTTGCAGCACTGAAATATTTAATATGTAATTAACTATTCTGTATAATTTAATACTACGTACATTTTTTTTTACCATTTTTATTACATTTGAAGTTATTATTATAGTCTAATTTTAGTGTCTAGTGTGCCCACTCTCACAAACCTCTGAGTCCGCCACTGAGAATAAGCATTTCACTATTTCAGTCAAATAATCCTTGGAAATGGATCATACCAACTACGTTTTCTTCTCCCGAACTTCAAAGGTATACTCATTTAAGCCAGAGGACTCTTACACAAGAAGCCCTTATTATTCTCTAAATTAACTTAAAAAAATTCATCTATACCAACTTTCAATTTGGGACCCGTAATTTTCCCACTACACGAGTCAATAAACAGGGAGCAGAACCCATTGAAATTTAATTAGGCGTGTCCTTTCCTTTGCCACGCCGGTGCTATATAAGTTTCAGCGAACTCAAGATCAAGATTTGAGAAGAGTTGTCGTAGCCAGATTTCATTGAGATGTAATGGGGGTGAACTAATGATTTGCTGCTGGTGCAAGTTGTAGGAATATGGATCCGGAGCCTCTACCTTACTTTAGAGTAAGGTAGAGTGTCTTGCTTCCTCCTGGTCGTCCGATCGACAATTCAACGGTCGGAGATTTTGGATTTCCTTTTTTCGCCGATCTCGAGGCCGTGTTAGCCGCTCCCCTCCCGTCCGATGCACAAGACACCCTCCTAGTCGGGTAGAGGATCCCAATCCCCTACATAGAGGAAGAAAGAATTAGAGCCGACTATAAAAGCATTTTAGCGAGCAAGGAAGGTTGAAGATCGGGTAAAGGTACACTGAAGTTTATCATTTAGTTTTAAGGATTTAATGATGACCCTTTAATGATTTGTTTACCGGAAATGAGAACTACAATTGGATGGATGGTTAGATGAGGTGGCACCTATTACTGCTTAATACTTCGTATGAAAGATAAAACATACTCCCTCCGTCCCAATTTGATAATCTCATTCTTTTGGGCACAAATTTTAATAAAGTGGTTGAAAAGGTAAAAGTTATGATTGAGATTTGAGTAGAAAAAGGTGAAATGATGTGGACCACATCTTTCTTTCCAAAAGGGAAACATGACCATCATTTTGGGACATCCCAAAAAGGAAATACGAGACCATCATTTTCACATTTTGGGACGAAGGGAGTACATCACTATCCCAGCAACTTAATATGTTGGATGTGATTAATCTGAATTAAAGGTATAGTTAAATGATCGAAATGAAACAAATTAAAGTAATGTGACCAAATTGAAATTTACTTAGAAGTAAAGTGATCATTCAAGTTAATTTCCCCCCTTTAATGTAATTGTGTATTTTCCAGTCATCATTCCAGTTCTTTTGCCAAACGGTTATACTCCATTCAACTAGAAGTTCAGATCCAGGTCTTTATAATCCAGTTCCAGACAATAGTATCTAATTCAGACAATAGCTCGCTATTCAGACATTAGTCTCCAGTTCCAACTCGTCGTGTCAAACATAGCCTTAGCTCATTACTTAAACTTTTCAAACTACTCAATTTTAATTAAAAATAATACTACGTATGAAATATTCCTAACTCCTATTTTTGTGGTCGTATCGATTTATTCACAGCCTGTGAATTCATTATTACACCGTGTGATTCTCTTTGAAATTGTGACACTAGCTGGTTGGACCTTTATTTTAATGTCAAACAATCAAACATTGGCCTTCAACTTTATTGAAATTTAATTAATACCCAATTTGAAATCTCTATTTTTTCATCTTTTTAATCTTATCAACCATTTTTTAATAAACGACTTTTGATTCAAATATACGGAGTATAAGTTAATTGTTATTTTTGTGACATAATGCTCCTAAATTATTGCTCTAACGTAACGTCAGGTATGACGGAATTGAAGAACATATTCAACTGGCCTCCCATTATTTAAAGAGCATTCATTCTAAACTTCTGTAATATACTGACAACTCTTATCTTATCCAACACCTCAAAAAACTACTCTGTATCGAATCCGATGGCCATACCCCAAACCGTCACGGTGCTGGAGCAAATTCCGGTCTCACCGCCGCCGGAAGCGACCGCGGAAATGTCTATTCCACTCACTTTTCTCGACGTAGTGTGGCTGACATTGCCTCCAGTCCACCGCCTCATTTTCTATCCCCACCCCGTATCAAGAACTGGCTTCCTAGATTCTATCATTCCTAAGATGAGAAACTCCTTATCCCAAACCCTTCAACACTATACTTCCCTAGCAGGAAGAGTTTTTACCTCACCCGACAACGCAATCGTCCCCGAAATTCGTTACACCGAGGACGATACGGTGCCGTTGATCGTCGCGGAGTACATTTCCGGTGAGACTACTGACTTTGATCATCTTGTTTCCGACCAAGCAAGAAGTTCCATGGATTATCAACCCCTAATTCCAAGACTACCCCCGACTTCCCGAGCACCGAACGGGTCGGTTGTCGTCCCCGTGTTTGCATTACAAGTTACACTATTTCCCGATGTCGGGATTTGCATCGGTGTGACCAACCATCATATAATCGGCGATGGCAGTAGCATCTTTGGTTTTATGAAGGCTTGGTCTCATCTTTCTTTTAGTAGTCACGAAGATAATAAAAAAGACTGCACATCATCTCAATGTGTACCATTTTATGGTAAAGTGGCGGTCAAAGATGGTCAACGATTGACGAGGCTTTATTGGGACATCCTGAAAAACATTAGCATTGAAGAGACACACAATGTTTATCGTCGTCCACTTATCACTGACAAGGTCCGGTCCACATTTGGAGTGACCCGAGACGATATTCAACGGCTTAAGAATCGGGTCCTTGCGCTACGACCCGATTTGGTACATGTTTCGTCGTTTACCATGATTTGTTCACACGTATGGAATTGCCTAGTGAAATCGAGAATCCAAACAGGCGAAAATGATGGTGATGAAGAAAAGGAGAATTTTCTGTGCCCGGCTGATTGCCGGGCACGTTTGGACCCTCCCGTGCCAGGAAACTACTTTGGCAATTGTGTCGTGCCCTGTATAGGCGGCGCAATGACAAAGGAGCTTATAGGACATGGAGGGTTCATAAAGGCGGCTGAGGTCATAGGAGAAAGCATTCGTGGCCAATTGTACAATAAGGAAAAGGATGGAGTTTTGAGAGGAGCTGATTCGTGGCTAACGGTTATCTCCGGATTCAATTTCGGTCGAACCATGAGCCTGGCTGGCTCGCCCAAGTTCGACTATTATGAGCTGGATTTCGGTTGGGGGAAGCCTAAAAAGTTTGACATTCCTTCTATTGATGTGACTGGGGCTATATCTCTTGGTGCAGCTAAGGATCATGAAGGTGGACTAGAGGTGGGCTTGGCATTGCCTGTCGCACAAATGGATATTTTTACCAATATATTCAACGAGGGTTTGAAAGCTATATGAAGCTTCGAGCTAGCTTCCATTCCCATGGCATTATCGTACTTCTATTTGCTTTCTTCCATTCACAATTTGTCAATAGTTTCATGTCAATCAATAATTATATACTTTGATGCCAATTAACAATTTTAATAAATACTGTAAATCATACGGACTAATATAATATACACAACACACTATGAGATACTCCATCCGATCCTAAATAAACTTCACACATTCCTTTTTGGGTAGGTCCAAAATAAATTTCACACTTCTGTTTTAGACAACTTTTTACTATAAAGTTACTCATATACCATTACTTTATTATCTACTTTACACCCACTTTCTCTCTCCCACTACACTTTGGGGGTGTTTGGTAAACGGCGTTTCAGTCGGAAAATGACGGTTTGACCACTTTTAGCGTTTTCGAAAATATAAAAAGTTGTTTAGTAAATAGTTGTTGCGACACTTGCTTTTTTTTTGGTTGTTTGACACTTGCATTTTTGGCCAGAAACGTTGAAATGAAAACGCTTTTAATAGGAGAGTTTTGGGTTGGCGTTTTGAAAAATAGCTTTTTCAACTAATTTTATAGCAAAACAGCTAAATTACCAAACATCTTCTGACAACCAGTAAATTTATTCAGGTAGTCAAACCAGCTGATTGTATCCGCTATTGACAACCCGCTAACATAACCCGCTATCGGCTAATCGCTAACCGCTGAATGCCAAACATGCCTTTTATCTACTTTTTGTAGGGATATGATGGAAAAGTCAACACAAAAAAGTTCACTTTTTAAAAAATCGTATAGTCAAACCATGAAGATTATTTAGGACTAATGGGAGTACATATCAGTTTGGTACGGATATCAAGAAAATACACAGAGCCCGTTTGGTAGCACCAAAATCGGCTGTTTTGGCTGATTCTGCTGAAATTTATGATATTCTGGCTGGAGTGGCTGTTTTGGTTGATTCTGCTGATTTAAGAAAAAAAAAATTAAAAATATATTTTATTAATAAATTAAAGAAAAAATTATATGTAAAAATAGCTAAAATGGTCATCTACAGTAACTTCAGCCAATACAGCCAGAAAAGTAACTCCAACCTTACTTTTTCGGCTTATTACACAATTCAGCGCGCGAAAGTAAAAGTTACGTGTTTGGTGAAAAAGCTGGCTGATAAGCCTGATAAGCCGAAATAGAGTTCTCCAAACGGGCTCACAATACATGATTATTTTATAATCCTGACCGTCACAAAGTTAGAAAAAGTATGACGAGTCTAACAAGTTCGCGGTGAAACCTATCTATATACTAGCGCGGTAACGCGCGTTGCGCGATATCCGTGCCCAACGCTAGGAAACAAAAAAAAATGTGGAAAAACAGTTTGAAACGAGGACAACCATTCAATCGTGTAGGTATTGTTTAAAAGGGAAAAGCTAGAAATGGGGAGTGCCACTTTAAAATAGAATGAGGAAACAACCATTCAACCATACAAGAGGCTATTTTACATATGGAGTATAATCTAATGTTTTGGCCTAGAATGTATACATCTGCATCAGAAAGTTTTCTGAGAAACTAAGCCATTTTACAGAGTTTAAATTGAGTATAAATTGTGGTGTGCTCATTTTAAAGCAAACGTGTACCTACAAAGACTTAAAAGAAATGTCAATCTCCAAAAAAGCATACAGATCAAGGGTGGACACCTTTTCTTTGGCCAAACAGCATGTGACAGATTTACACTATTATAGCATACAGCATGTGGCCAAAAGCATACAGATCAAGGATGGCTCTTATCAAACTACACCAGTTATAAACTTTGTAGCCTATTCCGGGCACCAGGCGGCAAACTCTTATGAGTCATGTGGCAAATTTACACTGTTAATATCAATCGATCTATTAGAAAGCATCACTTAAGTTATCTCACAATCATTAGTACGTAGTTAGTTTGAAACCTTTGACAACTTCAAGTTTTGGGTCCATGACAAAACCCCAAATGAGAACTTCTATTTGAATGAGCTAAATGATCTAGGCATCCCAACAATCTATATGTGACCTGGGAAGTATCGAAATTATTGATTTTACATTTCAAGAACAATACGCCACTAACGCAACAAATAACAGTGTTTTACTCCTATTTTGGGAAATTTTCCTATTTTTGTTTTCATCCTTGTAATTTAAATCGTTTCTTCTTTGTCCCCCGCTGACTCTTGAGCAACCTCTGTTTCACCACCAAATTGACACGTTTAACAAAACATTGTCTTTATTTTCACTTCATTCCATTTTAAAAATGCTTAACTTTCATTTCTAGAACTATAGATACTTATATCAAAAGAGTGATTTATTAGTTCTATTATCGTAAACTCCACTAATAATCTCCATAAAGTTGACATGAAAATTTAGACTTGAGTAATGCAAATGATATTTCATTTTTTCTGAATGGAAATTGCCAGAGATAAAATAGATGCATTACAGAATCTAAAACAAAAGTTGACATGAAGATTTAGAATGTGGCTAGAAATAAAGTAGATGCATTACAGAATCTAAAACAAAAAAATGTTTTTTTCTGCATAGAGTAAAGACAATTTAAGCTGTATACATTTGAGCTATTAAAATGAACTATTTTGAGCATATTGCTCTCATTGTCAATATGTACCTGGCTCAGTAGCAAGATCCCAGAGTTCCTTCACATTCTCAATTTCACGCTCTTGCGGCGCATGCATTACTATGATGGTTGAACCCACAATGCACAAAACACAACCAACAACACCAAAAATGTGTAGTCTCTCCCCTAAAAACATTTGTGCGAGTATAGCACTGCACGAAGGTATATTTCAGATACTATGCTACAGAAACCAAAGGAAAAAAACAAAGACTTCCTAGTCAACCATGCTTGCCTGATAATAATACTTAGTGCACCAAGAGGAGTTACAAGTATAGCTGGAGCAAAAGCGTACGCAGCAAAATTTAGCTATTTCTCCAACAATCACTGCCAAAAGACAATCACTCAGATAAGCCAAATGCATAGAGCACTTAAGTGAGAGCAGGATAGCACAAAATTAGCTGTTTCAACTTCTTTTTATTTTTGAAGTAAGAACTCTATAAACCAAGCGGAACCCATCTAATCTTCTTTTTGCACTGCCTCTTAAATATCACAATATGTATGAGAAACATTTGAAAGTTGCAAGTTGCAACTCATGAAAGCAGCAAACTCATAAAACAATCACCAGACCTCTGTCTCATACCAAATAATGAATTGTTTTCATTCCTACCCTCTTATTTAGCAACTACACAGATTCTTGATATTTTACTACATTAGATGTACCAGATGCTTAGTTTTTAATTAGAAATGAGGGAAGAGTCTGGTTAAATCAGCAAATTCTTTAAAGACATGTATGTATTGGGATTGAAGCATATAAGACAATACTTTCTCAGTGAAAGCTACTTTGTTTCTATCTCCTCAATACTACAATTATTTTCTAAGGATGCATTATAATCTCCCCATTCCCTAAAGGAACAGGATTCTATCAAAGTGGAAGATATTTTTGGAGGGGAGGGGGGGGGGGAGATATGTGTGTGTGTGTGTCTAGAGAGAGAGAGCCTACTTGTTAACATTCCAGCCCACCATAGTGGCTCCAATAAGTAAGAACAGCCTCCAGCACCTGTCAGAACAGGAGTTCAATAAGTGACCACTAATTGCATAATCCCTAACAAAATTGATCATTTCTAATAAAGCTACGCAAAGGCATACCAAAAGTTTTTGATACTGCAAAAGCCAAGAAGATGTCATGATGACTGTGTTTAAAATGGACAAATTAATTCCTATCCAGTACCTACAGAGGATCACGTTTCAGATCATGCTGTACAAAAAATTCTATTTAAAACTTGTGGGTTCTGCTTATTAATAAAGCTACCCAAAGGCAATGAACGTGAAAAGCAAAAAGAGTGGTTCTATTTATTAATAATATCATCAGCATTTTTGAAACTATTTCTTGTGTCTTTTCGGCAAGTACACGAAATTCGGTCAATACCAATTTCTAATACACCTGTTTGCCGCATAATCTGAAAAACAACTTTTACATTGTCTCACATAAAAAGGTTGTCATAAATCATGATAAATGAATTGTGGAATGGGATCTTTGAAGAGGCTATGAAAATGCAGAATTGTAACTGAGACAAGGTATGCTCTATTCAAAATATGAAAAAGTAACAAGCAAAGAAAAACTTAATGGGGTAGGTAATGCACATATAAAAAATCTCTTCTAAGGAAAAAGGGGAAAATGGAAAACTAACAAGCAAAGAAAAGCTTTCAATTTTCCCTCAGTTCTCTAAAAAAATATCACTCTTCAAATTTGAAAAGGAAGAGCAGCAGAAAATGAATAAATTATCCAGTACGATAACAGTTGAATTGTTGAAGTCGCTTAAGTCTACCAAGTAACTAAAGCCAACAAGCAAACCCAAATTCAATAAATAAAAATAAACATTTGATGCAACAACAGCAGTGTACAGTGTAGTTGGTCTTTTTTCACATTACAAGGAAAATCTCTCTTTCATGTGTCTATGGGTTGGCTAATTGGCTTCATGATTGGATATTAGACAAAAGCTAAGACCATACTTGCATACTTGTATACAAATGGGAAATGTTCCTGAACAGTAGACAGAGTACACACAACAACACCATCATAACCACAACATCTAAAGGCAACGCAGTTTCACTTCAACAGGTTCATATCTAAGATGCCTTAGTAGGATAGCATCCCATTGTATTCAAACACGTTATATCTAAACTTCATTCAATTAACAAGGGGGAAATGAGGTTTAGTTCTCAATGAAGAAATGGTAAATATCAGCTCTAAGACCAGATCCAGAACCAGCCTTCTTGAGTCCCTTTTTCTTGATAATGAAGCTAGACCCAATGAAGAAAGTGGATGAGATAGCCAAGATCACACCTTTGATGTTATCAGCAGACATAACCTTCTCCACACTCTCCAAGAAAATATAGTACTCCTATTTTGGTAACTATCTTGCTTATTAACTTAGCCTAAGATAAACCATAATAATGGTTCTCATTTACATAATACATGTTTCACGCAGACATACAATGATGGAACTAAAAAATGCAAAAGTAACTACTACTCTCTATATCCCAGAAAAGATTCCTCTATTTAAAGCTTGTTGCACGAACAAAAGAGCCATGAGCGATGTGTTAACATTTTTCACAAAAAAAAAACACAAATCAGGAGGTGTAGTTAAGTTTTTTTGTGGAGACCTCAACAAACTTTGCCATGCATGGGACAAGAAAGAAAGACCAAGAAAATGACAAAGAATGATACAGAAATGATAAAACAGTTCTTGAATTATTTACATGTACCCAAAATCATATACTCCATAATTAAAGTTACATGGCATATAAAGCCTCACAAACCCACAAAAAACATAGTCAAAGAACAATCAGAAGTAAGAATGATTATGAAAATTAATCTTATATAGAAACAAATGTGTTTCGTATCACATATTAAATCCAAATAAAATCCAAAAGAAGCTCTTTTTAGGCTTACCTCGTAAAAAAATCAGAAATCCATGTAGCTTGAAGTCTGCAATAGTACCAGCAGAGAGATGCTCATCCAGGGACATATTTCCTTCCCCCAAACTTAAAAAACTTTTCTTTATATAGAATAATTGAAGAATTCTAACTAAGAATTGGAAATCCCCCCTAATTAACTAAGAGACGAAAAGCATTAACAATTAATTCCAGAATATGTCAAAAGTAAAACAACATTCTATAAAAAATGAAACAAGAATAGTTTGTATTGAAGAAGATGTACAGTACTTCTTCAAGTTGAATAAATAGAAGTCCAAGCCAACAGTATGCAAAATAGGAGAAATCGTACCTAAAGTATCATATGAGAGGGCAAAACAGACGACTTGGTTGTTGTACCTTTGGAGATTCAACCAGATTGGGACTTCCCACAGACCAGAGGACCGCAACTCACAGACCTAAACTTCATACCATTGTCATCGTTCTGTGATCACGAATTAGAAAGGGACCTTCCACAAGTTAGGTGGACCTCGCATCGTCGTTGTCATCAAGCTTGGGAATCGGGTCCGTCAAATTCTGGTCAGCGTCGATTAAGGAACACATCAAGATGACACCTCGAAGGCCAATGAAACGAAGCTTCCTGTTGTGCACTGGGCGGATGGATGGATGTGCGAAGTAAGATGTGATCATCTATACATACCATCATAACTCGGACAGCATCTCCAGGGGCAGCATAATACAAGGTCGACACCGGGCGGCTCCTTCAGTAGAAGATTTCTGCAAATAGACATTGGGGGTGGCCGAGAGGGGGCACCACACCACATTAGCAAACGGAAGGCAACGGAAGGTAACAGATAATCGGCACTGCACACACGGTAAAAGGGCCATGCTAACCATCACTCGCACTTATCATTTTTAGTAGATAAAAAAGCAAATGAAATTTTATGCATTTTCCCTCTCAAAAAAATCAAATCAGAAAAATGATTAACAAAAAAATGAAAAGAAAAAGAAACAGAAGAAAGGAGTCAGGAGGTTGATCTTGATGTTTCACGGCAGAATAGAAAGTCATTTACGTAAGTTTGTTCCTTAATAAATGTGGAAGGGCCAGCTACACTTTTCTAAGGTTGCGTGTAAAAAGACAGTAGCATTTTTAGGGAGTGTTTGTGATTGTTTATGCATTTTAAAAGTGGTTTTTTTAATAGATTGTTGGATAAGTGATTTGTAGTAAAAGTTGATAGTGTTTGGGAATAGAATTGATTTTAAATAAAATGTAAAAGTTGGAGTGTTTGATAAAAAAGTGATTGTGTGGAATATTTTGTTAAATTACCAAATCAACCTACAAAAGTAAAAAGAGATAACAGATTAGGATAAGGAGCAACCCAACCCACCCTCCTTTCTCGCCCTAAATGCCGATGGTGAAGCTCCTCACCATGCTCATCGAGTTAAAAAGCAGCCAAAAATTGAAAGAAAAATCACTACTAATTATGTTTGGATGATAAATTCAAACATAAGGGAACCGTCTGCTACGGTTCTAAATTCAAACATATTGTGAAGCTCCTCACCATGCTCAGCGGCTACGATTCCCTTCTGCATCGACTCTGAAGAAAGCAGCAAGGCTCAGTGGCTACGGTTCCCTTCTGTAAATTTATGTTTGGATGAAGTCTAATTATGTTCTTGGATTATTCAGAATTTCGTTTGGCTCTGAAGCTGTCGAATTCCCTCGCCGGAAGGACGTTGCTGCAGAGGGGATGAAGCTTTGGGGGAACAATGGGTGTTGTGGGCCAGAGGGGTACTTTTGGGCTAATAATTATTTTTAAAATTAGAATGGCCCTAAAATTTGGACTTATTTACTAAAAAACCAAGAAGCATATAAAAACACCTCACCCCTAGCTTCTAGCTTTTGGCTTCAAACTGCTTAAATTAAGCAGAATTTTTCATTTGCAAACATCATTTTTAGCTTCTCCAATCCCAAAAGCTTATAAGTGCTTAAATTAAGCAATAACAAACATAGCTTTAATCAATAAGTATAATACTCCATAAACATAAATCAATAATATTTGATATACTCTTTGTTACACTCTATTTATTTACCCTTCCCACCAGCAAAAAAATCCAAGTGCACACATTTTTCAATAAAATTTGTTTTTGTAAACAAAATTTGTCTGTGTGTATAAATATGACATGCTTTTTTTTTGCAGATTAATCAGGGTGGTTGCACGAAAATTCAATGTTGGTGGTGACACGAAAAAAAAAATGTATGAGTGCAATGGTACCTCTTGATTTAAAAAAAAATCTTAGAGCAAAATGGTCTTCTGAGACGTGTTAAATATTTCAGCTACCGTGTCGATCCCCAAGTCCAGCTAGGCCTGGGACCGATTCGGTTCCTAGGCAAAATATGTGGAACCGTTTGAAAATATGAAATTTTATTAACGGTTCAGTTCTTATAAATTATTTATATAACCGATAAGGAACAGAACCGTTCTTAACGGTTCGGTTCTTGTCATTTAACGGTTCATAGCCTTTAAAAAAATACTCCATATAAAAAATCACGGTTAAATTTGTGTCAAAAATACATTCAACGTTTGAAATTACAATACAAATATGTGGAACATCATTTCAAACCTCAAAAGTTGAGTTTAAAACATAATAAATACATAACAAACGGCTAATTTTAGTAAATAAAACAAAACACGATATTATCTAAAGAAGTCCATGAAAACCAGTTAAAATGAAAAATAATTTTAAATAATTAAATAACTAAATAAAAAAGTGAATCTAATAATATAAAAATAGATAAATAAATATATATTAAAATATATATACTAATAAGAGATATATATAATTTTAATTATTATATATAACGGTTCCTTAACAGTTCCAGGTACATATTTTATTCAGGAACCGAGAACCGAACCGTTAATAAAAAATAGGAACTGAACCATTAACAAATACTCCCTCCGTCCCATTTATATTGTCCCGGAAGAGGGTGGCACGGTTTACGGTTATTAAGAAAAGTGAGTTTGTGTGGTTGATATTAATTGATAAAGTAAGAATAAAGTAAGAATGATTTAGAGCCACACAAACTTTGCCAAATATGGTATGGGACAATATAAGTGGGACTTCCCGAAAAGGTAAAACGGGACAAAATAAATGGGACGGAGGGAGTAACTAATAAATTTCGGAACCGAACCGGGTCATAGCGGTTCGGTCCGATTCGATTCTCCGGTTCTTGGTTCCAAAGTCCCAGCCCTATGTCCAACTGCACAAGATGCAAAATTCTTATTTTAAACCAACCAACAAACACCTCATGTGCGCGATAATTACCCTTTCTCTCATTTTCGATTTACTCTTTAGAAAGTTGTGTACACTTGAAAAGTTGGAACTTTTTTCTAAAAAACCCGGTGTGGGGAGAAGGTTATCAAGCCAAATAAAAAAATCATTTGAAATACTCAACTTTTTCCAATATATATGACTTATTATTTTCTTCACATATTCAAATATTGTACTTATCACATTTGACATTTTGTTTGACTAAAATTTGTTCGGTGCATCGCACAAATGAAAACATAGTGAAGCAATGACTCACCATCCACACCGCATAGTCCACATTTCACAACACAATTCACTCTTCTCTGTCTTAGGTTTTCAGTCGTTGAAAGGAAGCCACAACATAATTGCCAGAAAAAACTTTTGATCTTCGGAGGGAGCTGCCAACCCCACATCACCGCCAAGCCCATCCAAACATCAGCCGCCGTCTCCCCAACCAAGGTTCTATAACAGCTCCGTATAGAAAAACGCCCAGAGTCCTCTCATTTCCAACAAACCTTGCCCGCAATCGGCCTGGTGCTGATCGGAATCCCCCAAATCAAATGAACATCCCATTGTCCTAAAAGATCTCGAAGCAAATATAAGTCCCATTTGGACCCATCCTCACAGCGAAGCCCATCCACCGTGGCCTGTTCAAGACCCGAGACCGGTTCAAACAACTCAAAAGGATTACAACTATCTGGAAGTCATGGGTCACTCCAGATGTTAATATCCATCCCTTGCCCCACTTGCCAATAGTAACTATTCTGAATCATATTTTGAGTTCGGATAATACTCTGCCATATAAAATAAGAATTAGAACCAAGTTTTGTTGATAAAAAATTCTCAGCCCGGAAATAGCGTGCTTTAAAACTTTTCCCATTAAAGTATGTGGCTCCGAAAAATCCGTCAAGCCTGTTTAGAAAGCACAGATAAATTAAAATTCCTCAACTTCCTAAATCCCATCCTACACACCAATTTTTTTGGACTGCATAAGATCAGAATCCCAACTACACCATCAAATTCCTTTGTTTGATTTGCCTTGCCACGAGAAATCATTCAAAAGAGTCTCAATTTCCCTACATAAATCCTTCGGGAGAAGAAACACGTTCATGGATGACTGATTTAAGCAACACCTCCCTCCCTGCTCTCGACAAAAACCAGTTATTCCAATGTTGGATGCGATTAACCATTCTCTGTCTCAAGTAGGATAGATTAGCTTTCTTATTTCTACCTGTTGGGAATATTTGTGGTGTCCAATCTAGTTAAATATCTTTATATTTGTGTAGTTATTAATTAAATGTGTAATATGGGCCACAATTGTATATCAGCCCATTAGCTCGCTTGTAAGCATTAAGTTAGACTTCCTTACCTACAAAATGAGGCTAACTTAAGAGAAAACCTAAGGCATTAGAGAATAGAGGCAGAATATACATAGAATAGTTTCACGCTGCTCTCTCTCTAGAGGGAGAGCAGCGGCCCATTTCATACGATGTACCTAATTTCTTGACACTTTGATATTGAATGGGAAATCTATCTGCTTCTTCTTCATTTCTATGATCGTTAGATTGTTAGAAATAGGGACTAACATGTGGTATCAGAGCCGAGGCGTGAAATATATCGAATCTATCTGCGTTTTTCACACCTATCAACAACGAGAAAGACCATTCCTATTCGAAAAATTGATTTTTCGGGATATATGTTTGACTGATCTTATTTTAATGTTTTCAGCGATTTCTGGAAGATTAGGATCGAAATGTGTTTGAAAATAGCCTGCAATTTCATTTCAGAAGAAATTTTTGTTTTTACATTTGCAGATTTTTTAAGCTGAAGTATTCGATGTTATGAAGATTTCGAAGTTTTGGAGTTTCTCGATGTTTAGAATGATAGAATCTTTCGAAGTTTGGGTTTTCTCGAATCTCAGGATTTTTCGCAATTTCAGAACTTTTCGAAACTTTAAAGGATTTTTCTCGATATCCTCAGCTTCTCGAAGTTTAAAAGAATTTTTGATATTCTCGACTTTTTGAAGTTTAAAGTAGTTTTTGAAGTTCTTAAGGTTTTAAAGCTCTAAAGTTTTCAATGTTCCAAGGTTTTTGAAATTGCAAAGTTTTCGATGTTCTAAACTGGTTCGAAATTTTAAAGTTTTCAAAGTCTTGAGTTTCTCGAAGTTAATCTTCGAAAACACGTTTCTCGCAGGTTGAAGCTCCAAAACACGTTTCTCGCAGATTAAAGCTCGAAAACAGGTTTCTCGCGGATTGATACTCGAAAATAGGTTTCTCGCAAATTGATACTCGAAAACAGGTTTCTCGCAGATTGATACTCGAAAATAGGTTTCTCGGGGATTGAAGTTCGAAAACAGGTTTCTCGCAGATGAATATCGAGAAAAAGTTCTCGATATTCAATCATCGAGAAAAAGTTTTTTATAATCAATCATCGAGAAAAAGTTTTCGACATTCAATATCGGAAAAAAGTTTTCGACATTCAATATCGAAAAAAAGTTTTCGACATTCAATATCGAGAAAAAGTTTTCGACATTCAATATCGGAAAAAAGTTTTCGACATTCAATATCGGAAAAAAGTTTTCGACATTCAATATCGAGAAAAAGTTTTCGACATTCAATATCCAGAAAAAGTTTTCGATATTCAATATCGAGAAAAAGTTTTCGATATTCAACATCGAGAAAAAGTTTTTGCAGCTCAACATCGAAAAACTCAACCTCCTCGAAAACCTCACCTTCGAAAAAAATTTCAAAGTTAAAAAATTCAAACTTTTCAACGTCTTGCGCTGTTTTGGCCATAACTTTTGACTCGGTGATTCGATTTACGCGTATAATACCTTTTCGGAAAGCTAATGAAAAGATCTACATGAGTTCTTATGGGCACTCCAGAACCCTTTCTCACGCTCCCTCACTCTCCGTTTTTGAGGGAGTTATCATCAGTTTTCTGAAAATTTTATGAATCACCGAGGTCAAGGTCAAAACTGAGGCAAATCTGATCGATTCTTCCAAAGTCAAACCAAAGGTCAACACTGGTCTAATCTACACTGTAAGGTCCGAAAGTCGTAGATAATTCAATCAACCTCGCGTCAATGTTCATCTTACAACAATCAACAATCAACTAGTGATGCCTCCCCTAACTCATCAACGTGTGATCATCAATGTGCTGAAATTCTAGATGATGAGTTCAGGGTAAACCGTCATGTGTGGTACATGTTCATATTGCTCCATACACATGAAAGGTATAACAAGGTGTGAGCAATCAACCTTTTCACCATTTGAGGGGGAGTTACAATTTTCTCTTCGTGACGCCATACAATGACAAAGCAAGGATTCTCTCAAAGGATGCAAGTATGAAACATTTGAGGGGGAGTTTTCAGTTTTCTCCTCCTTGATACCAAACAATGACAAAGCATACCGAGTACTCTAGTTGAGGGGGAGTACAGAGAGAAAATGAAGAAACAAAGATTAATGAGAGAAGATGTCCATATGGCTTAGTAAACCCAACTAAGCCTACTCAAGGGACAAATTAAAGCCGAGAGTAAGTGAGTGAACTCTATGAGCGTTAGGAAGCCGAAGGCTCAATTGAGCAAGAAAACAATAATCAATGATGAGTCTGCTACCTCAACTGGCTGCTATCAATTGATCAATTACTCCGAGTCACTCAAATACTCTGGACAATCCCCATAGGTTCAGGACTGAATTCATTCATATCCCAGTTAAAAGACACTGCATCTTGTCCAACAGTGCATGCACATCCCTACCCAAGACCACTCATTTGTCTCCCAACAGACAAGTGTTTAATCATATTTTACGGGGAACCTCATCTCCCATTACTGTCTCCTTCCGACGCAAGTGATACTAACTACAATGGCCTCAGCCCCATGCCACTGAACTTTCTTAGATCACGTCGTGTCTTGTTATCTCACTCCCAAATGTTTTGAATTTTCTAGGACACAGACACTTTTTAGAGGCAGTTGCAGGTCCAAGTGACTTGCGAGAACTTCCACAGGACTCATCTACTATAGATGAAAACCAATGATGGGAAGGAAGTCATGCTGTTGCAACATAGAAATCACCAACATATTCAGGTCATCGCTCTAGAGTTTTTATCTATAGCGACCTCGGGGGGCTACCACTTTCTTTACTGATCTCTATGATCATGCCATACCAACTAGAGTGACATCTACTTCAGATGCTTCACAATGACTGGTTGAAAGTTAAGTCCTGTTAGAACTTTAATGCTTCTATCATTTTATACAGGCCACACTTCAGTGTTTACATTGATGTTGTGATAACGGAACACTATGGTGTCTCCAATTTTTATCTTATCCTTTTTCCTTTTAGTTTTTGTCATTACTAGAAAACTGGCTTATAGTAACACTTTTATAGTGACACTTTCTTAAAATTAGTGTCACTGACCAAAATTTAACGTAAAAGTGTCACTACCTCATGACACTCTAGTATCAACCACAATTGTGATAAGAAGAACCGAAATTTTTTAATGTACTCCCCAGACCAATTCCTCTTTATTCTCGTCCCTAAATCTTTTCCCTAAATTTTGCTTACAGAAACCCTCCATCTCTTCCCCTTATCCTTTTCTATCGCCACTCTTTCCAACTACAATCCGCCTCTCTCTGAACCTCCAAGTCATGTATCGTCGTTTATGTAATCCCTCGCAGCGAGACTATCTATACTGAGCCTCCAACAGCTCTTATTGTTGCCGATTGAATTTCGCCTGCCACGGTCGCCTTCAGTCGCCTATCGTCTGTCAATCGGCCACTCGTTTGTAACTCCTCCTTCTCACCGCCGCTGACCTAGATTGCTCGCTGCTCGTCTCATCATCTCGCGTGAGACGCACTGGTCACTGCTTGCTAACCCTTCCTAGTTGACGAAACTCATGAAAGGATTCATCATTTCACGGATTCGGGTAAATTTCCCTCCTGCTTGTTGTTTTGCATCCGTTGCTTTCCCTGCCTCCTACTTGCTGTGTGGCCGTGTGATTCCCAAATCTCTACATTTTTAATTTTTAAACTAATTCTCGTTTTATCTTAAGATGAATGATGAATTGATGATTATTGATTACGAGATTATCAAACATTTTTTTACTGCATCGCAAAACAGGCTTCACTTTCTATGACTTGCTGCTTGGCTGCTTAATCCCTGACAAAACTTAACTTGTAACCTAATTTCACTTTTCTATTGGAAGGAATGACTACTTGATGATACATGCTTACCCTTTGTATCTTACTTCAGTCACACTCCTTTGAGAACATCACTCTGTTTCTGTTGGAGGTGAGAGAACTCCTTATATTTTCCCCATGTGTTGCCTGAAGTTTCTTAATTGGCCGGAGACAATATACTCAACTTCTGCTTCTAAATTAAATTAGCACATAGTTTTACTAAGTTAACTTTTGTATACACCACACATAGTTTTACTAAATTAGCGCATCTTCATGCCACCTCTAGAATAGCTACCCTCGAGAGCGCATCTAAGGTTTTTTTAATTCATAAATATTTGCTTTTGAATATTTTAGGGCTTAATCTATGATTTCATTTAAATTTTTATTGCAGTTTAGTGAACTGATTGGACAAAGACTTGCACTTTATTTCAATGCTCGAGTGTTAGAGTTTTTTAAATTATGTTTTTTATAACTTTCAAATGCGCTGCGGATGAGGAAAGAACGGCTGCGGTAAGAGAAATTCTAATAGTGTTTATAGATATCGATTTCATTGCCTAGTTTTGAATTTAGTTTTAAATGCCTAGTTCTAATAATTCTTTTGTTATAGGGGGAGGAGATTTCTTCTATAGTTTGCGGTTTTGCTTGAGATGTGTTAGCAGAATGGTGGCTAACTATTTTCTCATAAGAGTTTCCTAGAGGTAATACCTAAAAGGTGACTGTAAATAATTCAGAGAGGTGTCTCTTCTTTGTTCACTAGCTAAGAAAATGAATAATTTTTCTGCATAGTTGGATTACAACTCAGATTAATATTCTTAGTTGTTAAAATGAAGTAATCTTATTGTCCATGTTTCTTTTATTTTCATTATGTTAAAGTAGGGGTCTAATAAGCTATTTCTGATGTTAAAGTAGCTTGGTGACTGGATACTCTCAATTGATGAATTAAAGTATGAAATTAGAAGGGAGCGTTTTCACCTTTCTGATGCTTATAGTAGAAGAACTAAAAATCTTGGGATTTTGAACTTTTGCTGGGTGAAGAAATAAATTGACCATTTAGTTTCTGGGGTTAGTATGTTCGACCAACCAGTATCTTATGTTGTACCATCCACAGGGATTGCCTGTAGAGATAAGCAAGCCTCTTCTTGAAAGGGTTTACCTTGACAACAACAAGCTTTCAACCTTGCCGTCTGAGCTTGGTGAGCTCAAGAACTTGAAAGTTTTAGCTGCTGACTGCAACATGTTGGTCTCTGTCCCCGATAAGCCTGGAACTGCATTAACAGGTAGTAATAGATTTTGACATATATGATTCTCAATGCAAATTCAAATTCATTATATTGACATTTATCTTTTGTGCTTTGAAAACCTTATTAGTTGAGTTGAGGCAATGTGTTGGACAGGTTGAGTTGTCACTTGAACACAACAAGTTGGTTAGGCCACTGATGGATTTCAGGTTTTTCTAACAACATTTGTGATGCATTGCGCTTACGTATCAGTCAAACTATATTTCAAATCATTCTTGAGGTCTAATATTTTTCTTCGGTTCAATGACAGGGCTATGACTGAGCTACGTGTTCTTCTGCTGTTTGGTAACCTCTAGAATTACTTCTAGACATATTACCACTGCAAAAATTGTGCCACTTGTCTCTTGCCAATATTAGGATTGCGTCAGATGACCATTTAAGATTAGTAAATGTACAAATAGAGGTAGTTACAATCATTCATTCTGGAGATCTTTTAATGCAGTGAAGTTCATGAACTGAAGTGACCATGCTTTTGTAATGGACAACATTGAATTTCTTTTTTGACGTTTTTGTGATATTTGCACATCTTTCTTATACAATGCAGCTTTCTCGCTTTACCCAAAACTGGGCACCAACCGCCGCGCAGCGTGCGCGCCCACGCTAGTTCTGGGAATAAGTCTCTGTGAGAGTGTGAGGGAAATGTTCCTTTTATATCTGGGAGTGGTTCCCTTGTCTCTTATTGGCTGTTGAATTTCTGGCTTGGTAATCTTTAGCTACATGTTCAATTCAAATCTTTGCTACAGTCTTATAGGCCAGAGATGGTAGCCGGATGGTATCGTTCACATCCTGGTTTCGGTTGCTGACTTTCAGGTATGGACATTAATACTCAGCAAGTACCTGCATTTATATCTATATTCTCTATATTCTCTGATTAGGGATACAAAATAGGGATTGTTTTGTAAACTGATGACATGTAAATGATAAAAAGAGTGCTTAAAACCAAGACTCACAACTAAACATGATTCCTCATGTACTCAATTCATTCACATTCAATTAGGAGACCACCTTTCAAGCTCATGAACTTAGTCATATTTTTTCCCAAAAGGATCAAATAGATTTAATGTACCAATGTCTCATGTCTTACTGAAATGGTAGTTTAATTTGCAGTTTATTTACATTGACCTTTTAATTGAACACCGACCACTAGTAGTGTTTATGAAAGATAATTTCTATTGTTCATATAGATTATGGAACTTGAGGCCAACAAATCATTGATGCGCTTCATACAAAAGCTAATATCAAAATAACACAGATGGCAATTTTGTTTAGTGAATCTGCCCCAAAGAAATACTCCGTATGAAATAAACTTATAAGAAAGAGTAACTAACTTTTCTGAAGCTTCTTTTAACCAAAAGTATCTCTGCTTCTGATTTTTTTCATTTGTATCTCTCTTATATAAAGACCAAGAGATTTCCATATACATAAACTTGTAAAAGTGATGAACTTTGTCCCCCCCCCCCCCCCCCCCCCCCCCGATGGAGTAAGCTCGTACGGGGTCTTTCAAAGTTCATCTAGCGTTAGAGGTTACTTTTTAGATGGCGCTCTCACATAAACATTATTTATTGTAGCTATCTAATGTGTCTTGATTTTGTTTCTTTCAGATATTGAAAAGCCACCAACAAGTAGGAAGCACTATGGTCTCATGTTGAAGATAACTGACTTAGTCATAGATGGAGCTTATAGCAGTTAGAAGATCTTAAATTTGTTTATTATAGATTTAGTTGAGTTTGTGTTGGAATGTGTATGACATTTGAATTGTAAATGATAATTCTTTTTATTTTCAATAAAGTGCCTTTTGAATTGTCATTTTTATTTTTCAAGTAATAATCTAATATTTCGTGTGTATAAACAATTATATATAAATATAAATATACAAATATATAATAAACACTATGTGATACCAATGTATCATAAATTTAATTGATGCTAAAGTGTCATAACGTAAAGTGATATTGTTTTGTCATAATTTTTATGATACTTTAGTGTCATAAATTAGTGACACTTTACCAGTGACACTAAATTTAGTGTCACAATTCCCGACTTTCTATGACACTTTCTTAGTGTCAGAAAAATTTTTTGTGACACTTATATAGTGTCACTATAGAGCATTATTCTAGTAGTGTCATCTTCTGGATAACATGTTATCCAGAATAAAAGTATGACGCCCCGAATCATCGGATCGTCATGAGAGGGAGAATAGTCCACATGCTGTTTACTCTAAACAAATCATTCTCGGACACTTCTCTCCTCCAACACGTTCCGGAGCCAACCCATTCATAGGCCTAATTGATACCAACTTCATTAAGATTTGGAGTTGTAAATATCTAATCATATAACCCTAAATTATGAGTATCCAACGTAACATAATGTCACCCTATAACAAAAGATCATGTGGTCTTCATCAGTTCCTCCAACTAGGGATGGATCGGGCCTGGTTCGGTTCCGGGTCGGGCCCGGGGGGCTTGGAATTTTTTGGGTAAGGCTTGGGACCGGCCCAAGAGTCTACCGGTAACGGGCCGGGCCGGTTCTTTTAATTTACACTATGTTTAAAGTTTAAACCCATACTTTCAGTGTGTGTGTACAACTTATCCCCAGCGGAACATTCTGACTCAAAAAGGGCTAAATAGGCTCAGCATGTTATACAAATAGATTTTAGATCGATTAAGAACAATTCTGTTTGGCAAATTATACCGTGGGATCGGTGTACCATGTGCATGGTACACCGATCCCAAATACGGTATCGTTTTGAAAACAAAAAGTCGGTCACAAGCTCACTCTTTATTTGCAGCTCCACTAATCAGGCCACTGGCCGTCTCCCCCACCCTCGTTACTTTTTATTCTTTTTCATTTTTTAATTTGCTCTCTCGATTCTATTTCTCTAGTGGACTCCCCACCCTCTTTCTTTTTTACTTTTTTGTTTTTTTACTTTTATTTTTTCATTATCAAAATCAATTTCCAAATGATTTTTTTAAATTAAGGAACACTGGCCAAATGTATGTACTTCATTTCAATTTTGTGATTAAATTTTTATCCTTTCAAAACACATTAATTACTTTTCTTTCTGTCTTAATCCTTATTCCTGCACTTTTTTCTTTTTTTCTTCAACTAAAATCACAACCAAAAATTTATTATGTTTTGTAATATCTTTTTATATTCATTTTTTTGTGTAATAAACTTTTATATGGATACACTTTTTATCGCTTTTATATGTCTTTAGAGGCTTTTAAGACATTGAATGTGTTTATTTTTATTTATGGAGTTACATTTGATAATATACGAAGTTAAATCTTTTTTTTTACGAAGTTAAATCTTCTTATGCCCAAGTTACATGTTATAATGCGCGAGTTACATCTTGTTATGCGTCGGTTACATCTTTTTATGCGCGAGTTACATACTTTTATGCGCGAGTTACATCAAATTATGCATGAGTTACATCTAATTATTTGTGATTTTTACTTATCTTTATCTTTAACTAATTACATCTAATTAAATTACATTTTTCATAACACTAGTTACATACCAGAATAAACTCCAACTATTGAAACAAAATTTTATCTTTTTTGCAAAGAAAATGTATTTTTTGGCAAAAAAAATAATATTAAAAAAAATATTTTTATGGCCTTAATATTAAAAACAAAAAAATGTCTACTATTTACGTAAAGTAATTCAACAATTAGACTCCATGTTTTCATTGTTTACATTGAAATCATTGTTTTATTTCTTATACTCCGCATTACATAAGTTACATTTTAATTTGTCTTCAGTTACATTTGTTGTCAACGTGAGTTACATTTCTTTACACGCGAGTTACATCAACCAATTGCTGGGACAAGGAAAAAAATAAAAAAAAAAAGTTACTGTTCACGCGCGTGAACAGTAACACGCGAATTTGTCTCTGGGAGCACCATGCTCACGGTGGGTTGCTCCCACGTTATAACAACTCATTCTGTTTGGTTCACTTATTTATTGGCAAATTCCAACTTTCTAGATTCTACCTTATAACACAAGTACTTGGCAGGGGTAATGACAAAAGAGAACTGCTTATTTCTTATTTTTGATCGGCCTTATTTTTATAAACTTAAATATGATATTGAGTTTTAAAAATTATAATAACTAAATTACTAAATTAAAAGAGAAATTTGTTGATTCAGTCCCGTAACTTATAGCTATATCCGATATCGGTCCTGTAACTTTAGTAACTTGCAGATTACATCCCGTAACTAACAAGTTGGTGCAATTTTGGTCCTTCTTTGCCGGAACTTACCAATTTCGCCGGAAAAAGACACATCACCTGCCAGATGGTATATTATTTGGAACTCATTTGCTGACTCAACGTTGGCCCTTAGCTGGAGTTTAAAAATCAGAGTATGAAAGCTCTTCGCTGAATGTGCGCACAACCATACCAAGCCTATTATCGGATCTGCAAAAGGGGGAAAGAACACATAACCCCACCTGGAGATTTCTCCTAAACTAAGTCGAGAGAGTGAGTTATGGAGTGTGATTGTGGTAAAAAGGTTTCTCTTCTAATTTCTTGGACTGATAACAATCCTGGAAGAAGGTTTCATGAGTGCGCTAGAAGCAGAGTAAGAAGTTCAGCTTTTAAATTTAGTTTGTTTGCTTCCATTTTTACTAAACAAACTAGAAATTTAAGAATAACATTCGTATAATAAATATGTTTGAAAATTAAAATGTATTTAATCTTTAGCTAGGTTCTACTAATAAAATTACCATCTTCTATTTGTAGGGAACATTTGATGATGTATTTTGATACAGACAGAAGGTTGCAGATTTTTTGAATGGGCGGACCCACCTATGTACCATCGTTTAACAATGATAATTCCGGGATTGCTTAAAAGACTCAATTTCTAAAGAGGAAGGGGTTGTAAAGTTGAAGGCTAAAAATAAAAGGCTCCTCATAGTTGTTGTAGGGCTAGTGTTTTTGCTCCTAGTCTTTCTCATGTTAAAGATGTGAGAAGTGAAGATGATGTAACATTTCAAGAGTGCTAGGTAGCTTAGGTTGTTAATTAGTACCACATTATGAAGGTGCAGTAAGACATTATTATTGTTAGTTGTAAGCTTTTCCTAAACTTTTAAAAAATCATCTTTTATTTTGAATTGACAATGCTATGTACTTTCAAGTTTATGTTTATGAGTGAGTGATATATGTGGTCTAAAGTTTTAAGAAGAGTTGGAGATAAAATGCTTTACTCTTAAAACATGAATCCAGAAAGCTTGAAACTTCATTCAAAATGCTCCTGCTGCTATGAAGAAGAAATAATAAAGCTTCTCTGAATGAAAAAAACTAGTTTTTGAGTGCTTTTAGCTGCAATTCCTGGAGCAATGTTCATTTATTTGTACCCCAAATGTTAGTCTATAGATTTCAAAAGTGTGAAGGTTAAACCATATTTGGTTTTCCTTAGTAAAACCAAATTTTATAACCACCTCCTTCATAGTTTTCACATTCTAAACCGTGAAAACTTGATGAACATCTGAGCAAATTCTTTCTTGTTAGCTTCATAATTGAAAAAGCCATTTATAATTGCTGATGTGCCAAATAATATACCATCTGGTAGGTGATGTGTCTTTTTCCGGCGAAATTGATAAGTTCCGGTAGAGAAGGACCAAAATTGCACCAACTTATTAGTTACGGGATGTAATATACAAGTATTAAAATTACAGGACCGATATTGGGTATAGCTATAAGTTACGGGACTGAATCAACAAATTTCTCAAATTAAAATTTAAGGTTGTCAGAGTCAAATCGATATTGTCTGTTCCGAAATCAGAGTTGAACCCCATCGCTACAAAGCTGGAGACTTCGGATACAATTCCATTGCTAATCCATCGTGTGTCATGTTTTGCTACAGAATTTTGATTTGTTGCTATGAAAAATTTACATCGCCATTACCGTGTTTTCTTAATTTCTTGTAGTGAATCCCCTTGAAGTGTCTCTCCCCTTGAATCCCTGCTCTATGAAATTTGTGTCTATTTATAACCTACCATTATACTCCATAATTTTTTCTTGGAGTGAACACGCCTCTTTCTTGAATCTTTGTATTAAAACTCGAGGTTCTATCCAAAAAGGTGAATCTGATAGAAGGAACGACCCAAAATCTTATATAATGTTCAATTGTTTCATAGCTTTCCGGTGGGTGTGGGACATGTTTTAACACCCTGCTATGTGAAATTTGTGTCTATTTATAACCTACCTTTATACTCCATAATTCTTCCTTGTAGAGAACACTACATATATACTCCCTCTCCACTTGAATCCCCGTTATATGAAATTAGTGTCTATTTATATGACCTACATTTGTACTCCGTAATTCTTTCAAACAACATACAGCTTACATAATTGAGATTCTTCGCATAAACAAGAACCCCAGTCTACCACCCAACCTAACATCCCCCGAATCACATATTCACATGTTAACTAATTTTCATCTATCGAAAGAGTGTTTTGTTCCACTTCAATTTTGAAATATGCTCAGAACTAAATAATAATAAAAAATATTTGTTGATGATTAGACTAAACTAACACTCAAAAGCAAATATAAAAACTTTCTCTATATACAATTCACACATGATCCATAGAATGAGCCTTAATTATAATGGTGTTGAAATCAGAGTCGGTCCTGTCTACTTTCGGGCCTATGGACGAGATAATATTTTGGGCTTTATTTAAGACAAATTAAATAAAAAATTATACTCCGTATTTATTTAAAACTAATAATTATAATAAAATTATCTAATAAAGGTCATTAAATAAAAACGAAACTCATTTTATTATTATTATTTAAATTAGATATTTGGTGGAAAGTAACAACACAAGCACAAGTATCACATAAAAAGAAAAACAATACTTAAAACGTTTGTCACAGAATTTTCAAGATTCAATTTCTCAACAAAAACAAAATTTTCCATCGATCCCTTCTAACTTAAATCTGTCTTTTCTAATCTTCTTCACTTTCTCTCTTTATCCCAATCTGATTCACCAATTTTATCAAGAATAATTTATTGATCACAGATGGATTGTTTGAAGTCTTGAAAGAAGTTTTTTGGTCACCGACTGCCGTTTGGGCTTCTCGATTGATTGGCTTCAATTCTTAACAAACCGCTGAGACACTCACCGCTTTGCAGCATTCTTTACTCTTGTTGATATTAGAATTTGTTAACCACTAATCAATTTGAATGGGCCTTGCGAATTGGGAATTTTGGACTTGGGAGGCCTAACATAACATGGTAATTTTGTAATTAAAAGGATTATAAAACTTAGATATCCGAAGAGAATTAAGAGAGGTGTGCCACTTTACATTTATTTTAAAAATTAAACCTTGAACCAATTAATTGAACTTAATTTTTCTTAAAAAGAAGCCTACTCATACTATATACAAAGAAATATTTTTGTGCCTATTTTTCCACTCTAATTTCTTAGGCCTAATTTCTTGGGCCTAAGTATGGCAGAAGATCTAAAGGAGGGTGTCGAGGCATTAGAGGTAAAGGATAAAGTGGATATCCTGGCAATCATGAGACAAATGGCGGTAGAAGCTCGTGTATTATTTCCGCCCCGATTCTATTTTTCCAAGGTGTGTTCCTGCCACGAATGTTCTGCGAAAATAAAGGTTCTCAAGGAATTTGAGGCAGATCTGCTGTCCAGAGATGCATTAGTCCAAGTACGTCGAAACCCACATACATATGGATAATTCGCTGTGTACACACCCGGTTACACACCCGTGTACACAGCACAAAAAGCCCCACCCCCTCTTTTCCATCCGTATTAACCCCTCCCCTCCCTCTTTCCTTTCTTTTCTTTCTTCCTCTCCCTCCCTGCGCCCAACTTCCTCTTCTCCCTCTTTCCTCTTTTCTTTTTTCTTTTCTCTCCCTCCTTGCACCCGACATGTTTAGTATTTTAAATTAGTATTTTATATTATCATACATGTTTAGTATTTTAAATTAGTATTTTATATTATCATACATGTTTAGTATTTTAAATTAGTATCATACGACTAAAGTTCTTAACTTAATTATGTACTTGTACATGAGCATTTGCCTTTTAATTGAGTAGGCCATCCATGATAACTTTGACTGGGAATAAGTGAGGATAGAAATTGAAATCATTTACGGGAGAGGAGCAAGAAACAGGAAACGGACTTCTAGCTACACTAAACTAATTAACAATTCTACAAGGCGGCAGACTATATGATAAATAATATCAGTATATCAACCATGGTCAAGATTCGAGATGATTTGTTCAAAGTGATGGGTGGGCAAACTGAAATGATCAATAGACTTTATTCTTTTTGTGATAATGGAAGGATCAAAGCTGGTAAGGTGTATGACATCTTAAGAACCAAAGCTCATAGCAAACCTTGGATGAATTTGATTTGGAAGAAATATATCCCTCCTAAATTCTCGTTTATTGTATGGCTTGGGTTAAGAAATAGGTTGCCAACTTGTGACAACCTGTTGTAGATGGATATAGAGAGACGGTGTTGTTTCTGCAAATTACAGATGGATTCAGTGGACCATCTCTTCTTTAAGTGTCCATTCACTAAAGATGTGTGGCAGAGGGTTGGAATTTGGCTGAGATTTAAAAGAAATACTACCACTTTACTCAGCGCTGTTAAAATGTGCATCAAGCTTTATGGAGGTGCAAGGATCATGAGTAAGGCAGTCCGATTATCTCTTTGTTCTACTGTTTATACTGTGTGGAAGGCTAGAAACGAGACTATTTTTGCGCATAAAGCAGTTAGTGTGGAAAGTATATACTTGCAGATCAAAATATTGGTGTACAAGGTGCTTTTCAAGCTATACCCTGTTTCTCTTATTGATTTTTGAAGATGTTGTACTATGATAGTTCTTGGTTATTAGTTGGGTTCCAGTTCGAATGATCTCTTTAAGTGTGATATGCATCTACTGATATTTGTACTTCTGAAATAAGTGTTTATGATGAAAGAAGAAGGGGTATGCCCCTGAATATGATGTAATAAACTTTATCTCAGTTAATATATTTTTTACCATTCTTCCAAAAAAAAGTATATCAATCATGGAGGCGGCAAAAGACAAACTACGGGAATATTGTTTTGATGTTTTTTTTTTTTGTATTTTTGCGATTGGGGGCGTCGGGTGTCCATGGGTGGAACTCAGACAGAACCTGAATACTATGTAGATATCTTCAATTCCTTTTGTCTAATAATATAGCAAAAGGGAGGATTGATGCATTCCTTACTAGAACAAAATATAACATAAAACAGTAAGATGATCAAAATCATTATAAATTTGTAAGTTAAGGTGGCCTGGGGTGGGAAAACCGGAGGTGTTGTTTGGATAGGCAAAAGAAATTTTACTTTTGAAATTAATTATAAGACATGCATTTTCATAAGAAGTCAGATAATGTGCATTTAGTTTTGATGGTTATGTAGGTGTTTAAAAGTGCATTTAGTTTTTTCTATCATAACTTTAGCCCAAAAGTACATATTAGAATGAAAATCAGATGTTTCAAAAGTAGTCTAAGGGATAAGAAAATTAAAGAGAGTTTTCAATGACTTGAAACAAACTAAATACAGAGTACTACTTAGTTTTTCTTTCTTTTCCTTTCTTTTTTACTTCAGGGGCGTCTGGGGGAGGGGCTGGGAAGTCTGAAGTAATCAGGAATGAAACTCATTGGAATGAGTTTCAAACCCAATACCTCCCGTAAGAGAGACTGAGTCGGCGACCAGCTGGGCTGGATCGCTTCCTCATACTACTTAGTACTTGTATTTATTTACTCTTTATATCGAAATAGTCATTCTGATCTCTTTGAAGTTAAGCATTCAAAATTAAAAATTGCAATAAAGAAGAAATATTTACAATTGTTTTTTATTTGAAATCCTTTACCAAGTTGCAATATGAGATAATTTGTACTCAAAATCCCGTGCATCACACGGGTATATTTAATACTAGTTCACTTGTAAAAAAGAAACTCTAGAAAGATTTAACACCTTCCTTTCAAATTAAGGATGTGTTTGGATTGCTAAGAAAAACAACCGCTACAATATAATCCCTATGTTTTCTCGAATAAATGTGTGCAAGTGAATGAGTAAAATATAATCCCTTCCTTTCAAATTAAAAGTCCCGTTTGATAATACTCAAATCCGCTGCATTGACTGCATTGACTGAATCTGCTAATTTATGAAAAAATTATATTTAAAATATATTTTATTAATTAGATAAGGAAAAAATTATATGTAAAATTAATTAGTTTAAATGATCATCTAAAGTAACATCAATTAATACAGCCAGAAAATGTAACTTCAAACTTACTTTTCTTATTATTGCATAATTCAACGTGCGAAATAAAAAGTAATGTGTTTGGTGAAAAAATTGGTTGATAATCCGAAAAACAGGATCGCCAAAAAGGCTCTTAAAGGATTAATATAATGCGCTACATACTGTTACATTGTTATAGTTGTGTTTTGTGGACTAGTCATCTATTATTTCAATACTAGTTATCATCACGCGCGTTGCGCGATTAAGTTAATGCTCAATATTATATGCATGTGTAATATGAACGTTTAGTAATCTTATTTTGTAATTAATTCAATAGGTCATGGTGATGATTAAAGTTATATTAATAGGTATCAAATGGTATGTATTATGTATATATTAACTCTCTATAAGTGTGTGTTAGGGGTGGACACAGTCCTGGTCCGATCCGATTCAGTTCTTGTACCGGCTAGTCCTGAAAAGTTTGGGAGGCAGGGGACCTAGACCTATATTTGCGCCATCATCCCTATCTCAGCCCAATTCCTTTTTATATACTCCTCAAAATACTTATTGTCCCCATTTTTTAAGCTTTTAAATGTACCCCTAGCCCCTTTTAAAATACTTCCCAATTGCTCAAATGTTAACAAAATGAGATCGGAACCAGACCAGCTGATCTTGATCTAAAAAATTGAGGCCTGGATCCCGCCATTCGGGTCTCGGTCTCAGACCGGAACCTTGTTTTCCGATCCCGATTTGGTCAAGCCCCAGGACCACAAGCATGTCCACCCTAGTGTGTGTACATTATCATGGACATAAGAACATTTAAAAAGTTTCTCTAAATAAATATATAGTGTAAATTCATTTCATTTTCAAAGTTTGTAAAAAAGGACTCTTAAAAGTCTCTTTACTTTGCTTATCACGAGGACTTTCCTCTTTACTTTGCAGATTCAATACTTTTTTATTAAAAAGATTTTATATAAAAATATTTTAGGAAGATTTTTAATGTCAATTATCCCTACAAGATAATTCATAAATTTCAATTGAAAGAGTAACGATGTGTGCCACCTTTATGCTAGTCTTATTAGATATGTAATGAAATCTCTTTTTATTTATAATTATTGTTTCAATAATTCGATTGTAATATTGTTAGGTCACTTTCTTGTATAGAGCCATGAAATCATGAAGCTATTGAGTATTGAGTCCCACATAGCACTACATACATTAGTCCCAAATATAAAAAGACACTGCAGCCTGCAGAGCAAATATACACTCATAAGATGATGAAAACAATTCGTCCAAGATCATATCCTAAATGAGTCATTTTAAAGGAAAAAAATGTGCAAAATTTCAACTGCCAATATACCAATTATGCCTGTAGATTGAAACATACATTGTAGAATGTAGTAACTAACATAGAAATTTTAGATATACAACACGTTACTTCTTCATTTTCACAAAAGCTATTGAACTAATCATTTCAATGTCCTTAAATTAATCTAAAATGAGTTGTGTGTGTGTTTTGCTACAAAAACTATGATCCGAGAGGGGAGGATGTACAGAACATAAATCAATTGATACAAACTCACAGCTATCAAACTAAACTACATGTTCATTCAAATCTAATAAGCAAACCGGTGAAAGCCTAATTATCTGGTCATAAATATCCTTAAGTAGTATCACTCATCAGTAATACTTAAACATAACAATTTTTATGATTTACATTCTCCACTGAGAAATGTAAATTTCAAGGGGATTAATAAACATATTAGTAACAACCATAACAACTCTTAAAGAAAATTAACATCAAAATGAAGGGAGTCTACAAATACTTTTGGATAGCACGTATCAAAGATAAAGAATTCCAATTAAAAAATATAAAGCAAACAAAAAATCATGGTATTATAAGAACTTAAGAAATCCGCTTATATTAGTCATAAAGTATGAAATGGCGATTGAATTCAAATGTAATGCCTAGAAAATAATTAAAAATTCCGACATTTGTGAAATATTCTCTATCAAATTCTGCAATTGGATTTATTGGTTCTTTGCACGTGTCTATCTTACCCTTACCCTTACACTTACCCTTATTTGTAACCACGTATCTATCTCTATCTTGTTTAAATGTGTAACCTCACCTTGGATGGACAAAAAGAAACAAAGTTTGCAATTAGGGAGGAGAAAATGCATTGCGGACCCTCCAAGGAAATTTGTCGAACAACTGGTAGGTACCTGAGGATGGTAAATACGTTGTAAAAAGCAGTCCTACTAACTAACATATGTAGTACTACTTCCGTCCCATTTTATGTGTCTTATTTGCTTTTGGCACAATTTTTAATAAAGTGGTTGAAAATGTAAAAATTGTGGTTGAGATTTGAGTATAGTAAAGTGAAATGTTATGAATCACATATTTCTTTCCAAAAAGGAAAAGATGACACTTATTTTGGGACAACCCAATAAAGAAAGTAAGACAGGTAAAATGGGACGGAGGGAGTACTACGGAATACTTCGTATCTGACTTCTTCACTTTCACAAAATGACTTAAAATTTATATTTGTACTAAAATAATATATTTAGCCTCTAAATCTAATAAGTGCCTATGTGGCTATGTGTACCTGACTGGTAATTGAAGAGAATAGAGTACAATGGCTTAACTATAATGTACAACCTCATAAAGCCTTTCATGTTTAACCAACAAATTTTTCTTACCAAAAATAGCCTTACCCACATTCATGCTTATAATTTTTTAGATAATATATTTAGCCTCTAAATCTAATAAGTGCCTATGTGTACATGACTGGTAATTGAAGAGAATAGAGTACAATGGCTTAACTATATAATGTACAACCTCATAAAGCTTTCATGTTCCACCAACAAATTTTTCTTACCGAAAATAGCCTTACCCACATTCATGCTTATAATTTTTTAGATTTAGATTTTGGAGACAATATAATGTTCCCATGCCATGAACTATGCTACTCCATCTCGGTGAAGCTTGAAAGAAATGCACTGTATTCCTAGAAAGTATATAAGCCTCACATGATTTGTTGTTAAATTGAATTATTAATTTATTTCAAGCTCCTTCAAATTTACCAACGTGCGTATATGGTTTACTGTATTTGCCCCTACCTTGTATTATGGATTATGGCGATTCGGGATTCTCAGATTTTTCAAATGCTTCATCATAGTTGTTACACAGTTCATATCTTTATCTATCAACATTATTTGTGAATAATTATGTTAGTATTTTTATGTTACCTAAACATGATTTAGGCTTAAGAAGTTTCCCTCTTTTATTAAAACTTTGTACTACACTTTTGATTTTACTTAAATGCCCTATTGATGTGAAAATGTAAAATCCATTGATGTGAAGCTTAATACTACGCATGAATTTTAGAAGAGTGAAATGTGAAGTAAAAGCAATTTATTCTGCGGAACTCTATGCTCCATACTCTTCATCTTAGCTTATTATCCCAATCCACTTAAGCTTATTATCCATGACATGATAGTTTTCTTTAAAGTATACTTCGTATATAATAGTTATATTATTGGACAGTCATTAGTTTAAGCTTATTTAATTTGTACGGAGTTATACATACTCAAATGACATGATAATCAAAAGCCTCTCATTACATTAAATTAAATATTACGGAGTATAATCGACAAAGTAAGTTACCTAAACCATTACAATTTACAATATACATATTTCTTCCAAACACAATATTACAGTGTGAGCATATCAATTTTTCGGGATTTCGGTTCAATTTGGAACAGGTTCAGTATTAGCTTGTTTTCACTCTTCTTGTTTCTTGAGCATTTCCTTGTCCAATCAACACAACAAATCGTGATTGCTTCGTCCTCAGCGAATTGTTTGTCCTTGAAAATGTAACTTCAGTTTATAATTGCTACGGAGATTGTGACAGATATTCTATTGCAATTTTCTTTGAGTGTGTTTTTATTTAAGACAAAAATTAAACAAATGCTAGTGACATAAAAATTAATAGGATACTCCCTTAGTTGTATTTTGTATCTTAAAATGAGACAAGACGGTGAAATTAATAGGATACTCCCTTAGTTTTCATTATCATTACCATCTCAGTATTTGCCGGTTCACGATAGAACACTATCAAAGATCCCAAAGGACTAGCAAAGTTTTATTAGGACTTTGTGAAAACCATCAACATTGAGGAAGCACATAATGGCTATCGCCTTCCACTTGTCACCGACAAGGTCCGATCTGTAGGGAGTTTCCACCTTCTTTCTTGGAAGTTGCCAAGAGACATATAACACCTTCTAGGAAGGAGCTATCAAACACATGAACATGGAAGGAGATATGGAGATAACTAGGAAGCTTGGATGCAACTTCCTCTTGTCTCCAACCTAGCCTATAAATAGAGTGTTCTATTGTTGTTCATATCATCAATTTAGAAAGTGAGAAAAGTGTGTGAAGAGTGAAATACATTTAGAGTAGAAGTGTATTGGTGAGGATTGGTTTTTTGTAATAGTTGAGTGTGAGAGTTTGCTCCTCCTATTGTAATTCTGTTCTTGATATTGAATAGAAGAATTTTCCAATCCCAACAAGTGGTATCAGAGCGAGGTTGAGTTTGCATACACTGTTTTCTCATTTTCAGATAAATTTCTACAGGTTAGAAAATCGTGATTTTTCAAGTTGCTCGGAATCACGATCTGATCATACCGTTAGATTCGTCTCGTCGAGACGAGAAATCTGGTATTTTTGGGGAATTTTTTGGCCACCGGAAGAGGCCGTAAGCGCCGCCCAAACGCGCCGGAAAACTGCCTGCGTCATCATTGCGTCATCACGCAGTCCAGAGGAAGAAGACGAGCCACGTCAGCCGCCACATCAGCCGCCAAGTCAGCGCCACGTCAGTCCACGTAAGCGCCACGTCATCCGCCACGTCATCCGTGCAAGCCATCTCTAGGTGCCACGTCAGCGACACGTCAGCGCCACGTCAGTGACACGTGGCGTCACGTCAGCGCCAGCGCAGAGCCAGCTGTTGCCACGTCATCCGCCTGCTGGTCTGCTCACTGGGCTGCTGCCTGAACCGGACCGAACCGGTTCGTACTTGTGGAGGCCGGTTCACCCATTTTCAGACCGGTTTTGGACGAGGTCAGACCGGTTCCTACCATTTTCGGCCATTCCGGATCCAACGGTGAGCTCCGTTTGTCCAAATTCGGCTCCGAAAATAAGGTACGAGATATTTTGAGCATTTTATTATGGATAAATCATCATCGGACACCATGATTGCGCTCACTTCCACAAATTACAATATGTGGAAGCCTCGGATGGAGGATTTGCTAAATTTGAGGGATTTAGCTGATCCTCTTGATAATAATGGCGTGAAACCGGATAAAAAGACGGATGAAGAATGGACAAAAATGAATAGAAAAACTGTCGCACAAATTCGGCAGTGGATCGATCATAGTGTGTTCCACCATGTTGCGCAAGAACAAAGTGCTTACACAGTATGGGAGAAGCTTGGTAGCATGTATCAAGCAAAAACCGCCCGAAATAAGACATTACTAACGAGGAGATTAGTAAACCACAAATAACGGGGAGGTATTTCGGTGTCAGAACACACCAGTCAATTCCAGGATCTTGTGAATCAGTTGAGCACCACCGGCTGGGTTCTCAAAGATGAAGAGCAGGCGATACTACTCTTGAGCTCTCTACCTGACAGCTGGGAGACTCTTGTTGTCACTCTCAGCAATTCTGCTCCCAATGGCAAGGTGACTATGCAGATGGTCACAGATGCCCTTATGAATGAAGAAGCCCGAAGAAAAGAAGCCGGGACTGAACAATCATATGCCTTCGTGTCAGAAACCAGCAGACGAGGGGGAGGCAGAAATAGAGGAAGAAGTTGAGGTCGAGGCCAAGGTCAAAACAGAGGAAATTCTCAAGTTCGCGGCAGATCACAAGAAAGAGGTATGTCCTTTGAAAACAGTACTTGGTTTGAAGGATATTGCAATTACTGTAGTAATTATGGGCATAGAAAAAGAGATTGTAGAAAGTTTCTACGAGAGCAGCCACAGACGAGTCAAAATACTAGCCAAGAAGATGGTGAGACCATGGTTAGTTTGTCATCAGACGTGTCTTGTTACACATGGTGAACAAGAATGTTTACACGTAGGAACTCATGATGTTGAGTGGGTGATTGATACAGCCGCATCATTTCACGCTACTCCACACCAGAACTTATTCACATCTTATAAGTCAGGAGACTTTGGAGCTGTGAAGATGGGAAACACGAGTTTCTCGAAGATTGTTGGCATTGGTGATGTGCACATAACAACCAATGTCGGATGCGCACTTGTGTTGAAAGATGTTCGACACGTTCCGGATCTTAGATTGAATCTTATCTCCGGTACAGCTCTGGATCAGCAAGGATATCTTAACCGATTCAAAGAAGGTACGTGGAAGTTATCTAAAGGTTCCTTGGTTGTTGCAAGAGGCCATATTTGTGGTACTCTTTATAAAACTCATGCAAAGTTGTGTCATCCAAGTCTTAATGCTGTTGAAGAAGAGATATCACCAAACTTGTGGCACCGGAGGCTAGGCCACTTGAGCATGAAGGGATTGACAACTCTTACTAGGAAGGAAAGCATTTCCATGGGCAAAGGTGTTGCCCTACATCCATGTGAGCATTGTCTATTCGGGAAACAACACAGGGTTTCCTTCAGTTCTATCAGGAAGAACCATTCAGAGTTACTCAGTCTTGTACACTCTGATGTATGTGGACCCATTGAAGAGGAGTCACTTGGAGGAAGCAGATATTTCGTGACATTCATTGATGATGCATCACGAAAGGTATGGGCTTATTGTTTGAAGAGTAAGGATTAAGTGTTTGATCGCTTCAAATTATTTCATGCCATGGTAGACAATGGAGGAGAGTACACTTCCCGGGAGTTCTCAGCATATTGCGATGCGTATGGAATCAGACATGAGAAGACGGTTCCACGAACTCCACAACACAATGGTGTAGCCGAAAGAATGAATCGGACCATTATGGAGAAAGTTCGTTGCATGCTGAGTATGGCTAAACTACCTAAGCCATTTTGGGGTGAAGCTGTGCTGACAGCTTGTTATCTTATAAACATGTCACCTTCTGTTCCTTTAAACTTTGAAGTGCCAGAGAAGAAATGGTCAGGAAGAGATGTTTCTTACTCTCACTTAAAAGTGTTCAGGTGAAAGGCATTTGCACATGTGTCCAAGGAGTTGAGACAGAAGCTGGATCTCAAGTCAAACCCATGCATCTTCATCGGGTATGGTGATGAAGAATTCGGATACCGGTTGTGGGATCCCGAAGTGAAGAAAGTTGTACGAAGCAGAGATGTTGTATTTCATGAAAACGAGTTTCATGGGTGTGTTCCAATAATCCGCCAACAACATACTCCAGAAGACGAAGTGCCTGTATCATCAAACATTCCTCTTAGCGACGAGGAAAAGTATGATACTACTGAACAAGAGAGTGATGGTTCAGTAGGTGATAATGATGCTCACGGTGATGATATTCCTCAGCAGGGGGAGCCTTCATCTGAAGACGAAGCTGAATGTACTCATGTTCGACGTTCTATGCGAGGCATAGTTCCACATAGAAAGTATTCCACATCCGAATGGATACTTGTTGCTAGCGAGGGGGAGCTTGCGAGCATCGCAGGAACGAGAGAAATAAAGAAAAAGGTGGAGGGGGAGATTTGTAGGGAGTTTCCACCTTCTTTCTTGGAAGTTGCCAAGAGACATATAACACCTTCTAGGAAGGAGCTATCAAACACATGAACATGGAAGGAGATATGGAGATAACTAGGAAGCTTGGATGCAACTTCCTCTTGTCTCCAACCTAGCCTATAAATAGAGTGTTCTATTGTTGTTCATATCATCAGTTTAGAAAGTGAGAAAAGTGTGTGAAGAGTGAAATACACTTAGAGTAGAAGTGTATTGGTGAGGATTGGTTTTTTGTAATAGTTGAGTGTGAGAGTTTGCTCCTCCTATTGTAATTCTGTTCTTGATATTGAATAGAAGAATTTTCCAATCCCAACACGATCTACTTTTGTAGTGACACGAAACGACATTCAACGACTTAAGAATCACGTACTCGCACGATGTCCCGAATTTGTACACCTCTCATCGTTCACGGTGACTTGTTCATATGTATGGAGTTGCCTAGTTAGATCAAGAAATGTGATAAACAAGGAAGACAAACAAGACAAAAAAGAAGATGATGAAGAAATGGAGAGTTTTATGTGCCTGGCCAATTGTCAGGCGCGTTTGGACCCTCCCTTGCCTACAAACTATTTCGGCAATTGTGTCATGGCATGTTTAGGAAGCATGAGCTAGAAAAGCCTAATGGGAGATGAAGGCTTCGTAAAGGCGGCCGAGGCAATTGCGGAGGGAATTCGTAGCCAACTATACAATGAGGATAAGGACGGAGTGCTCAGAGGCACTGGTGACTGGCTCACAGTTATTCCCAAAATGAGGGTGAGTTTGAGCGTGGCTGGTTCGCCCAAGTTCGACTATTATGAGCTGGATTTCGGATGGAGAAGCCTAAAAAGTTTGATATTCCTTCTATTGATGTGACCGGAGCCATTTCTCTTGGTGCGGCCAAGGATCATGAAGGTGGACTGGAGGTCGGCTTGGCATTGCCCGTCGCACAGATGGACATTCTTACCAAGATATTCAACGACGGTTTGAAAGTTTTATGAAGCTTTAGGCTACTTTTGTTGACATCAACCACGATTACTAATAATGATATTGAAACATGAGCATCGTTATAATTATTTTGAATTTTTTCCCATACTAGGGAATATTGGAATAAGCTTTCATGACTTTCTATTTCGTACTTACTAGTAATTCCACCCATGGACAAGAGTGAAGATGGTTGGATAAATCATACATAAACTTAAAAAATTTCATAGTCAACTCAAAACATAAAATTAAAAACTAAAACAAAATAATCAAATTATATATGTTCTTAATCTCAAATAAGAAGAATTCAGTTAACCAATTAATAGATATTCTTATCGATTTATTGGCAGAGTAAACATCTAAACCCGTACAAGACTTTAATAAGACTATATCTAATTAATTGGGTTTCTTAGTTAATTTATGTGACATCATGAATTCATGATTGATTTAGGATTTCTTTAATTGGATTGAAATTTTCTAGTCTGATTTGGCCTAATCTGTTTAGGTTGGATGTTTGTTCCAACTAGTCTGATCTGGTCTACTGTATGTCTGTCCTATACTCATATATTCATTTTACAACTGTTGAAATTTGGTGTGATTTGATTTGATTCAATTTGTATAGGTTGGATTTGGTCTGCTCTATCTTAGAAGTATACATAGTCCAAATAAATACATCCATATAATAACAAATTAAAATACATTTTTATGAATTACTTTAAATGTTCTATGAATAAAAAAGGGTTTTCCCGTGGATATTACTAAATTAAATTTAAAAGACAAAAGTATGACTTATTTTGAAAAAATTCAAAAAAGTGACATATTCAGTGATTGGATCTCAGTGATCTGACTCATTATCTATTAGTAACTTGTGACTTTGAAATACACTATATATACATGGTAGTGAATAGTCATATTTTTGTCCAATAAATACTATGACGCATCATTGACTCTTGTTTAGATACTCAAACATAGTGAACAATCATATTTTTATTCATAAAACATAATTAGTCATATTGTTATCTAGGGAAACTTTGTATGATACACAAAAAACGTAATATTCATGTCATTTTTTCATTTTTTTGAATGATACACAAAATTAGAGATCAAAATTAACTGAACAGTATTAATATATGTGAATCCTAAATTGAGATTATATATCATTTTAAAACTAAATTAGTATATATTAAATGTTACAAAATTAATTAAGAGTACAATACGTCATCGTGTTGTCTCATTGTAAGATACAAAATACACCTTAGGGAGTATCGTAATAATTTTTATGGCACTGACATTTGTTTAATTTTTTGTCTTAAATACAAATACACTCAAAGAAATTGCGATAGAATATCTGTCACAATCTCCGTAGCAATTATAAACTCAACTTACATTTTCACGGTTAAACAATTCGCTGAAGAGGCCAAAGCAATCGCGAATGCATCATGGAAATTTTGCTATTTCATTTTCTTAGGCACATAAATTTGTTGTGTTGATTGGACAAGGAAATGCTCAAAAAAACAAGAAGAATGGAAATTTTGTATGTTTTTTGTTTGGTAATACTTGTTCCAACTTGTTTCAAACCGAATCGAAATCGATATCTCACCCCTAGAATATTGTGTTTTGAAGAATTACATCCATATAATAACGAATTAAAATACATTTTTATAAATTACATTAAATGTTCTACAAATAAAAAATGATTTTTTCCACGGATATCACTAAAATAAAATTAAAAGACAAAAGTATGACTAATTTTACAATTTTCCAAAAAATGACATATTCAGTGATTAGTTCTTAGTGACTCATCATCTACCAGTAACTTGTGACTCGGAAATACACTATACATAGTAGTGATCGATAATATTTTTTTCCAATAAATATTGTGACCATCATTGACTCTTGTTTAATTAGTTACTCATACATAATGAATAGCCATATTTTTATCGTGATAACATAATTAGTCATATTTTTGTTCTGGGAAACTTTGTTAACATAATATTCATGTCATTTTTTCAATTTTTTTAATGATACACAAAATTAGAAATCAAAGTTAAGTGAAAAGTATTAATATTTGAATCGTAAATTGATATTATATATCATTTTAAAACTAAATTAGTATGCATTAAATTAAATGTTACAAAATTAAGTGTACGATATTTCATCATCTTGTCTCATTGTCAGGGGCGTAGCCAGGATTGATATGCTCACACTGTAATATTGTGTTTGGAAGAAATATATATATTGTAATGGTTTAGGTAACTTACTTTGTCGATTATACTCCGTAATATTTAATTTAATGTAATGAGAGGCTTTTGATTATTATGTCATTTGAGTATGTATAACTCCGTACAAATTAAATAAGCTTAAACTAATGACTGTCGAATAATATAACTATTATATATACTTTAAAGAAAACTATCATGTCATGGACTCATGGATAATAAGCTTAAGTGGATTGGGATAATAAGCTTAGATGAAGAGTATGGAGCAAAGAGTTCAGCAGAGTAAATTGCTTTTACTTCACATTTCACTCTTCTAAAATTCATGCGTAGTGTTAAATTTCACATCAATGGATTTTACATTTTCACATCAATAGGGCATTTAAGTAAAATAAAAAGTGCAGTACAAAGTTTTAATAAAAGAGGGAGACTTCTTAAGCCTAAATCATGTTTAGGTAACATAAAAATACTAACAATTATTCACAAATAATGTTGATAGATAAAGATATGAACTGTGTAACAACTAACAACTATATATGATGAAGAATTTGAAAAAGCTGAGAATCACAAATCGAAACTATCCATAATACAAGTTAAGCAAATACAGTAAACCATATATATACTTACGTTGGTAAATTTGAAGGGTTGAGACGTAGGGGCAGACCCAAGAAATTTATCTTAGGAGGACGGTAACTTAAAAAAAACACAATTTTGGGAGGACGAAAATTATTTTTTGGTATATATTCATATATATACACTATTTTTTTTGTTGGAGGGGCGACTGCCCCCTGGGTCTCTATTAGGATACGCTCCCGTTGAGATGGCTCGACAAATCCGTGCAGTCCACCGCTTCTAGTTGCTCTAAGAGTATTCACTCATCCAACAAGAGGAACCAATACGATCCTGTTGGTCTATTTAGGCTGCTTGTATGCCTATGAGTATGTGGACCGAGTCTAATTCCATACATTAGGATATGGCCTGGCACAACATTTACGCGTGAATAGTAGAGATAATGAATAATATAGAAAAAGTAGGAGAGGAGGTAAAAAAGTAGGAAAATAGAGAATAAAAGTGGAAAAAGTAAGGGTAATTGAGTATTTTTAAAGGAAAAACTTACCAAAAAAAGGAAAGTGTATGGAACTTTTAAATACATCCCAAAAAGAAAATTGTGGAACTTTAAAATGCGGAGGGGTATTTATGAATGATTATAAATAAATTGTACCAAAATACATAAATGCGGGCATGATAGTCACACATAACAGTACATATTAATGGGAATGCATCAAGAAAGTAATTTACCTATAAAGTAATCAGCATGTAGCATATATGCAGTAACGAGATACAATATGATTAAAAATAGTGTTACATACAAAACAGTTAATTAATTGGAATGTGCATAAATGTACAAGCTAGATGCAATATGATGCTAAATAAGCGCAATTTAGTTGTTTGCCAAAAAGTGCAATTTAGAAAAGTGTGAATGTGCACATATGCATTAGAGAGATGTGAAATTTTTATGTCCTTATAAACCTCCTATAAAAAGCGTAAGTTAATATATATAATGGAAAGTACATAACATAAATAGGTAGATTCTATGGTACTCATAAGGTACCATACCTTTGTCCATATGAACCAATGAGAATGTAGTAGTTGAATTATTTAAAGGGAAAGTTCCCGAAATAGGACTAAATAAGTTTGAAAATTCCAAAATAGGACTGTCATGTTTTTTCCCCAAAATAGGAGTAATTACTGTCAAGTTTGGAAAATGATCAAATGAATGGTAGGTACGATACCCCATTTATTAGAAGGGTACCAGAGTTGTCACCATATACATATAAAATTCTTTGCATTAATATGTAGAATAGATTTTAAAACTGCACAAATGCATGTGAATGATGAGGTGATTGTATGGAAAGTGTTATCCAGAAAAGTGTGTATTGGAGGCGGAGTCATCAGCTAGGTGGCTGGAGGTATAGGAGGAGGCGAGCGGGTTGATTGAAGTGTGACTCTACGCAAGCAATAGAGAATGTACCAATATAATATAGGAAGTTAGGGTTTTATCATAATAAGCTAAAACTTGAAAATTTCTAGGAATCACCCCTCATGTTGTGTGCGATGTTCAGGTTTACGACCACAAACTCCATGTCTATCTTCGCCTAATGGGTACCGTCCCCGACCACCACGGGAAGCACTATCGTGCCCTCGGCGTCGATAGAGTCCCCGGTGAAGCCAGACAACGGTGTCCGTATCGTTCTGAGCTCGGCCTTCTTCAGCTTCAGCTGCTTGAATGTATCAACGTACATCACATTGACGGAGCTGCCAGTGTCGATGTAGTTGCGGTGGATGATGTTGTTGCCGATCTCACATTTGACGACGAGGGCGTCTCTGTGGGGCAGGGGGGCGAAGGGGAGGTCCCTATCAGTGAAGGTGATTGCCTCGACATGTTGTCGCTTCGGCCTTGGGGGGGGGGGGGGGCTTGGGCCACTTCGCCAACGTAGAGTGACTGAGCCCATTTTTTTCGTTGGGTGGCCGAGTCCCCCCCCCCCCCCCCCCCAACGTTTCCCCCCCACGATGATGTGGATATGATGCTTTTTGGGACGAGGCTCCTCCTCATCGTCCTCATCCTCAGTGAGGGCGCCGATCTCTCTCTTCTTGCCAGAGGACCCCTCCCCCTCTTGCCAGGGTTGACCCATGTATTTTCTTAGGGGCACCCTTAACAAATTGGAAGAGTTCCCCTTGCTGGATGAGTTTGTCAACATGTCTCTTCAGGGTGGAGCAATCGTCGGTTTTGTGGGACATCTGGCGATGGTACTTGCAGTACGTCCCTCCCTTATGGATTGCAAAAATTTCCTCCTCTGATCTGGGGTCCTTCACAATGAGGCCCTACTGTTCAGCGTAATCAATGATGACGCTTACCGGGTGAGTGAGGGGGACCCGTGGCACCTCCAACTTCGGACGCCATGAGCGATCGTCCTTCCGCTATCCGCCGACTTCTGGGTGCAGCTTCCTGCGTTGGTTCTGTTCCTTGTGGGCCGGTGCATTGGAAGGGTTCGCCAAAGGATCATTCTTCTTTTGCGGCCTTTCCCCCCTTTCTTCTGGCTTAGGAGCTCGTCGGCCTCCACATGCTTGTCCCCGCGTCGGAGCGCCGCGATGTATGATCGTGGAGGCTCAGTGAACAAGCTTCGGGCAAAGTGGCTGGGCCGAAGTGCTCCTCGGAGGAAGGCCAAAAGGGTGCGCTCGTCAGCTCCTTCGCACTCGCCCACCACTCCACCTCCCTCGACCAGCGATCAAGAAATGCGCGGAGTGTTTCCTCCGGCTGCTGCTTGATGGTGAGGAGGTGAGTGAAATGCTTCTTTACGCGCTTCCTTCCAGTGAAGTGGGTGAGGAAGCGCTGAGCTAGATCCTGCCATGAGTCTATGCTCCCCTCCGGAGGATTATTGAACCAATCGTACGATGTCCCCTCCAGGGTGGAAAGAAACCAGCAGCACATGTATTCCTCCGAGGCGTTGGTCATCATCATGTTAATCTGGTAGCGGGTGAAGTGCTCCTGAGGAACGATGCAACCGTCATACGGCTTGATCGGGTTCCCCTTGTATTTCTCAGGGATGGGGGCGGAGAGCACATTCGCAGAGAAGGGGGTCCTTGTCCGTATCTGGATGACGGGCTCGTCACTTCTATCAGCCAACTCCCTTTCCAGAGCACTGACTTTGTTCAGGAGCACGTCGTAATTGGGAGGTTGGGAGGTTGGGATGTGTGGGCCGCCGCATGTCCCGCGGCCTCCTGGGCCTCCATGTCTGCTAGGCGCTTTTCCAGGCGGGCGATGATCTCATCCTTGGGGTCCTGGGCGGCCGCAACGGCACCTTGCGGGGACTGAACATGAGCCGCGTGAGCCTGGTTGATTTGATGACGCACGTCATCTTCATGCAACTTTCCTTTTCCTTTGTCCATTCGGGGCTTATCTGTTGTCCGGGAGACGGACCCGAAGCTTTCTTTTGGCGAGGCCGGCTCGCGGTCACCCAACCGATCCGCCATCCTCCCCGTAGGTGCCCGACGGCCCGTGGCACCCAGCCTATTGAAGGCTGAGGTCTTAGCACGAGGTTGGGCTGATGCATCCCGGGTTGGAGTGGTAGTATGGGAATGGGTGTCCATGGCAACAACATTTTCGTCATGGCCGAAGAGGGTGACGACAGGTGGGGGTGGCGGGTATTTTAGGGCCGTCACGACCCCCCTGTCTTGGGAGTGTTGTTCCCTCCAGTTCTTGCGACAAGGGCACTGACAACATTGGGATCCTGGAGGATGCTGGCAACGATGGCCGATAGAGCGGCCTGGATGATCTGGGGGGGCAGCAGCGCGTTTGTCATCGAGCCCGAGGCGGGCGTCTGGAGCGGTCCTGTTGAGGTGGTTGCGAAGTTTGTCAGCTGGGTGTTCGACCTCCTGGACGTTCTCTTCTTCAGCCATGAAGTCGTTAGGGACGTTGTCAACAACGTCTCCTTGCCCCTCCTAGTATTCCTGGCTCACGGGGCGTTCCTACCGACGAGGTTCTTTGACTTAGTTCTTCCGGCCCATATATAGCTGGTGATAGTGTGTGGTAACGACGAAGGGTACTTACTTGATCTATTCAAGCTCTCAAGGAGAGCACAAAATGATAGAGTATTTAATTCTAGAGAGAAGTGAGAGCTAGAGAGAGAAAGTGAACAATTAATATTTCTCAACCCCCTATAACTAGCCCCAAGGGGTCTATTTATAGGAAAAAATGTGGATTTGGGCTCCTAACCTTGGGCTTAGGAGGCCCATTACAATAATCATGTCTTCTTTAGGCGAAATAGGTCCACTAATGGACTAAGTACAACACTTAGTAAAAAAGATAGGAAAATGCATTCTGCCAAGGTAACTTTCGGCCCATGCGGGACATTTCGGCCGATGCGATCCTCTGGCCGATTGCGGTCCATGGCCGACGAGTATGTGAGTCATGGGGTCCAAGCCCATATACTCTATCACGAATAAAAAAGACACACTAGGGTGAGAGTTCATTTTACCAAGAGAAATGTGGTCTAAAGCAATTATGCAAAGAACAAAAACCTCTTCTATATTCCAATAAAACCAGAACCTTTCTATTCATCAATTAATTTGTTTTTCTAGCTTAGCATCACATATTGCTAGACCTGCAATTCCTAAAGGAAAATAAAAAAAATAATATTCCATGACTAGCTTAAGTCACTTAAATCTTCTTATGAAATGTAGTGGGTTCCCCTGCAAAGCAGGATTGATTCAATGACATCTCATGCTAAACAAATTAAATCATCAATGGCAATCTATATATCTATATATCTATATCTATATATATTATTAATCGAACTAAGTGAGTATCCCGCCTAATGTTTGAGGGTATTTGAGTAATTTTATGTCGAATTACACTCGTCTATCACTTCCAAATATTCAGAACTCAGAACTTCGGAAGCTCTCTGCTCCCCTTCTCGGCTTCTCTTCTCTGCTCCATTCCACTTACAAACTTGAAATCTTTTAAATTTCTCACCCACGATTTTACAATACAACCAACCCTTCGAAACAAATTCGAATTCTTCACACAATTGTGCCGATTCCTCAGAGTCGCTCAAAGCTCCTCTCACAAACTCATTGATTATCACTTATCAGGTTAGTATATATGCTCATGTTTAAGATCCAATTTTTATATATCCGATTGTATATTACTAGCTAGAGTCACTGTATACTCATGTGCAAGTCCCAATTCTTTTATGTTTAATTTAATTTGTTGTCTTAATGGACTGGGTTTGAAACACAGAAATGATAATATCAAAAGAGAACACTGCACTTCTTTTAGTTCTGTTATATAATAATTGTGTCTATTGATACTTCGTTAACTGTTTGGACAGTTTTGTCAAGAATGTTCTATGTAAAGATTAAGGAAATTTCTAATTTTAGTATAGTAATAATGTGTATTTTTCTTTGTAGGTGATTGCATATTTGGTGCGTTCTCAACTTGTGAACTGTGGCATATGAAGTATAAATGTTTTTGTTATTTGGGGATGACTGGAGAAAATAGATATGAAAAATTGGCAAAATCTTTCTCTCCTTCTAATGTACCATAGAGATGGGTTAAGCACTGGAATTACGTTAAGAGATTCAGTTAGCCTTGATTTCAAATGAATCCCCTACCCTTCAAAGAAGGCCTTTAGCTACTTCATTGGTCACCGTGCTTTGGCTACGATGAGTAATGTGGGTAGTTTTTAACTGAATGGTTTTTATTAGTTTATGATGCTTCAGAATGCGTTGTTTCACATTATTAGTTTATATTGAAATTCAACCCTATAAGTGTAGGCTTATAAAGTAATGTCATCTATACTTCTAAATTACAAGTGTTCATATGGAAATCGCTTCATTTATTGGGGGTAGGTTAAGGTTGATGCCAACTTTGCATCCTTTTGGACTTTTTTAAAAGTGAACACAAAGATCAAGCTGTATGATCATCATCATCAAGCAGTATGATCATCATCCTCAAGTGTTTAACTTCACATAGTTATAAAGTTCAATCACATGTATAGTCTATTGGAATTTTATAAATACTTTGTGTCTACATGTACACTCTTCAATTACAGAGTGTATGTTAAATTGAACTCTTAGTTCAGGCTCAGACGGGTTTTAACTTGACCTGGATATATCACGTAATAGATTGGGTTATAAAAACTTCAGGCTGAAACAGGGCTCGATATAATCAGGCTGGTACATAATTTTTGACACCTGAGTTCTGGTGAATTTAAACTTTCCGCCAAGAAGTGAAAATAATCTTCTTTTTTAGTTGGTCCTTTAATTATGATAAACAATGAAAACTAAAAGTTTAACTTGAGGATTGAAAATACATGGATTTACAATTTAGTTTAGTTTATATACATGTTTAGTTAAAAAATGGAGTTTTTCCTTTTAAAGAATCCAGTTTTTTTATGTAACACGTTAAATATTGTTAACTAGATGCAATTTTTTCTTTTACTTTCGATGTTGATTTGAAAACTTTAAGATTAGAAGAGGTGAAAATGCAGTTTTTATACTTCAATACATACTCCTTTCTTTCTTTCTTTCTTTCTCTCTCTCTCTCTCTCTCTCTCTCTCTCTCTCTCTCTCTCTCTCTCTCTCTCTCTCTCTCTCTCTCTCTCTCTCTCTCTCTCTCTCTCTCTCTCT